>VFFE01009012.1:555074-724659 GCA_008921705.1 Burhinus oedicnemus | reverse complement strand
CCCCAGGCTCCCGGAGAGGGGTGGGGGGAGCGGAGCGGAGGGGCTGCGCCCGGGGGTCGGGACCCCGCCGGCGCTGCGGCGGGCGTGGGACGGGGTGAGCGCGGTCCCCCCGGGGGAGGGGAGGAGGTTCCCCCCGCTCCGCTCAGGTGCATCCCCGGGGGACCGGCAGGACCCCGCGCCCCCCTCCTGCCCCTCTCTCCGGGGGGGGGGACGGACACCGTCGGCGCGGTTGCCCCCGGGGCCCCGAGTACGCCGGGCCGGGGCCGCTGGACCCGCCGAGGGGCCGTTTTGGGAAGGGGAAACTTGGGAAGGGAAATTCGGGAAGCGCCTCTGCCTTTGACGAGAAGGGAGGGAGCGCTTGGGAATGAGAAGCAGCTGGAGGGAGAAAGGGACGGCGGCAGAGACCCGGTTCCTCCCGTGCTCGCACCGCCCGGGGGGGCCGCGCTGCTGGAAGCCCCTACACGCTCCCGGGGGTTGGGAGCCCGCTGCCGGGGCCCGTGGGTTATCCCTGCTCTGGGCTCCCACCCGCACTCCAGATTTTCTCCTCCTTCTCCTCCCCCTTCCCTCCCTGCCTGCCAGAATAACTCTCTCTCCCCGCTTCCCACCAGGCCAGGTTCCCAGACCCCCACCTGCATGTGAAGCTGGCACCTTCCCAAGCCGCACGGGCTGTGTACGGCCACAAACTGGCCACTCCGGAGGGGTACGAACGGGGGTCTCCTGGAGGAAGGATGCTCCCCGCTCCGCAGTTCAACCCCAGCGTTGCCCTGGGCCAGCTTTCAGGCTGAGAGTAAGAGCCAGGCTTCCCGAGGCTGTTCCCAGGTGGGTTTTGGGGACAAACTGGTCTGCCGCTAACATGCATCAACTGGACACACTGGGGGTGATGTACAAACAAGGTGCGGAGAAGGCAGCTCCTGGGAAAGACCCCCTAATGTAGAGCGATGGATGCGACGTACTTTGGAGAGACAGAGTAGACTGAACGACCCCATGGTAAATAAAGAGAACTCCACCAGGGCATTAAAATATTGTCCCTTTGCCCTGCTGGGATATCCCTTTGCATCGGGCAAACTGTCATCCACGAGGAGAAAAGTTAATTTATGAGACCAAAAGATGTGGTCATGGAGCGGCCACGGGCACTCCCAAGTTCATCAATTAACCACAACCAAAAGCCAGCCCAGAAATGACGACTGTAAACCAGCACGTTCCCACAAACCACCAGGCCACTGTGCCCAAGTGGACGGCAAGCCCACGGCAGCACGTGTCGGCTTCCTTACAGCACTGCCCCAAAACTCACACACAATCAGATAGGACTTCTTTTAATATTTCACCTTTTTTTTTTAGCTCTTTTTTTTTTTTTAATGCCTGACCCATGCGTTAGAAGAGCCCAGGGATGTCACTGAAAGGACACGCACAGATAAAAGGCAGTGCTGACACGGTAATATCTCTGAGTTATTCCTATACCACTCTGAGTTTAAAAGAAACATCTGTTAGCAAGGTATTTGGGCTAGGAACGCATCAAAATTTGTGAAATATTGCTATCGCCATTTCAAATGTATCACACTGTGTGTTATTCTTAACAAGGAAAAACAATTTTTGGAGTAGCTGCTGTGCAACTTTTTAAAGTTAAATAACATTTTCATTGAAAATACTCCAGTCTATAAACAAAGTTTACGCAAGGGCCTGTATAGCGCTGCTCTTAAAACAGACCTCCGGATTCGGAAAAGCAACTTGCTCCCTCTTTGTGGGAGCCGCGGCGACACGTTCCGCTCTTTGTCTAAAGACCTCACTCGGGTTTCGTTGGGATCGGAGAGCGGCCGTGTTTGAAACGTTTGCCACTGGGGAATTCAATCCCACGGCATCCGGTGCCTGCTCTCGTAAGCCGTCCTGTTAAACCCAGATCCAAGAAGTTGCTCATGCAATGCTGGTTAGCCATGCCCCTGTGCGAGGAGGTGGCCAGCTGGGGACAGAAAGCCAGTGGAGAGCAGTGTGGTTTAGGCTCTTGTAGGAGGCAATGGTGTATTTGAGTAGCTCATTGGTTACTAAGAAGTGTTAGTCATGGGGAAAGCTGTAGTATTTATTCCGTAAAATGTAAATACATAACCCAAACCACAAAGGAATAACCACGGATGGAAATAGTGTAGCATTTACTGAGGGAGCTGAAACGCGTTTCCACAGAAGCTGTATTTCCTTAGCCCCATAGAGAGTAATTCACCTTGAACGTAGCTTCTGCTCCAGCCTGCGGAGTTACACATAGGCTGAATTCGGTCCAGGCACGCTGAACAACCGAGCGTGTTATATATTCCAACCAAAAAAGTGAATGCCAAACGGAGCTAAAAATACGAATGTGGAAGGTTTGAAAAGCAAACACTGCTGAATTCAGCGGCAGATACAACATTGTGCGTTTTAAAGATCCAGCACATCAAAACCAGAGAACGTTATGTCCATGCTCAACGCAAGACACGCTCCCCCTGCAACACATCTCCCGTGGGTGAGAGGGGGGATTGGTGTGCTTCTTGCCTGTGATCCAGTCCCGGCTGTATTCGGGGTTCTGCTGCCAGGTTTTTTCCATGAAAAACCTTCTGGGGATCTCTATGCCTGGACAGCAAGACCATTGGCCTCCTCTGGAAGCTAAGCAGCAGGTCATTGGGGACGTCACCCTGCAAAGAATGACCAGACAAAGAGGTGATTCATGTACGTGCAGACCTTGACCATGACAGAAGGCTTGTTCTGTCGGTGGCAGCAAGAAGCCCAGCAGCTGGCAGGTCTCCTAGAGTCCGGGTAGCCGGCTCTGCTCGCGGAGTTCACTAGCCCAGGGATGATTATTTGCTCTTTTTTGTTTCAAGCCGGTAATCGTGGATTTGCCCAGATGCGTTCCTGAGAAAATCCCAGCCGCTAACGTTTGACCCGTTTCCAGGTTTCGTGTGCTGAGGACCCACCAGTGGGCTCTGCAGGGCAACGTTCAGCACCTCGAGAAATCACGCCAGCTCTGTTTACAAGGCAAACTTTTCCCCCAATGGCAGCATTTCAGGAGATGCCTCTGGACTGGGGCAGAGAGAGATCTTCCCAAACCAGTTCTTGCATCCTCTGTTATTTTTAGAGCAGCTGCACCTTTTGGGCTCCAAAGTTTGCAAACAACCTGCCTTGGGAAAAAAAAAAACCAAACTCGTCTCGCCAGATTTGTGCTTGAGCAGAAACAAGCCTAAAACCATAAATAAATAAATAAAGTCAGATGTCAGAGACGTTTTAATGACATGAATTACAGGAGGAGATGCCCATAAGTGTGCTAAGATCAATTCCCTCCTACCTTTTCCTTTCAACTGCCTAAGCTTGTCAATTAAAACAAAGGGAACCGAGCAAACAACTCCAAGGGATTACATTTTCCAAAGTAGCTCTTCACTAAAGAGCCGGACTACAACCGGTGAAAACAAGTGCAGCTGCTTGAATGGCGAAAAGAACATTTTTTACAACCACTCTGAGATTTTCCTGATTTCTCTGAACGCTTCAGAGCTGGCCTGTTCTACCAGGATTTTCTACCTTCTCTTGAATAAAGAAAGTCATACTTCTCCTGGGCCCAGCTTGGACTGTATTTCGGCTGTACATTAACGTGTCCTGCTGAGGTGTCAGGACCACGTCTAGAACCCCTCACTCCTGAGCTAACAAGAGAATCGGGTTCAGGATTGCTCTTTTATTCCAAACAGGTTTTTTTTACAAATGCATACAAAAACCACTGTGTGGGAACATTAAAAAAATGCAGTTAGAAAAAGGCAGCCTTTGGTAATCAGATACACAGCAGCTGAAACAGTAGGATTGCCTGCTTTTTCTATTTTAAAGTTTTTAAGGATGATTTTTATTGTTTTGCAAATGCTATGAAAAGGTTGACTGTCCCACACAGGGAGAACGTTTAGTTGCTTTTACTTGACTCGCTCATTTTTTCACTTTTCAAAGATCCCCAAGACTGAGCAAGCCTAGAAATTTCACCCCTTGCTTTTCAAACATACGTTGTCCGTTTTCTCCTGTGAGAGCCTAAGCTCTCTGCTGCTAAATACTGTTTCTTAAGAGACGCTTGTGCGGTGCATCAAAACTGGGAGGCCTGGGTCTTAGGGAAGTGCTTCAGCAATACAACTCGTAAAGTAAAGGTAGAGGCATTTTAATGGTCTGCTATTAAAATTTTCCTGAACTGTGTTAGAAACACTTCTTTAAGCCATCTGTTGTAAAATTATCTATACGTCAATTGGTTTCCTTGATCAATCTTAAAAGAAGAATATGCACTGATCTCATGCAGCTTTTGGAAAGAAGCGTTGCTTTTAGCACACGTTGGCTTCCACACTGCGTTACTCCCCACTCAATCAAAGCCTCGTCCCTGAGAAGCAAGAAGGACCTCCAGAAGATGAAGGACGCATGCTTTCTGCTCTGAAATTGTAGCTGGTACTAATAAAGACCATCATTCTTCTAACGAACGCCATACGGCCATGCGGCTATCTCAGATAAGCAGATTCATTTTGGATCTGTTGAGTCACGAACACCGTTTGAGACTACCACAAGCGTTGGCAGCTCCCTTAGCGTACGTACCACTCCGGTGTGTCTCTAGCACTGATACGCGGCTTTGTCTGAGTTCGGCTGCGGCTCCGATATTTCAAATGCTTTTCTCTTCCTCACTGTGTAGCGACGCTGCCAAATCTACCGTTCCACACAACCACGTGGCACCCCCGGAGTGCCGACATTTGTCTTTGTCCTTTAATTGTATCTGGAGATCTGCTATCATCAGAAGCTTTAACGATTTCAAACGCTTGTACAAGGCGTAAATAAGCAGAGCAGGCCAACTGCTGCAAAAATAGCTCACACCAGCTCCATTTGATTTTCAGCAACAGCAAAGGACTTTACTGGTAGGCATTATTACAAGTGCTGGGAAATGTCAGTACATCGCTGAATTTTGAGTTAATTACTGCGAACATCCTCAGAAAGCAGAGAGGAAGTATCCTGCTAAGGATTCCCAGTCGGGAAACACAGACATGCTCTGTGGCCTCCATCTCCGGCAATAATAAACTGGCGGAGCTCGTTTGTACCAGTTGCCTGGTGACAACGCGCATGCTCACAAATACTCATCAGACCAAGTTCTTACAAAGTACTCACCGAATAACCTTACACAACCAACGGGTATGAACAGAGCACGAGCCTCCCAGACGCGTGACAAGAAAGGGATCGCTTCTGAGGGAAAGGCTCCTTCTCCACACGCATGTATAGGAGGCCGCAGGTTCTACGGGCTTTGTAGGTATTCCTGGTCAAGCTACTGTCCTACTTCTCACTGTCATAAACACGTATATGTATATAAATGTGTATACACAGAAACACACACAGACACGCACATATCCATCACATTTGGCTAAAATACACTAAGAGCAGCAGGATCCTAACCGAGGTGGGACCTTGATGGCTTATTCTAGTACAAAACTGTCCATGTTAGTGCAGCGGCTTCATCAGGACAACCCAGTTCACGGCAAACATCCTGCCCGTTTAAACCTTATGAAAGGGGTAAAGCCCCGTACAGCAGAAGGAAGGAGCTAAAAGAACCTGCAGTCCTTCTGACAAACCTTTTAGCAGGACCTACTTCACTACAGTGCGGCAAGGCGCTCTGTTTTATTATTGATAAAGCAAGCTAACGAGTGAGGTGTTGGCTGGGTTTATTTTCAAGGTAGAGACATTCTTACTTACTGTTACCTGCTCTTCTGGGGCAACAAACAACACCTGTAAGCAGAATCAGAGCCCACCTCCTCTCCCAAACAACTACTACCCAAAAGCACCTGAGCAGGGGCACAGTTTGTGTCAACAGCAGCGAAATCTGGTTTCATTTTCAGCTCTTTTCTACATAAGCAATTATTTATTTTCCCCTTCACTGCTTCCATCACACACAGACACTGACTCCGCAGCCTAAAGGAGGCCTTCAGCTACTTGGGAACTTCAAAGGCAATAGGTTTGGTGCAGCGCTGCAAGTACTGGGATGCCTAAAGGAAGGTTGGCCAAATGATGAAGGAGTCGATTTGGACTTCAGAAGGTCTGGGTTCAGCTTTGTGCTTCTGTGACACTGGCTGAATCACCAGGAACCTACTTTATCCAAGTGGCTAAGCATACGCTTAACAGTGCCGAGTAATTAAAAAAAATGGGGAAAGGAGGTAATTAGAATTAAAGGCATATCAGAGCTTCCATTCTGGAAGAACAAGAGCATTTTGCACCATTCTCAGAAATAAAGCAAAAGTAAATATTCATTCCAAACAGGTCCTCAAATTCCAACCCAGCAAACAGGTGGTTTTCAAACCACTCCAGTCCCTGGGAACATACTGGGAGAGCAACATGACACAGAGACTCTGTATGATCTCTCAGACACAGCACACGAAACAAAAGTGGTACTGCCCTATACGTCATGGAGAGACACCCAGTGATTCATGTCTCACCTACAGCAGAAAGACCTGGGCGGACTCTCTCTCCCGTCGCGCCCGCTGGAGAAGAAGAGCAGAAGGGAATGGTTGCTGTGGGACATTTCAAAAACTACAGAAGCAAAATCTCCTCCATAAGAAAGAAGCAAAAGTGAATATGCCTGGAAACTAGGAATTAGACGCATTGTAGTCAGAGGTGGGTTTCCAGCATTTTCCAGAAATAGTCATCAGGGCTTTAGATTACTGGCTGGCAGCCACATGGCCCGTGAACTGAAGGGAGGCCAATTTCTTGACCTGCAGGCTTCAATGCAAAGACAGTCTGTACTCTCTGATACCTTATCCAAACGATGTGGGCAAACCAGCACTGTACGTGTGTACCGTGCGTGTCTAATCCCACAGGCAAACTAGGCTTTCTATTAAAGGCCGCTGGCAGGATCTAACTATTTTATTTTTTAAAATACCAGTCACCAAACAGCTTACGGGGGAATAAAACTGAGGAACCAGCTCATAAAAAAAGGGAGAAGAGGGACTTTTAGGAAAGGCATATCTAAAAATCAGTTTGAAGAAGAAGAAAAAAAATGAAATGGCAAAAAGGGAGCGAGCCTGAAGACATCCCATATCTCACTCTCTCTAATGTACGAAGGGACCTTGGAAGTGAGGGGTTGCTCATCCACACAGAGGTCCACCTGGGCAGAAGGGTTTACAGAGCCAGACCCCAGAGGATAAGCAGAAAGACAGATCAGGAGAGGAAAACCGATATGGGAAAGAAGTGAAAACCAAGAAGGCAAATTCAGTCTGGGCAAAGGGCCAAGGCAAGGCCAAGTGCAATTCTAGAAAACGGGACCGAAGCCAAAGGCACCAAGGTGTCACGACAGGCTAGCGCTGGTCTGCAAAGACAACCCAGAATGACGCAACTGGCAGGTGCACAGCATCACCCAGACACGCAGAGAAAGAGGCTTAAAACTAGATTTTTGAACAAAAGGCTCAGGATGAAGGGTCCGAACCAGCAGTTTCTATTTGTGCAGGATCCAGGGTTAGCATAACACTGGTATCTCCCAGTAGCAGCCCCCTGGGCACACTGGTGTTACGCTTTGAGTCACGGAAAGCAGAACTAAGTTGCAGCAATTTCCCTGAGGACCTCTTTGTTCCCCTGGTCGCACCCTGCATTCCTGCTTGTTCCATCTCAGTCCTCCTGCTGGCTCTGCTGCCTTTTCCCACCCTCTGTACACATACCTGATAAGGCAACAAGACCCAGAACCAGGTATTGTATGCAAATGACACCACACCCCCATGCAAACAAATATTGCAAAGAGCAAACGTGCAGTGTCACTTATAAAAGTGGCATCAGCTTATAAACATCCCTCACGAAGACCCAACACTGAGCTAACTCCATGGCTGCCAAAAACACAGAGTCGTGTGTCCTGCCTCCAGAGGCCCTCAGCAAGTCACTTCATCTCCCACCACTCTTTCCCCGCCTAACAGTTGGGTGCAGAGACAAAGCGGGGCAGGAAATCCTGCTGCCCATCCACTAGGCTCAGCATGGGAAGGACAGGAGAGGCTGAGTGGGGTTGGGCTTGAGGGACTGCAAGATGAAAATGAAGTGGATTAAGACAGATGTTTGACGAGCAGAGGATAAAAAGAGAAGGCCACAGAGGACTTAGAATCAATGAGTATTGACTTGGGTCAAGGATAATGGAGACAAACGCCAGCTCCAAAGCACAAAATAGCAGCCACCCAAGGTGAGCCTGACAGAATCACTCTCAGTGTGGTGCCATGAAGACAGCTTGGACCTGTAAAGCTGTTGTGTGGTTCATTTCCCTCTCTTGAGACCACTGGCAGCCACCAGCATGGTCACCATTTCTTTTTCAGAGGTTCCCCAGCTGGTAAGCCACCAAGAGCCCAAGATAAGACCACCAAAGAGGAGGTGCCTTGAAACAGATGTCACAACTGGATCATTTCCATCATGTTTTCTGCTAGGTAGAGGTACTTGAAGCAGGTGCCTGAAGGTGTCTACAGGGTTAAGAATGGCCATGGCCTGAGGGCTAAGCAGTAATCACCAGAAAATTGGAGACCTAACTAGTCTGCCTGTGCTCGCAGGAGGTGCACAGCTCTGCTGTCTCAGAGGTAGGTCCCGACCCACTCTCAACCTTTTTCAGCATACAGAGAATTTATCTCACCTAGCATCATCCATTCCCTGTCCACGCAGGCTCACTCTTGCACTGCTGGGCAAAAACTCCTTTCACCCAAACCAGCAAAACGCAAAGTCCAGTCTGAAAAAAAAAACCCAAACCCCCAAAAAACACAGCCAGCAGATGAAAGGCATTTTTTAAATAAAAATAAATAAAGACTGGGCTCGGTTCTGTTGCTTGAGGCACGTAAATGCTGTGTCCATACATTTCAGATTCTTCCCAGCAACAGAGCTCCCAAAGCACTTTGTCTCTACAAGGTGAGCAGCTCCATGTCTCCCATGGCAGAGGGCACACAGAGTGATCTGGCTCGCGTTACTGAGCAGGATCAGATGATAGGTGAAGATCCGTGATGCTGAGCAGCAGGCGCAGCTGGTCAGCAGCTCGCAGGTCAAAGTCTTCTCCTTCTGTCTGAAAATCCTCCTGCACCTTTCTTTTCCAAAGTAAGTAGAGACCCTTCATTCTCCAAAGACTTTTGTTGCTACCAAGCTTTATGTACTTAAAACATCTCTGCATGAGCATGATTTTAGCACCAGGGCATTGGCACAGTATGTTTCAGCTCACATAATTTTTTTTTTATAATCGTTTTGTAAAGCTGTTCATTTTAGTGCCCCATGAGACGTGAACAGTAAATCCAGCCAAAAAACCTGTCCCGCATCCCTGGGTCTTAGGAAATGTAGATTTCTCACCCTTCACTCTCTTTGTATGCTGTTAGATTTTCTCTGTGTAATTTTATGCTGCTCAGACACCTAATGACCTAAGTGGTCCCAGGAAAGGGGAACTGGCTTCCTCTGCAAAAAGCCTGGTGTTTATTTGCAATTTAGCTTACCTGACTTGTTTAAAGTGTTACCAGAATGCATCCTACCTACTTTCTTTTCTTCATTTTCACTTGATAACCAAGATTTGCTTGAATTGAGAATGTCTAAAGCCTCAGGCATGATCCTGGGTGTTCTCAAGATTTAAATGCCACTGCTTAAAGAGTTAAAGATCTAGATGGCTGCACTAAGAGGATGATAAACTAATCACTCAGTCACTGCTGGTGAGCCTGGTGTCATTTACTGAAACATGGAATGCATTTAACAATGTAAAAGAAACTCCATGCAGTGCAAAAGCCAAAGATGATGGTTAGATTGTCAAGGTTTACTTTGGAGAAAGTCCTCAGTCTAATTACCTACGTTTAAGCAACAGAAGCATTCTTCCCCTCGTTGAAGAAGTTAACATTTTCCTTTCAAGCCAGTGGTGGGGGTTTTTATGACTATAGACTGCAGATTCTGTTCAGAGGACTACAAAAATTTAAGACAGGGACTGGGTAGAAGAAATAAGTCTTCTAGGGACAAGTAAGAAATGTTTCCTATCATCATAGTCATAAGACAAGTAGAAATAACAGTTACAGTACCAGTACTGCACATTTACCTATTGATTTGTGTCTTCCAGGTCTGTGGAATGGCTTGAAAAAAACCGACACCTCTTGGCATTCCACAGAAATACTTATTTAAAAGCCGGGCTCTGTTTTGGTGTTATAGGAAGAAAATGCTCCAAATCATTTTCCCTGCAATCTCTGGACCATGAAAGAAAAGAAAGACCAGGTCCAACATTCTGGTTTTGCCTTTTACAATTTGGTGAATATTGGCCTTTTTTTGCCTAGCCTTAAAATGAGATCTCAGTTAAAAATCAAGATACCAAAAATGAATAAAACACCAAAAGGATTTTGTGGGGCTCACACAGTGAGCATCCAAGCTGCAAATAATATCACTTTATTATCTTTTACTCTGTTAAACTTAGAACAGTATAACTCCATTGTACTAAGCAGTTGGTACAGGACCCTTTCCCAGCATACCGAATCCCAGAGCTACTGTCAGTGGATACCACCGGAAGTTTTTCATTGCTGGGGAAGTAAGGCCTGGAGTGACAGAAGATGTTCTTCCAGAGCAAAATGAAGGTGTGAGCGTAGCTCATCTTTGCAGATCAGTGTCACTTTGACCTAGCAAACGTAGGCAATAATAGACAATGCAGCGACATGGGTTTAGCACGTACTAACAGCTTAACAATTCTCCAGAGACTCTGGATGAGTACTCTGATGTGGCCGTAGCACATCCTTGCGGACCAATGTCAATTTGACCTAGTAAACACAAGCAATAATAGAAGAGGAAGCAATATCAGCTTAGCAAGCGTTAACTGCTTACCAGTTCTCCAGAGACTCTAGATGGACACTCTGCTTGCTAGCTTGGACAAAGCTTGTCCCGTGGCTCTGGTACTGCGACCCAAACAACTTCCGAGAAGGAGGCAGAAACACATACATTCTAATGACACCTACCTTCACAACAAGCCTGACGAGACGGCACACGTCCATTTTCCTCGCTGGGTGATGGCTGATGGCTCAGGCGTTGTGCTGATGTCGGTTAGGGCAGTCTCTGCAGAAGTAAGGAAAGCCATAGGATCAAAATCCAGCTGTATGGATGGAAATCAGCTGATCAAACGGAGGAAATCTCCAGCACCATCTCATCCTGAAATGAACATCAAATATAGATCAAATTGCTCTCAAACGGTGGCTATTTCCCTGCACACCTGAAAAGGGAATCTAAATGAGTAACTCAGGTGTTGCTGTATACACCGTAGAGATCTAAAGGCACAAAAGACGCATGCTATTCAAAGGAACCTGCTGTTCCTGTTGTGTAAACCTTTCCCTCTACAACGAGGCAACATTTACCCTAGGAAGTGTCACACTTGCCTCACTGCACTTCATGAAAGAAAGAGTGCAAACACTTTAAGATCAGTGGGACCAAGAAATGGTGCTGGCGACAAGAACAGAGAAGCTTTTGAAATACGTTCACCACTCCACAGACCCTAATCACTACTGCAGAGCAAACTATTCTACCTCATCTATATGTCCATGTATTTTAAGAGTTGAAAAACTGCCGCTCTCGTACTTCTCAGCAGCTAATAAAAACCCTTGTTAGCAACATCTGGATACAAGATAAGGGAACCTTGCAAAGAAAACGAGGTATTCAATAAGTTTCTGCAGTGGGTTCATCATCAGTCCTCTGAGGACTTTGCTCCAAAGTCAACTGAGGTGTTGGGGTGTTTTTCCATTGACTTCATTGGGCTCTGAACCAAGACCTAAAGCCTCCCTGCTGTGTTTTGGACATTTATTTGTGTTTGATTTGTAATAAGATCTTTCATTTCTCTTATTTCTGTAAAAACAAATAAAGCCACAGTACAAGAAAGCAACTAAACACATGCTTATCTTTAAGCACATCCCTAAACCCATTCAAAGTCCTTAAATCCAATGGACTCCTGGGAGACAAAAGCACATGCTTAAAATTAAACATGTGCACAGGGTCTTTGCTAATTAGTGATGTCCCTTGCTTCTTACAGGGCCCTAAACACTTCTTAGAGCATCTGGGGGTTTAGGGTCCATATGGGAGAAATTGTATGGAGACCATCTCAGAAGTGCAACTTTGAGTATTGTATCTAATGTTGGAAGCCTGTCTTTAATGGCTATAAGACTGATTCTGTTACAATATCATTTACAACTAGTTAAGGAAAGTAGAGTTTCTTAAGATGTTTGTAAAAATAAGAATATCTAAACCCACAGCCTTTTCTTGGCTATTACTACCACACAGTCCCATCGTGATGACCAAACTCATCAAAGCGAAACTGCTTTTTGGAATGCACATGTTTACTGGCATCTCAAGAGCAAATGTGTCTCATTTCAGCCAAAATATTGTCCCTGGCCTCCTTCACTTTGCTTAGAGGAAGCACTCGTGCATCCTCTAAAGTCTGGCTCTTGGAAGATAAGCAAGCCTTTACCGTTGGGTCAGACAGCAAAAGGAAGACCATTCCCAGTAACCTGCACAGAGCAAAAAGCATTTTTCTTCACCACACCTTGTTTATTTTGGACCTCTGCTACAGAGTGTTAGGACTCTCAGCTATCTTGATCACAGACAAGGCCTGAAATTTAACATGTCTGACAGGTCAAATCAGTGTTGTCTCTGGTGAGAGAACATTTGGGAAGTTTCTTTGCAAAACAGTCCTTTCAATGGGGTTTTGCCTGTCTGAGAACTACCTGCACTTTCTACAGATTACTTCGCATTCACATAGATACCACACACCAGCTAACACGAAACCTCCCACCTTTTCAGCATCTCCTGTGCAAGGACTGAAACTTGTCCATCTGTGGCTTCTACACTCCATCTCTTTTTCTTTTAACATGTCTTCCTGAACTCCTTTTTCAAGGTGCATCAGTGCACGCCACTTCAAGATGCTCCTGGCCCTTCAGCTCTCTCTATAAAATTCCATGCTGTCCCACATTTATAGGTTCGTTGTTCTGCATGCTGAACAATGAGGCCATGTTTCCGCGTCCATTAATGAGGAATCTGGATCAGATGTTAGCACACAACATTGCTCTCAAGTTAGCCAAAGCACGCAGTCTGGTGCTCCTGCTGGCTTTACTATTTATACAGGTTGTGGAAAGACAGGTGATATCCGAACCCGGCATAAAGCCTTCAGAAGAATATGTTTTAAAAAAAAAAAAGTGATTGTTTGAATACTTTACATCATGTGGCTGCAGTGTCTTTGATCTGAAACTAGATTTACCACAGCTTCACACTTACTTTTGAGTAACAGGGAAGTTGCGAGTCAGTGCATCACCCATCTGAACCACCAAGAACAAAAGGATGCTGGAGGCTTCGCTTGCCTAGAAGCATTAGCAGCATAGTCCTCCACAATCTGGGACCTAGAAAAACACCTAAAATAGCTTCAGCCCAGCCCATGCTGTTTTGAGGGTGGAAAGGAGGATAAACACAGGAAACGTCTCTTGGATCCTTCTGTAGCCCCCAGTTTTTAAGTTGACAGTAGTAATCTCCTTAACCCCTTGATTCTTCAGTGGCAGAGACCCAGCTCATAGCAGCTCTACAGGAGAGATGAAACTTTTGTAAGCAGCATTAGCTCCACCTTCTCTGAATCCCAAAATAGTAGTTCCAAGGCAAAAGGGACCAGGATGTCCATCTAACAGGAATTCCTTTTCAGCCATTGGCTCTGAACTATGAGGCACTCTCCTAAAGCAGCTGTTGCACAAATATAATGTCATGATTACAGAATCACATAATTACTGAGTTTGGAGGGGACCTCTGGAGGTCACCTAGTTTAACCCCTCCCTCAAAGCAAGGTCAGCTAGAGCAGGTTGCTCAGGACCTGCTGGATTGATATCTCAGTCCAACACTTCCATGCATGCTTAGTCTGGGATAGCTATTACCTCTTCTCTGAGGTTCATGATCCAATCAGTGGTTGAGATGATGCAGAGAACTAAGCTTTTATGAGGACCTGGCCTGAGCCATTTGGTAATGAGTGGGATATTATACAGAGGCTAATAGTCCACGGAGCTGACAAAGCAGACCAAGGTTAGACTTCTGGGCTCTGGTAGATGGCTGCACTGACACATGGCTGAACACAGGAGCAGCAAGAGTCTTCTTCTCCTTCTTGTCAAAGAAAGCACCCCTGCAGGGAGAAATGGTGGCAATCCTTACAGCATTCCTTTCTACAACATAGATTTTCAGGTGGACTACAGGCCTTGGATGGTGTATGTTTTTGTGGCTGAAACAGTTGTACTGGTATTTCCAATGCTCTCTGAGCAGCTCATGCGATAAAGGAGAATATTACAACCAAAACAAGGTTAATACTCATCAGCATCTTCTCTGTCAAGTCTCTGGTTGCATTAAATATCCAAGAGTTATGATCCCAAGCACAAATACAGGCTGGGCAGAGAACAGATTGAGAGCAGCTCTGAGAAAAAGGACTTGGGAGTGTTGGTTGATGAGAAGCTCAATGTGACCCGGCAATTTGTGCCCACAGCCCAGAAAGCCAACCACATCCTGGGCTGAATCAAAAGCAGCATGGCCAGCAGGTCAAGGGAGGGGATTCCGCCCCTGTGCTCTGCTCTGGTGAGACTCCACCTGGAGTACTGCATCCAGCTCTGGGCTCCCCAACATAAGAAGGACACAGACCTGTTGGAGCGGGTCCAGAGGAGGCCACGAAGACAATCCGGGGGCTGGAGCACCTCTGCTGTGAGGACAGGCTGAGAGAGTTGGGGTTGTTCAGCCTGGAGAAGAGAAGGCTCCGGGGAGACCTTAGAGCCCCTTCCAGTATCTGAAGGGGACCTACAGGAAATCTGGAGAGGGACTCTTGATCAGGGAGTGGAGCAATAGGATGAGGGGTGACGGTTTTAAACTGAAAGAGGAGAAATTTAGATTAGATACTAGGAAGAAATTCTTTACTCTAATGGTGGTGAGACACTGGCCCAGGTTGCCCAGAGAAGCTGTGGCTGCCCCATCCCTGGAGGTGTTCAAGGCCAGGTTGGACGGGGCTTTGAGCAACCTGGTCTAGTGGGAGGTGTCCTTGCCCGTGGCAGGGGGGTTGGAACTAGATGGTCCCTTCCAACCCAAACCATTCTATGTTCCACTTTTAAACTATCTTTTGAGGATGACCTACCTCACTTGTTGGAGAACAAGGGCTGATATCACTGCAGGCAAGCAGATTTTTGAAAGTCTGCATGAAGGACATGGCATACGATTAAAAATTACCTCTCCCCGATACCCTGCCCAATGCTTTCCCAGAGACCACTTTGCATACAACCTGTGGAAATGAAATAATGTCTTCCTTCTGGTAGCAGACATGTAAAAGAGTTTCCCAAGGAAATCTGGGGAAAGAAAATTTTGTTCAATATACTTCCTAAACCCAAAGAAGAATGGAAGGCTGTACTCTCAATAGACCTCAGAAAATTCACTTCTTTCACCACCAGATTCCTGTTCCCAATGCTAACTCTAACCTCTCTGTTTCCCTTCCTTTCTACACAAGATTGATTCACAGAACTTGATTTAAAGGATGTTTATTTCCATAACAAAAATGATCAGGGGTCTAGAAAACATGACCTATGAGGAAAGATTGAAAGAATTGGGTTTGTTTAGTCTAGAGAAGAAAAGACTGAGGGGGAGACATGATAACAGCCTTCAACTATGTAAAAGGTTGTTGCAGATAGGAAGGTAATAAATTGTTCTCCATGTCCACTGGGTATAAGACAAGAAATAATGGGTTTAAATTGCAGCAAGGAGGATTTAGGTCAAACATTAGACACATTTCCTAAGAGGAAGGACAGGTGAGTGCTGGAGTAAATTAGTTAAGGAGCTACAGACTCTCTGTCACTGTTGAGGCCAAGATTTGCCAGGAATGGCTCAGACCTGGAAAATCTTGCCTTGTGGTAGAGGGACAGATGATCTCTCAAGGTCTCCTCTGCCCCTTTTCCTACTAGTATATATTAATACCAGTCAAAATTATTAAAGTATCTTTGTTCCATAGTATGGAAAGAGAAGATCTTTCTTGAACCTTCCCAGAGATTTTTACTGCTGGTGTTATCTATAGTGGCAGTGCATTTGAAGGCATACACATTTATTTCTACTTAGACAATGAATTAAAGGATGATTTTTACAGACCTGTCCCTCTGCACATGTTTTCTCTTATGGTTCATGCTATAAAATGACATGTCTGCACCTCACTGAAAAACTTTCCTCCAGATAAGAGGTGCGGGACTCCTAGACAAGCAGATCCTGTCCTGTCTGGAAGTGATGCCTGCAGACCCAGCCAGCATGAACATCATCTGACTGCGGGGGCTTCCTCCGCCTCAGATCCTTGGGTCTCATAGCCACAACCATACATGTCACCCCCCATGCACTGCTCAAAATGAGAGTTTTGCAGGAAACACATGGAACTACAATGTTCTCAGAGCATGCACTGATGGCTAACTTTGGCAAACAAGGTCCCTCTCCTCCTGAGGTGGGCAACTCAATCCAACAGCACATGTAGGGTTTGGATTTTGAACCCCAACTCTGCTAGTAGCAGTTGTGTCAACCCATCCAGTTCACCTGCAATGCAAAGGACAATGGAATTGCTTTTTAAAAAATGCATCACAAGTTCCTGCCATTGTAAGCGATCCTTTGCCATAAAAAGCCATTTGCCCCCTCGATCAGTACATGCAATATTCAATGTACACAAACAAGGGGGTGCTTCTCCACATACTCATTGGTTCAGGACAATCATCATCCTCTTAGACACAAAGCCAGAGGAGTAAAAAAACAACCTCTTTGACCAGTGAAGAAAATAGAAATATAATCATTCAACGGTGAAAGAAATCTCCATCTTATGGCCTCTAGCAAACCAAGGTTGCTTTATGACCTAACAGAAGAAGAAAAGGTTAAAAATTGTGTTGCAAAGCAGAAGACACACATTCATTTTCAGATCTTTCTTTCCATCTTCCCTTCGTTGCCACTCTTTCAGAGACAGGGGCTGAGGTTATGCGCAGCAAAGGAAACATTTTCTTTTGGCACTAAACTTTATGGAAGCACAATAGTTCTGGATCCACTTGTGACTTCTGGATCCACTTGTGACTTTTTTCTGTCATTTGGAGAGAAAATTAGCCAACCTGAGGCAATATCTTCTCCCATTCATGCCTTAAGAAAGCTTTTGTGATTTGGTTTCTTCATTATTTTAATTTATTTTCAAATGGCATTAAAATTAACCTACCTGTGGAAGTCTGGGTTGCTTTCTTACTTGAGGACAACCATCACAATTTGGTCTGATTAAAACATTTCAAATACCTATCCCATTCACCAGAAAACACAGCATTAGAGTGGTCAAGCCTAAAGATACACTTGCCTCAAGTCCAGTTTACCCTCCGTAAAAAGAAAAATAAAGAAAAAAAAGAAAACAGAAAAAGGCAAGAATACTCGGGTGAATCTTTTTTTGATGTTGCAATTTTTCATCTGAAACAAATTTTTGAAACTGTTAGCATAACTGCATTTTTAATGTAGTTTGTGCATACACACAACTGCATATATATGCAAGCCACCAAAAATAAATGAAAAACTTTATTTCAGGCCAATGAAACTTTTAGTATGGTGCCAGGAATTATTTTTTTTTAAGAGAACTTCCTTTATCCCTAAGTTCATGCTTTATTAAACATGTGCATATATTAATGGCACACAACATTTCACAAAAGGTGTTCTTCCTTCAGGTTTCCAGTTCAGCTTCCCATAAAAAAGCAGTGAATCCTACAGGTCTTGCTAGACTGGGCTCGTCTGATAACAGGGTTTGTCTCCCTCTGCTGGTGTTGTTTTAGCTTTTAGTGTCTTGAATGGCTGGAAAATACTATTTTCTAAAAGCTTTGAGAAATCCAGGAGATACTCCTCACTCAGTTCTCTAATTCCTAATTATTATTACTGACATCAGGTACTGGCTGTGGGGCTGGGCGCAATTAAATAAAATCACATTGATACATTGATGCTGACTGGGAATTGATTTTTATCTACTCACACCGGTTTGAGATTCTTTTTTTTGCTATTGGATAACCTCCTTCTTGAATCAAACCTACCAGGGAGGCGTATAACCTCTACGTTGTCACCACCCAAGCGATATAATAACCAAACATGCCACAGTGTGCACGTGCACAGGTCTGTTTAAACCAGAGCCCATTGAATGAGGGCCTTAACTCGAGTTCATCTTCACATTTTCCCACTCTACAAGTGGCATAGTTGAACTCTGCTCTCAGTTTAGGCATGAATGCTCTGCCCGTGGAGCCTGCAGTCCCGGCTAGGTAGCACAAATGGCAAAATAAAGACCAGAGAGGAAATGTTAATTAGTTTAGGACAGGCTATTCATGATCCTGAAGTTGGGACAGCTACTGTAAGTGATCCCAGTGAACGCAGGGGAACCGAGTCCCATGGCCATGAAGTACAAGCATTGAAGTTTGCGATTTGCTCCTTTGACTCCGAACTGGTAACACTGTCAGGAATAATCCCATTAGACAGGACTGCTTCCCTCCACTGATGACAAAGTGTGATGAGCGCAGGGATGGGTAGCTCTCATTCTGCCATCTAAAGCTATGAAAGGCAAATCTCATCCTATATTCCTGAGATACTAATTGCAACCCATGGCCTTGTACCCTCAGATTACCACAAAATTCTTGTATTTAGCTGGTGAGAGACCTATCCCAGAGTCTCTCTCACCAAGGCACAAACATTTACAGTGATCTGGCAGCACATCTAGAAGTCGGGAAGCTGATACGCAATACCGTGTATACATCACATGGCAGGATTCATCTTACCTAACTCTATCTACCTGAAAGGCAAGCATCAGGTCTAAGCTCGTCATATTAGCTCCCTGAGTAGCCAACAGAGATATGCGTTTCCAGAGGGCAACTTATTCCACGGCTTTCAGACACCTGTCTTTGGCAAGTCAAATCCAACCCTAAGAAAACGTTATCATCACCTACATTTTTCACTTCAAAATAAAAGATCACTGTCGGCCTCCCCACCTGGCAAACAGCAGAGCAGATCTGTACTCATCATTCATCTGACGGACAAGTGAGGATCTGGAGAAGGCAATGGAAATGCCCTGAATTACTCCAGCTGAAAAGCCATAGTCATTTGCCTATGTCAGAACAACTACCAATGGTCCCCTGGCCTAATCCTACAAAAGCTTTGCATTAATTTAAATACCTTTGCCAAAGATATTTAGGGAAAACTAAGCTGAGCAAAGCTTTGATGGATCAAATCTATTGCTTTCAGTGTGAAAACAGAATCCTCCTTGGAGCAGCTCCAGCAAAATCTCCTTTCTGAGAACCAAAACATTACAGTTGCACATTAAAGAAAATGATCATTAGGATGTTCATTTCCTGGGTATAGGAAATAGGGCTTTATGTACAGTATTCTTGCTTAAAAGAAGTCTCCTTGTAACTTGTTTCACCAGTGATTCTAAAGATGATGACCATTTAAGTCATGTGTCAGATCCAAACGTAGGCTGCGTTTACTTTTACATTTAAATGCACACATGCACATAAAAGCAGCCATCAGAGTACCATTACATCAAGAATATACCATTACATCAAGATTTATTTAACCGAATCCCCCATAATTAGGTCATAACATATGATTAAGCAGTTGTTAACTGTGTCGTAAGGAAATCTACAAAGGGAATGAAATATTTAAAACAGTAACAACATACCTATCCTGCTTTGCTATTTATGCACAGTTAAACACATAAAAACAAAGGAGCAACTCTTAATTACAAGGACAATTTATTTTGCTGACCTTCTTATTGGGACCCATGCCAAACCCACCGGGGGTTGGTTTGTGGGTTGATTTGGTTGATTTTGCAGCAAAAACGTTCTGGCCCGTTGTTCGCGAGGCCGCAGTTGTCTGCCTGGAGAAAGCAGAGCGTTTTTGCAGTGCTAATTTACAGCCTCCTCGACTGGTCAAGGGCAGCAAGGAAGTATACAAATAACAGTTAAAAATAGAGATGGCTTTATGGAATCTCATTCCAGTGGCTTCTAAAGGTGCGGGGCCAGGAACGCATACGTCTCATTCCACGCTGCCTGTAAGTCCAGTTTCATCTTTTTACTTTTCCCCTTGGATCCTGAGACCCACTTCAGTTTTGAACTTACATAGGAAGGCAGGAGGTTAAACCAAACTGCTAACTGTGTCTCTTCAAAACTGACATTTAATACAGGGTATAAATCACTGTGGGAGCCTGTTATTCCTTCAGGAATGCAATTACATAGGGTCAAATAAAACATGAAAGAACCCAACAAGTTTTAAAATGTAGTATGTTCTCAAAAGTAGGCAAGAAGGAATGCAAAGCAGTCCAAATATGCTAACATCCACATGTTGTCCTGTGTGAGGGGGATTAGAAGGAAAGGTTTCTGTTCTTTAATGATTATGCTGTTAAGCATAGGTATGTACGCAGGTTCAGGGCTCTCACCGAACACCAGTCCATTCAGGGAGCTTTGGGCAGATTACTGTATTTATTTAAAGCAGGTGTCTTTTATGTATCTCATTATTTTAATTACCACTGTAACCCGATTTAAGATACCACAGCCATTTAACACACAAACGGGATGTGCAAAATGGACATTCAGCTTTTCCTTCGAGGCTCTGGACCCAGAAAGCAACCCCAATTCATCTGTACCTTCGCGAGGGCCATCGTTGGGAGAGATAGCGTAGTATCGCAAAATCATCTCTCTGATAAGCAAACATCCGCTTCAGCCTAGTTAGGCCACCTCCTTCTCTCTGTCTCACTGGTTTGCTTTTGAAACAACGATGGAGAACAACAGGCAAATACATAAATAAACTTCATGAAGCCTGCTAAAATCTGGACGAAAGACAGATTAAGCAGGTTCAGCACCTCCTATAAAATCACTCACTGTCACCGTTCACGTTTCACTTTTCTGTGAGCACAGAAAAACCCTTCTGCTCTCAAATTTTAGCTCTGTGTTTAAATAGCCTAGAAGGAAAAGTCACGTGGCTAGAGATTCTAGCAAATTTTTAACGTCAACTTTTGCCACCTTCAGCTTCACAGCTCTGTATTTTACACCTTGAATAGTTAAACTAAGCAGACTTTGAAGTTTCTTCATTGAAAATCTGGGATTTACTGAAGGCAACTATTTTATTTGAAAGTCATTTTTCTCAGCTAAATGGGATTTTTCAATTCAAAATGAAAGGCTTTATGGAAAAATAAAATTTTGAGCATCTTAATTTGAGAATTGTTGGAAATGTTTCCTGTTCTCTTTTAAAAAAAATTACTCCTCCCCAAGAGTGAGTGATGTTTAAAAAATGCGTGTAAGAGAGAGCTCTTTGCTTTTAAAAAGTCTTAAACTTTTTAACTTGCTTTAATCTCAGCTTTAAAGGTTTTGCTTTTCACATTTAAAAATAAAACTTTCACTACTTAAGCCTCTTCCTCTCTAAGAAAGTAACACAAATAATACCTTACTTACTAAATTTTTTCCAGAAAAAAAAAGGAAGTAAAAAAAGAAATGTATTAAATAACTTTTTTTTTTCCTCATTTTTAATCAAGCAGGAAAAGTGGAAAAACCTTAATAATTGGGGAAAAAAATGTAGAGGTTTCCTCCAGCTCTTTTAAAAATTACTTTTCCACAGCAAATTTCCTAACGGGAAAATTACAAGTGGGGATTTTTTCCTACAAAAAAACCCCATAGCTCCAGCTAGTAGACTCACTGATTTCACCTCCACTAAGACTGCCAGAATAAAACCTCAGATTTCTCTCACTTGTTTTATAGCAACCCACTGCATTACACTTCCATGGGTCACCGGTCCTGCCAACGCTTACATATATTCTCAGGATGAAGCCTGCGAATAAGCTTTAGCAGAAGAAGACCTTTGTTAAAGGTAGAGGTAGCGCTGCTGTCTATTATAAAGATGATTAAATACTTCCTATTTGAAGAATATGGCTTTAGTGGCTTAAAAGGTTGCCCTACTCCAGCCGTACGGGTGAAATAACTCGTGGTAATTGTGGGCCTCGGGGTTAGTTTGTGTGGGAGGAGGATTTTTTTTTTTTATTTTTTAATATCAGCCGGAATGACTCACCTGTTTCAGAGAAGGAGGGCTGGGGAACAAACACCGCTCAAGGGTTTTCTCAAACAACCCCTGAGCCCTTCGGTTTGAAATGTTCTAGTGTCCTAATTCTTTGCAACAAGGGCTTAAAAATTGCGAGCAAGGGAGCCTCTGGATAAAGAATAGACCTTTGACTTGTCACGTGAAATGCGACCGAATTACAAGCGTTTGTAAAACTGCTGTTTGCACTTATGTACAAACGGAACGGTGTGACTGCACAGAGCCAGGGATCCACGGCACCACTTCCCAGGCAGGGAGGAGATTTGCAAAAGGGGTAACTCTGGAAGAGAAAGAGAGAGCTAAAAAAATGGAGAGCCAAATTTGAATTTCACTTCCAATCTGAGGCTATCTTCCACGCTTAGAGGATCCCCCTTTTTAGTGTTGTTTGGAAAAAGAATTTACAGTGAGGAAAACCACATCCTCACAGAAAGCACCTCCAAAAGCTGAGGACAGAGTGGTTTTGTTAGTTCAGGACCATCGCTGGCAGAGGGGCAGGGTTCGCGTGGTGCCGATGACCTGAAGCATCATGTGAGCCTCCAATCCTGGTGCCTGTGACACACGTGGAGCCTGCCACCCTGCCACACTTCCACGTGAAATTAGCTTGGAAGATGTTAAATAAACTGGCAAAAGTTTAGACATTTTTCATCCTTTCTGGAAAGTCATCATTCCTTCAGCTGAGCAGGTTATCTCCTTCAGACCTAGTTTCTTGAGCTTTCCTCTACTGAAAAAACTAAACCAACATACAAAGTTACAACAATTAGGGATAATATCCGTGACTTGTGTGATAACTCCAGTATGTTCACACTGGGTACAGGTTCCTCTGCGTGTCTGCAGGAGGGTTGCCCGGGATCTCAGCCATTCTGTCGGTCAGTTCATGGCAAACGGTCCCTCCTTTCACAACAAATCCCACCTTATCATCCCCAGAGGTCTGATGTAGATGTAGGCTTTTTTCAGTCACCCTTTCAGATTAACATCGCTTTGCCTCCCTTATGCAGTGTATCCTGGAAAGGTAAGATTTTTTATATACTTGACTTGAAATAGATGAAACCCCCAGATATTAAAACCCCTCTTTGGCAGGAAAATGAAAGGCTTCCTTCTCCAAACATGGAGCAAACGGAACAGTGTTGGGTCCATTTTCTGTATATCTGAGCCTGTTCCAGCAAACGCTCCACACACAAGTTTAGTGCCAGTGGACACGCTGTAGAGATGCTACCCGACTATCTTAGGCATGCCTGTACAGCCAAGAGAGAAGTTGCATACTACATGTGTACAAAGTTGAAGTTCCATCTTTTTAGCTGCAGTTGGTACATCCTAGAACACAGAGTATGCAGTGGTCCCTCAAGGAGAAATATGGAAGTCACGCACCCAAGTAAAACTTAAATACTGAATGTGCTTGAGTTGGGAGGAAGCAATGTCAATCCAGCTCTGAATACTGAAAGAAGTAGCAAGTGGAATTGCAAACCTGGCGATAAGATTTATTATATTGAAACTGATACCTTAGAGAAAAGAAAATGCAGTGCCTTTACTTAAGGAGAAAAAAATCAACTTGATCACTCATAGGCCCTTAACACCAGGATCAATATTATATAAAGCTTCAGAAGAAACACTGGGTAAAGAATAAAGACAGTTGTGGCAAAACGTGACACAGGGGACAAACTTCAGTCTGGGTATACCAACATCAGGCTTTTGTACCAGGCTACTCTATCTGAAAATTAGGTAAACCCTTGATACGTTGCCATACAAAATTATTAGTTAAACTGGAGAAGATAGGGGTAAGACAAGTGTTGTAAGGAGGATAACAAATTGGCTAAAATGGAGATGACAGCACGTTGTACTGACAGAACAACTGAACCGAAGGGAGGTTACCCCAGGAATTCTCACTATCAGCCGTGGGATGACTGCATTTAACACTGCCTCTACCAGTGCTGCTGCAAAATGTGGAAGTATTTCTAACCAAAGTGCCTGAGGCACAGAGTTAAAAGACATCATCAGTACCAGGAAGATCAGAATATCATACCTGAGGAAATGAAACACAAACCACAAGATCACTCAGGGACTAATACAACATCCTACTGCAGTCGTTGACATTGTAGAGGGCACGGGTGATTCTTCCTCAAGACCTCTCTGTCCATTCGTATTTGACTGAGATTAATTCAAACTGGGACAAGAGTGGAAAACAGGTGAAAAGGCTGGTCAGGATACAGGGGGACTAACTAGGCAAAGGTCAGCTACAGCAGCCTAGCTTGGTGAAATCAGGTGGATCAAAGACTTGGAGGAGTCACCTCTGGGGGACAACATCGTGACAGGGAAGGGATGGAGTAAATGAAATGTCAATGCTGGCAAGTGTGGCCAGGAATAAAGAGGGGAAGATTTCTAAGGATGCTGGTAGCAGGGTTCACAAACAACACCCCCAAGAGGAGCACCAAAAGCCTGAAGCTACACCCTCATTAGGTTAGAAACAGTTATAAAATGATGCTGCCTGCTCTCATTTATGGGGAGCCCAGCTAGCAAAAGGGAGAGAGACTTAATCTCAAAAACCTGATAAAAACAACACTAGATACGGGTTATTCAGCAGGAGGAGGAGAGTGCTGAAAGAAGGAACATGACTTAGCAAGCACTTAGAGCTGAATATCTGTGCTCTCTGCTGATAAAGTTGTGGCTCAAACTCTATTGCTCAAACTCTTAAACACCTTGAGCTGAGCACACATTTCAGAGTAACTATCAGATGCAAAAGGCACTATATGTTAGATAGGATTTCCATCCCTTAGAAGGAAGCCGGCATTGAACTAGAACCGCCCCAGAGGTCAGCAAATGCATGAATTACTAGGCACTGTTATCTTAAGATTTAAAACAAGATTCTGATTCGGAAAATCCAGGTCAGATTCAGGGTTTCAGAGTAAATCACACACCATGTGCTTTGGCTGTTACTGAGTCACTGTGTATGCCATAAACGCGATGTCTAAGCTGTAGGGGCAGACCCTGAGGATCATATTCAGTTGGTGCTTGATTTGTCTTACCCCACTGGTGAAACTGGATTTCGACTAAGTATTGTGCTAGAGATCCTCATTCCACTACACACACACACACACACACGCATGCATCCAGGCAGGCAGTCTCATAAACTTTAACTACATGCAGAAATTCCCATATTGCCTCTTGGATATGATCCAACACGTGAAGGGGCGCAACTGGTGGATGATCACTACCCACCAGGTACAAAGCCTTCTCTTTTCTCCCGGGGCTGAGCGCTGTCATGAGCTGCCCTATTGTCTTTGCAATAAAACTCATCAAATTCCACCAGGATAAAGTAATAAGCTGTAGCCCTTCTACCAACCTACATCTGCTATTTAAAGCAGGCCAAGAAAACAACCAGCGATGTCAACTCTTCATTCTGTTCCTCAGATCATCAACTCTCTGAAAATAACAAAATCTGAAAGGCATATGGACCTTTTCATAAAAACAACAAACACACAAACAAACCCTTAGATGAGTTTCCCAAGTCAGCAGGATCTGTCTGCTAATTATTACCGTGCAGAAGGCCCAACTATCCTATAGCCAGAAATTACCCAAGAAGAGGGCTGAGTTCTTCCCCCCAAACCGAACTGTTTGGGCTGGCCAAACTCCTTCATTTCTGGAGATAATGAGGGGGACTTAGCTCCCCAAACCAGCACAGCCACAAGACCTAGAAGGATAGCAAGGGACTTATAGTGGCCGGTGGGGGCTTCTTTTACCCTTACCTTCCTGTCCATGCCTCTCACATGTAGACAGCATGGGCTCTGCAGAGACAGAGAACCACCCTCTGGCTCAGGAGCCCTTGAGGGGACATTTTGACTTGCACAGAGATAAATATGGATAGATGAATGGTATCGGGTCTGGAATAATGCAGGCTGGAAAAACAAAAGAGAGGGAAATGTCTGTAGGCATAGATGGTGTTGGCCCTGAAGTGCTTTCCCCCTCAGCAACCCCCTGTGCTAACCTCACAGCCTCCAGGGAAATGTGTCCGTGAGGCATGGGAGAAAGGAGACAGGAACAACACAAGGCTACAGCATCCTACACAAACATGACCTTCCCCGCAGACCCGCCAGGACCCGGTCTCTGCTCTTCGCAAAGGGCAGAGGGGAACGATGTGAACCAACAGGGCAATTACCTTCAGGAGATGGGCCCCCTGTGCAGCCCCCACGTCTCAGCTGAGAGCTGCTGCCAGCCCTCTCTTCCAGGGAGAGGATAGAGCTCACCTCCCCATCCAGAAAAAAAGTAGCATCTGTGGGAGAAAGACATATGTCTGGCCTCCACCGTGAACCCTGCGCCTGGCAGGAGAAAGCGATGCCGATTCCAGCCCCAGCTTTTCATTCCTGTTGTAACAGTCATAAACGCCTGCTGAAACCTAAGAAGAACAAGACTGTAATCCTAATAAAACAACATTCTGGAACCCTGAAAACTAGATGGAGGCTTCTCAGGCCAACTTTAAAATTATATTCACTTTTCCAAAAGCTGCACTTTCTGTGTGCCGGCTGGATGGACGCTGTCGGGCTGACCCCAGGAAGCACTGCGATGTGGTATTTCAGCAGGGAAAGCGCAGAAGGCAGTCCCTGCAGCACAGCAGCCATCCTGTCCCCAAAATACAGAGAGAATCCCCCATGCCCAGGCTCTCAAGGTCGACTCCTAAAAGCAAGCCGGGATCTTTTCTCTCCAAAGCCAGCCGCCTTTTCCAGGTGCCCTGAAAGCCTGACTCAACAGAGCAGGCAAAGACTGTGTTTGGATGCAAAAGCCGGTGCAAAGGCACGGCTTTCCATGCTGAAACCTTTCCTTCCCTATTTGGACTGTTGTGTTGAACAGAAGCCCTAGGACTTTCCTTTGTGCACCAGCCACCCCTAAAGTGAAGAGCGGGAAGAAAGGGGGTTCAGCTTCTCCCCTCTCCGTCATGCAAAGGGCAGTTCCCTAGGGAGACAATTAACAGCTGTGCTCACTAGCTGGCACGTGTCTCTAGCAAGGCACCGCATCAGCAAAGGCTTCTCTGTGGTCCTCAAAACACAGAAGAGACTGACCAGCAATGCTTCTGAGGGTGGTAGATCCTCAGCGACTGTAAATTTGCATCCTTTGCCTGGCATCGGTAGAGCTGGAGCTGCACCAGCGAAGGAGCTGCCCTCTGGAACGTCTGCGTGTCGAGCTGTGCCGGCCCTTTCAGAAAGAAATCCCCTCTGCTGCCAACTCTCGTGATTTTACTGCTAATCTTCCCTGATGTTACGCAAAAGCCAAGCTCCTGATGTGCCACTCTATCCAGCGCTTTTATTTGAAGGAAAAAAATCTGTGGTCCTTATGGTCTTAAAGAAAACACTTTTCAGGAGATGGCCTGAACACATGCTAAAGGCTAAAAGTAGCATTCCCAGAATAAAGCCATCTTAGGACTTTTAAAAGACTCTTACAATTCTGGAGGCCCAACCTGTGATCTAGGGAGGAACCGGCTATAGAGAACCCAACAACTGATTGGGAAAGTGCATTTTCTGATGACAAGTATGGGTTTGTTGGCGGTGGAAAGCACGTGACAGCAGCCTGAGCAGCTCTACAGTAATGACACTGCAGCAACGACACGAGTCGGTCTCTGCAGGGAACAGCACATTTGAATTGCAGATGCCCGCAGGGCGCCTGTAATATTTATCTGGTAAACAGCATTTTCTATCATCACCTTGCCTTAGAAGCATCAATTAATTATCTCTACTAACTCACCAGTGAAGTAGGAAATTTCTTTTCAGGCGGTGGCTGGGGAAGGTTTGAAGGTGCGTAGAGGCCCTGTGTCCCAACCCCAGGCCAGGGCTGGCTTCTTAAGAGCTCAGCACTTCGGCAGAGGGCCAGCTTCTCCGAGTAACCCCATTCCCACCGAGATGCGCGTGTGCACTGTGCCCCGAATGTCTCATCACAACCGTCCCGGTGGAAAACGAGGGGCTGAAAAGCTGCTCCCAGGCCAGACCGCTGGACTCCTGAAACCATACTCTGAAAAGCTAATCTTGGTGCCGACACCGAGGCCTTCTTTGGCCTTGGGTGAATCATTTAACACCCACGTAAACATCCACAGATCCACAGCTCCTCCCCATGCCACAAGCCGTCACCTACTCATTACATTAAGATCACTCTTGACTTCCTTACTTGGCCCTGACTGTGGGTGCTGAATTCTTAGAAATCTGGCCCTGAGCTATTTTGGATTGGCCCTGCAGAGCACAGCAGGGAAGACAAACCTCAGCTCACGTGTGCGCTTCGCACTGCACAAAAGGGGGCAGATCCCGACCGATTCACCGGAGCCTCAAGCATGGAAGAAAAGAGAAAAGATCTGCCTGCGTTAACGCACTCTTTCTGGTTTATTTTGAGTCTTTGCTGAGTGGAGCCTTTAATCTCTGCCGAGTGGAGCTTGGGTGAAGGGAGCCTTAAAGATTTGGAAAGAAATCAACAGACATAGGCAACATCACACATCAAAATAATAGCATGTATTATTGCTGGCCGTAAAAGCGTGAGCATTTCTGAGTGCGGTACTCAGATGGAGGAGATTCAGCTATCAGTGCCTTTCGCACACTACTTTTTCCCCACTTTAGCCAATATAGCCATCTCCCCCGTGCTTCTTTCTCAGGATCTCTTCTGCAATGGAATATAAGCTGTGTAAGTCACATTTCGCTTACCGTTTCAAATCTGCTAAGCAGAACATTGCACGACACTTCAGTCCACAGAGAAGGAAGAGCGAGCGAGCACTTTACACTTAAATAACTAAAAGCTTCTAGTGTGACACAAAGGCAAACTTCACTAACCTTTCATTTTCCCCACTTCTTAACTGCACACAGATCCAATGAAATCAAATGAGATAATCCCAGCCTGGTGCAGCCTGGAAGCAGAGGTGAAAACCTCCCAGAGCTCACGCAATCAGCAGAGAGCTCGGACATTGTCGACTTCCCCCTCAACTATTTCCAAATAAAACACTTCTGTTGCTCGGCTGCTCCTGCCAAATGAGCTAACAATAAAAGAAGGAACTTGCAAAGCTTCTATCCACAGGAAAAAAAAAAAAAAAAAAAAAAAAAAAAAAAAAAGAAAAAAAGGAAAGAGAAGTTAAGGATCTTTAGGAAAAAACAAAAGGAAAAAAAAAAAAAAAAAGAGAAACTATAGGCCAGATCCTCTGGCTGGAGTAAATCAGCACAAACCCAGCTCTGTTGCTTTACCCCAGGCAAATTGTGGGCCTGGTGCTATTCTGCATTTCTCAGGGGTAGGGGGTGGTCTCCACTGGAAGATTGCGACACTGCAGGATACTTTTCCATATTAAAAAGGCGCTTTTTAGCGTTTTGTCTATTGCCAGGTTTTGGGTTTATTGAGGACTCATTTGGCAGAGCCATCCTGGAAGAACAATACAGATGTTTTATGGAGAAATAAACTGGGGCTTGGGCTGGATTCCTTCAGTGCTGGATTCCACCTAATTTGGATGGAGGAATGGCCCTTTTAATGAAGGGCGCAATCAAAACCTGTACGAAAAGCCAATATGCCCTGGGCAAAGGGAGCAGTAGATATACTGCCCTTCTCTGCTTCAGCAGCCCGGTAAATTCTGGCCTTTTTAGCACAGCAAAAGCCTCCCTTCTCGCATACCTCTTCAGCCAGGGAATCAGAGCACCACGGCTTCGTCATGGCTTCCCCCCCGTACCCTCATTGAGTCTCTTGGAGGGATGTGGTGACCTCTCAGCAATGAAGGGTCTTTACAGATTACATCTTTACAGATTACTGATCCTGCAGGAGACAACAGGTCTTTGTGAACAATCCCCCAGCAGGGACCCACAGTCATCTTAATTAGCAGCATTTTTCAAGTGCAGCTTCTGGAGCACCTAGAGATGATGTAGGACCTTCAGTCATGAAAGACTGTAAGGGAAGGGTCGAAAAACTTTGACTCTCCACTCACTGACAGCTATGGCTAGGCAGGTTGGGCTCACTTCCCTGCAAGGAAGGCAATGAGAGATGACTGGAAAAATCCAGGTTTATTGTTTATTGTCAGCTACTTCTTTTCACCTAGTCCTTCTGCCATGAATTGCGCCTAATGAAAACATCCAACTTGATTCGCTACCTAATCCACTTTCTTTAGTCTCCACGTCATACACAGTGAAAGAACATAGTGTGAGTACTCACTGAACCGTGGCGATTGTCATCTACAGAAGAGTGTTTGCCCACCTCCACAGCAATGCTGAGTACTCACTGTACTTCAGGTCAGATCAAGCGAGAGGAAAGCTGTAGGCTAAAATGCCTCCTTTCTCTTTTCTTTGGCTTCTTCCTTACTTCACATTACGCAAATTTTGCTCTTTGCATCAACCATCCCTTCAGATCTTTTTGTGGAGCTCAACACTTTGGTTAGCAAAGCAAAGGAAGAGAGGCTTGAGTGTTAAACTGACATGCTTTCCCTAGGGTTGTTAAAAGCGGCCAGATGTGCTGGGCTATGCTATAGAAATGTCCACAGTAGGAGGACTCCAAAAGTGAAATATTGGAACCGAATTTACCCAAGTTCCTAATCACAGCATTGCAGGAAACCGCAAGGTACCAGAAAATAACATCCAGCCTAAGCAGCTCCGAGTAGTTGATAGTTTGCAAGTCAAGGGGTTGGCTGATGGAAAGAAAAGAGTTTGCGGGCATCGCTTTAGGCCAGCACCTAGCAAGGTAGATTAGACTGGCTCTGATCCAGCAATGCCCTTAAGCATACGCTTAACTTTAACCCTGAAAGAGCCGCTGAAATCAATGGAACAATCAGCACCCTCGCGTCTCACAGATGCTCAAGGGCCAGCTGATTGAAGACAAGCTGGTGTGGCGCTTGGTAAGACCGGGCCACAGGGGTGAAACGAGCCCACCTCTCCGGCTGGAGGTTTCTGTTTCTAGCACCTGCTCAGGCTGCATGGGGTCAGCGCGTCAGGCTGCATGCAGGGACAGAAATCTCCTATTCCGAAACCATTTCTAACTTCTTCTAATTTATTTTCCTCTCTTCTGAAGTCAACAGCCAACTTGTCAAAAGTACCTGTGAAATTTACCCCCGTAGGAGTGGCTGGAGACATTCCTGCTAGCTCTTCCAGAGCCTGGATTTCACTGACATCTCTCTCCGTTTCTCTTTCAGTTTGTTTTTTTAACAGTCCAGGGTTTTTTCTGACCTGTCTTGGGAAATTCAGCTTAGAGGATAGATAGGTTTGTTTAAGCTGGAGTTTCTCAGCTCTGGAGTAGAGGTGGCTACATTTAAGGCAAGGATGGAAGGTCCTTTTGAGCCCCATGGAAAGCTTGTTCAGGGGGTACAACAAGGGGTACAACAAAGACGAGGAGTTGGTTTTGCCTAGCAGTTGAAAATAAAAATACTGGTATTTACCTGTTACCGCTACTCCAGACCTAAACACTTCATTTTTAGCCACCAATGACAAGACTAACAACTGTACTCCCTGATCATTGCTGGGTTAATATATTTCATTTCCTATTTATCTGATGGAACGCTGCGATAGCCAGTTATACGCTGTGCAATATGCAATTTTTGGCCAGGCCTTCCTTTGTGGTCTCTGTTTGCATTTGCATTAACCTGGGAGTATTAATCAGGTCATGTAGACACCCAGGAACATAAACCAACTCAAACACCCAAAAGATACACACCACACTCAGCATCAACACACAGAAACCACAGGATCGAGTGCGGTGTCCATTAACTGAACCAGATTAATCACATACACACTAAGGCAGTCCAAACATACAACATCTGATTCCCACCAACCTCTAACTACACAAACCTGAGTAAATACAAAAGCACCTTGAGACATGACCGGCTTACTGCCCCTACCAAATATGATGTTAGCCCCCTGAAAACAAGGTCCTGTCCAGGTAAGGAAATTACTAGCCACAAAAAGAGTTCTGATATGACCAACGGTCTAAATCACGCTGAAAGCTGTCATTCAAGGCTCAGCACTCCCCAGGAAACAACCTCCAAAGTCCATATCCTCTAAGCCCAGCTGTTAGAATCCTTCCCACAAACATGCCAAACTTGTTCCTATAACAAGGTGTTATTTGTCCCCAGCTCCTACTGGAAGGCTGTTTCAAAGCCTCCCTGCTCTGCATAGTCACAAACCTTCCTCTGATTTAAGCCTAGTGTAGTCAGACCAATTTGTACTGATTTAGCTTTGTGTTCTTTAACTTATATAGCTTACTTTCCTCTCTGATGTTTACTATCCTGATGTATAGATGTATAGCCATCACCCTTCTTCCCAGCTTTCATTTGTCTAGGTTAAAAACCTAGCTTTCATTCTTCTCTCACAGGACAAGCTCTCCATCCTCCCAGCATCTTCACCATCCTCTTCTGTATGCGGCCCAGGTCAAACTCAGGCTTCAGGAACACGGGGACCAGAATCGTCCATATGTCCATGATGCCACATGAGCCTTCACCAGTTCCTGGGAACTGGCATATCTACCTTCTCCAGGAAGAAACGCCTCCTAGGATATATTTGAAGTTGTGCCTACCTTTCTCAGAGCCCATCCTGTGACTGAGTTATCCACACGTGTTTCTTCTCCTTTGTCATCTACAGCTGATGAGTCTCCAGTTTATAGTGGAAATTCTTATTACTCCCTAAACTCATGACTTTGCATTTTGCACTACTGGATTTCATCTCATTTCTATTACTCCAGTCTTCAGGGTCATCCAGTTCTTTCTGTATGGCATGCCTCCCAAGTTTGTGTCATCAGCAGACTTCAGCCACATGCTATGTTTTGTGCCAAGGTCATTCATGAAAATATTAAATGAGATCCGTCCCCAAGACGAATCCTTGAAGAACTCCACTCATATACCCCGCCAGATACTTTCCCTTTTAACGCTACTTGTTGCTGTCGTTCAGTCGGTTCTTCAAGCATCTTAACAGCACTCATTCTGATCTCCAGTTTATGTGATAAACACGCAAATGGCACAACATCAAATTATCTACTGATGCCTAGATAGGTAAGACCCATTGCATTTCTCTTGCCTAGGAAGCCCGGCTATCTAATCCAAGAAAGGTGCCAGGTTTGGCATAACTTCTCCCTGGACTCACACAAATGATTCAGGATGCCACCTTGCTCTTTCTGACTGTGACTTCTCTTGACATCTACTTCCCTCAGGAACCACAGGTCTGCTGGCCTCAATGGACACCCCCCCCCATGCAAGCGCTCCCTTGCCAGCTGGCCCATGGCTGTGGAGCTCATTTCGTGTAGGAGCAGAATGACCGTGAACCTCAGTGCTACCAGCATGAAAGGAAAATAAGACCCAAACAAAGCCTCGCTCTTACAGAGAAAGACTTTGAACTCTCCCAGACCAGTGCTCCCAAGTAAACCAGCTCACAGTGAACCAGTTTTCATACGACAACTGAGATATGATGAGGATGGTAGGCAAGATCTTATACCTGCCCGCCCTATTGTGTAGTGCCAGGTTCCTAGGAATCATTATGCCATTGTGCATTAAAATTAACACTGTTAAATTAATGTTGTTAAAGCATGAAGCAAGTACCACTAATGAAAGAGGTGTTGGCTGAGTTACTGTAATTTTGCCTAATGTAATAACACTTACAAAGAGACATGTGGTTTGATGCTTACGCGCATAGATGGGTTTATGTGCTAGCATTTGATTATTGATAAAATCTGACCGCAGTACAAACTTGCACCTATTTTTGTCTCCTCTTAAGCAGGGAGGAAAAGAAAATGACATCCATCCAAAGGGAATAAAGGTTATGTTACTTTCCTTTGATAACACTGGGAAATAAGCGGCTTGCCATTCGGGATTCATTGGTATTCACTGTAATAAACACACTTCCTGATGTATGTATGTGATTATAACGAGCACTGTACAAAAATGACACTGTAATTTAGGAATAAGACAAACACGAGTGATGTAGTTCAAAGCGCCGCTGCACTCGCTGGATTTTTGTTTGGTTTTCTGTTTTGTTTTTAAGCGACTCTCCATGCCCACAAGAGCAAGGATAGCCTCCAGGGTTGCCCCAGCTGAAAAGCATCCGAAGTGATCCCCGCTGACCTTTCCTTCTGATAGCACCCCGCCTGCCTTTTAATGGCGGCCTGAACCGAGTCAGAGGTGAAACAGATAAATGACTGAAGATCCAAATGTTTTCTCAACAGGCAAGTTCCCACATGCTCGATTTTCTTTTCCTCCATGAAGAACAAGAGGGGAAAAAATTGCAAGTGATTAGCTAATGAACATCTGGTTTGCTTTATTTGTGCTTCCTTGCAGCCAGGGGTTGCATTTACTAATTTTTATTTCCTACTAAAAACAAAAACGGAGCATTTTTTTTTTTCCCAAAGCCCGTAGAGAAGTAGGCTCCTCACAAGTGTGGCCATTCTTTCCACCACTGTGATTACCTGGCCCACATGCCACGTCCTGTGTGGTTACCTTCTGTCCTGAACTTTTCATGTGGTTTGACATGTCTTTAATTTAGACAATCAGACCACGTCTAACCTGAAACAAAAACACTCTTTGGAGATCCTGAGCCCTTTTTGAATTCTACAGATGTCAACCCAGCGGGATGCGATGTCAAACCGTTAATTATATGTGTAAACAGGGTCGATGGTAATTACATGCTAAACACAAATATTATCTGATGTAAATATAGACTGATTGTGCTCTTACACTATTGACTGCTAAAAATAGCCGCTTTAAGGCCCAGCTCTGCACTGACTTCAGATTTGGGCAATGCCACTGATTCACATTGACTTCTGCACGTTCACTTCAGCTCCTGAATTCGTCTCTCTGCTTGTTCATTTTCGGGGGTTTTCACACAACTGAACATTTGACCTGGCAGAGATGGTATTTATGAAGAAGTACCTCAGAAGAAAACAATGATTTGGAGATCTGCTCTCCCTCCACCTCATAGAAATCCAGTTTTCCAAGAGGGCTTAAGTACTCCCCTGAACTTCCCCAGCCCTTTCTTTCAGAGCGTTTCAAGCAGGTTCCCAAAATCTTTTGCCGCTTTGGGGAATTACAGCCTTTCTTCGCACAGTCAATTCATTGCAGAGGCAACTATGGCTCCTTCATTGTTTACTGTTGCCCAGCACTGAACCAGGGGTTAAGGAAATAAATTGCTAGCCATAAACCCTTTAAAACCATGGTTTAGTTTCTTCCTCCCACTCCCACAGATTTACCTTCCGCTTACTTTGCCAATGAGTTGCTCACTCCACGCTGTCTTCACTGCAGCCACAAAGGCCCCCAACCCTTGGTGCTACGTTTTTATTCAACAAGACTAAACTCCAAAATTACTGAAATGGCCGTTTATGGCAAATCTTGGAGCCAGATCCAGAGCAGAGTTGCAGCAGCGTAAATCCGGAGGGACGCTCACGTGACGCTTGTAACTGATATCATACCCTGCCCCATTTTATCACTTCCATCTTTCTTCATCGTCAGACCGTCCAACCAACTTGTTCTCTAGAGAAGGATCATAAACCCACAGGTAATTGCAGGATGGCCACACAGACAGTAAAAAGGCAAAGCCTGCAGATGGGCAGTTCAAAGAGAGATTTCTCAAAAAACACTAAACCACTGAAAGGAGCCAAGCTGTGTCTCATTTGCGGATGTACTGAGCATCTATAAGTTTATTTAAAATCAGCAATAGCTGCAATAAGCAACGCCTATCAAAATCAGACAGTTACCCACAACTGTGGCTTTTGAAAGACGTGATTTACTTCAGAACTGAAGAATAAATAACAGGGCTTTTAGACAGACTAATAAATGTATGGTCCAGATACTTTTCCAGTAGTGTATTTATTGTCCAAGGCCTCCAGTCAGCAGCACACTTAATTTTAAGCACATGCTTAAGTGCTTTACTGAACAAAGCTGAAATGTGGACCTACCAGGCAGCTCAAGAAAAGTACTTTCACATTAGTCATCCTTCATGAGCAATGATAGCAACTGAGCTTTTTACCATTATATGCACTATCCAAGCTTCGAAGCAGCTATTCTCCTTAGAGCCGTAATCTAGCAGAGAAAGCAATGACCTTGGAGAGTGAGAATGGCTCTCCTTGCTTCTTAGGCTGCCCCATGCGACTACTGGATGATCCAGCATGGAGCCCTGGAAAGACTTCATCCAGTGCTGCAGGGGTCAAGCGGCTGGCGCACAGCTTTCAGAGCAGATGGTGGTACTGACTTACAGAAAGATAAAAGGAGGCTGAATTTAGCAAAGCTGCAACCACCGCACTGTTACGCCAAAATGATTTGATGCACCTGACAGTGTTAATACACATCTGAGAAGCGTAGAGGGTCACCAAAGTCTGAATATTGCTTAGCATCCCACCTACCCCAGCTATTTAGTTTTGGAGAGAAGGGAAAGGTCCAGGGTGACCACATACATTACAATGTAAAATCCTCCTTGTTGTCCTCAGGCTAGTGGAAGTGTGAACACCTTCCTGAGTGAACGCGCTGGGTAAATATTTTACTCCAAGGATTGTGTGCAGAAAAGGGACTGTTGGTACCGCTGAAATCTTTAAAAGAGAAAGAAAAAGTGATGCCCATATATTTTTCTATAAGGTGTGTGGTATCAAATGAAACCCGTATGAGTCAGAAGACTGAAGGGTTTATTTTGATGTAAGAGAGACAATTTCAGAGAAATAAAATGCTGACGGCAGATATCGATTTGCTGCAAGATTCAGCAATAGTGAGTACTCGCAGCTCCTCAAATAGGAGGAGGCAGGTAGGAGCATTCATCTGCCGAGGACAAGAGTTTGCACGATGGTGGGTGACTACTGGCACGAGCAGTTCCACGGCCTTGTCACGAGCCTGACCTCACTGGGGTCACTTACGCAAGAAATTGCTTGAGCGGATACGTCTGGAGATCCCCACGCTGACCCTCAGGGTCTGTAAGCTGCCTCTCTCCACTGAGGTGCAGCCATAAGAGAAAGAGGAGCTACGCGAGCTCTGGGCGTCACAAAGCCTGGGTGCCTGTAGGGTTATGCTTTGTGGATGACTCTCTGTTCAATGGCATGGTGCTTGCAAGGTGAGCTTCCCCTGTATGGGACACCAGAGAATCCTCATGGGAGAGACAGAGGAAAGAAAATCATCATCCCCTGTGCATTATACTAAACACTAGAGAATCCACACAAAATTACGTCTCTAATTGAAGGGTGGATTCTCTGGTATATTTCCTATGATCTAACCTTTTCCTGCTCTCTTCCATCTTCTGATGTCTAATTAGGGTCAAGCTTAGCTTTCCCTGTGCTAGGAGGAATGATGAGGTCTCTCTCCAACACCTGGCCATATATGTGCATAAAGCTTGTTAAAAGGGAATATTTTTGAGACTGTCTCAGATTTGGGTGAAATTGGGCTATGGGTAGAGAGCAATGGGTGCAAAAAGTAGGAACAGGGACCAAGACACCCCAACAGTCACGCAGAGCATGACTGCATGAATCTTTCTTTCCCCTTAGGAAATGAGGCTAAAAACAATGACCAAAATTGCAGGTGTAACTCTAGTCAAATTGCAGACACTTGCTCATTTCACGCAAGACCCTGTGACATATCTGACATGCGGTAGTGCTTGGAGGACTTGGCTGCGACAAAGTTCATGCCAGGCTCCATTCATATGCACTGAGAAAACAGTTCTTACGTTCACAAGTTTTTAGTCTAAATAAACTAGACGCAATTCTCATTTCGGAACAGCAAAGGGTTCAGATCCACAAAGATGTTCAGACACTTCACTCCTATTTATTTCAACAGGAATCGAGCTGCAAAGTATTCTTTGCAGATTTGGGCTTAAGTAACTTGTCCAGCGTTGTTCTGGAAATCTGAGAGAACCCAGCTCTCGCACACGTCGGTTCAGAGCCTTAACTGCAAGAGCCCATCTTTTTTCTGAGTAAGTCATGTCCAGCGTACCAGCACTGCAGAAATCCTGCGCACACTCCTGCGCCAGCCTGGACTCCCGCAGAGCGAATCTGAGCCTTCTGACAATTTTCTCTGTTAACTTTTAGAGACCCCGCCGGAGCAGTCTGCGAGTCCCAAAAGAGCCACCAGTTATAAAGCACCGTTCTCCGCGCTCCAGAGCCCAGTTATTCCTGCCTCTGGTCTGCCCCGGTTTTGAAAGCGGCTCAAGGCACGCAAGCTGCTCGACGTGCCTGGCAGGCACCGGGCTCCGACGCTTCTGCCTGAACGGATTTCCGAGCCTTCCTCCCACAGGTGAGCTGCAATCACGGGAAATAAATTCCCCAGGACCGGTGATGTACGTAATGATGGGAAGTCAGGGCTTCCCAGTCTAACTGGGAGCTCCAAAGCGAGAGGCTTACAAGCTGTCCTGATCCTCCTCTTCTTCACAGTGCTAAGCCAAGGGGTTCGTAGCTCCAGCCTCCCAGTCCCCTATGGTTGCCAGAAGAGGCAAGGAGAAAGTTGGTAGTTTTAGGAGCCATTTAAAATGTCATCCATCAACGCCTACATCCAGTTTAAATCCGTGCAGAACAGGGACGGCCCAAACAGAGGTACCTGCCCAGGTTTAATAAGGTGATTGACTAGATAAATGCAGGGGAGGAGGAATTATTGTGAAAGGCAACAGGAAACCTGGAATTTCCTTTGTTGTAGAGCTGAAGCTCCTCTCCCTCCTCCCCTGTGTGCACAGACCAGGACTCACTGCTCTGGGGCTGTAAAACACAGGACTGAAACCCAATTATTTCCCTCAAAACCTCACAGCCTAAGTAGTTTTTCCTCTAGCAAAGAAAACCACAGTCCATAGAAGCCTCTATTTTTCTCAGCTGCACTGAGGAAACCCTGAGCGCGTCCGATATTCCAGGTCGCTCCTCCGCGTTGCCCACACGCCTCTGAAGCACGTGGAGAAGGGGCTGAGTGTCACCCAGCTCTACAGGCATCACTTCACAGCGCCGAGGAGGTGGGTGCTGTCCTTGGGCAGTCAAGGAAACCCTAAAGGCACAGAGGTTTCCAAGGCAAAATAAGTAAATTCTTCCTGCTGGTCCTGCTGCCTTGCGGATCAGAGCCGTACCCCTCGGAGCCTCAGCTCCCAGCCGGCAGGGCCGAGGAGCCGTCCCAGAACTCCCAGCCCCCATTAATGCCTGTGAAACTTAAAGATTTGCAGAGTTTACTTGCAAAGCCTTTTAGAAGCAGAGACGAGTAAACAAGAGTGAAAAGTTAAACAAAGGAAATACATTTATGCTTGTACTGTTTTCAAGTTTATGCAAACAATCCATTTCTAAAGCTGTCACTGACACTCCTGGCACGTTCTCATTCCCCAGCTCAGAGTCACGTTGGAAACTGAAATCACAAGCATTTCTGAGATGCTTTGGGCAAAATACCTCCCTCAGCTCCACTAGCCAAAAATCAGTGAGTCCACTGCAGCCACGGAGCCACGGCAACATCCTTGTGCGCCAATGGATTCTAGAAGAAGAGTCGGAATTCTCTAACCACAGTGGCCAGGGAAGAAATTGGTATAGGGTTAGCCAAATGAATTATGAAGAAATCAGCTGAAGAAATAACAGCAGGAAATCGTCAAGCAGAGCAGGAATTAGAAAATATGACTTTCTAGCTGGTCAGGCAGTAAGTGGATCTGCCATAAACGTAACATTTTGCTCATTACTTGACCCCGGGGGTAGGAGACATGGACAGCCTGTTCTCCACCGGCGCAGCTCACCCAGCTCCACGTAGGAAGCGCAGGGCACTCTGCTCGACCCAAGCGCTACCGTGGGAGTCAGTGCAGCGTGTTCCTTTCCCTGGGAGCTGCTCAGGGGCATTTTCCTGCTCACGTTAATTCACCTCCGCATGTTGGGATTCTGCGAATTGCACAGCATCCAGTGCAGGGAGGGTAGGGAGGAATGGGGTTCCCATTTGGAAAGAACGGGTCATCCTCCCAGCAACCCTGAGTGCCGCAGGGGAACTTTGCTTCTGCCTCCTGACATCCGGATGGGTGGGGAGCGGAGCCAGGGGGGCAGCCGGGATCTGGCTCCTCCTCAGCCTCCCCGCGCAGCCTTCCAGAGGAAAGGGGGGAGCCGTCCCTCTGCCACTTTTCACAGCAAAAAAAATAAAGGGTCACTTTCTGCACTGGCTTCCCGGGTCAGAGTCCGCTGAGGTCAGCAAAGCCACGGTTCCCCGAACTACGTCTCAAAAAGCGGCACGGGTTTATTTCAAGGGGAAAGCCTGCACGTTCATGACAGGCAGCACAAGCTTTGCTACGGCTAGAAGAGAGCACGGTTGCCGTTCAGATGCCTCCTCGCCCTTTTTTCCTCCCCTCCATTCAGGGGCACGAGGCAGCACGTTTAACAGCTGATCCATCTGGAGGAAAGCCTACAAAGTTAATTTCTAGCTTTGAGACGGTTACTGGTAATTGTAGGTCATTTCAACTATAACTGCCATCGAGTTGGAAAAGCTCTGTTTGCAATGTTTGTGCTCATCACTCTAATTTAAGACCTAGAATGCTGGATACGCTGCTCTTCAATACACACCCATTTTTCATCTTCCTGATTTTACCACTAGTGATTATAAAAACAGCCCCAGCAAACCACAGTCTGCAACGCAAGACAAATGTTTGAAAAGTTGCATATAAAGTTTCAAGCAAAGCTGCTTGAAGGTTAACGACGGAACATGTTAATGATTATCAAATAGACAAGGAAAGCCGCAAAGCGCTTCGAACACAGAAATGCAAGAGCCCCTCAAAATAAATGCTGGCTAACCTTGTTTAGAATAATACGGCTCTTCAAAGAAATGGAACTGCTGCATGTCGCAAATATGTCCACATGTCGTTTTAATACAGGAATAATTACCCGTGGCATGTTTGTTAGTGGAAAAAGCAAAGGTCTCCTATTACTTACACATAATAAAACCTGCATTGTTTACCATGAAGGAGTTATATGAGACTGGTAATAAATAAGCGTTGTAACAAACTTGGGTGCCCAGGTCTACAAACTGTTCTTAATATCTGCAGTTTGGTAGCACCTAGAGGCCCCCGGTGAGATCCGCGATGCTGAGCCTGCTGCAGAGTAAGAAATCGCCCCTGTTCTGAAACATATTCAAAGACAGTATAGGTAGAGTAAAAAGATTCAAACCCCCGGGCAGGGTGCCTCAAAAGGCACAAGTATTTCCAGAAGGGACATCAGAGAGGGACACGCTGCAGGTGGCCTTTCTGCCGCCTCCGCGATGTGCCCTGTGTGTGCAGCCCCGTGGGCGGGAAGCAGGCAGGGGACGGAGTAAAACCAAAGGCTGCGCTTTCGGCACTGGGTAGCTATTACCAAAGAGACTGCAATATGCAAAGCTGCTCGTACGTGCGACCGCTTACAGACCGGGGGCTCTAACACGACCGTTTTAAAAGCTAGGCTACACCCTTGAAGTTAAAATCAACAAGCTGTGTGCCGGCTTACGTACACTTAAAATATCTGATTTTTGAAAAATACATTTGGCTTTCTATAGCTGACAAAACTGCTTTGTAGTTTCAAGCTCTTTAGCGGCTTAAAGTCATATCTGCCAAATCTGTGCGCGTGTCACAGTATCTCTATCCGTATCTCTATCCATAGCTAATTTCTGTGAACATATGCCTACTTGGAAAAAAAAAAAAGAAAACAAACCAAAAAACTTAGCTTGCTATATTCTCGACCAAGACAGTTAAAGGAACTATTTAAAGCTGGAACTACTCAGGAAATGATTTGTTTTCCTATGAAAAATTTAGAGGAAAATGAAAAAAAAATCCTTTTCCTCAACATTTTCCTACGTTTTGTTTTAAAATGAAAAAGTGTCTTTTCTTAAACTGTTTTTGTTGGGTTTTGGCAGCCATTGAACCATTTGAAAACTGTCGCAACAGAAAATTATCCGGCCAGCTCTACTGAGAGCATCAATTCTGCGAAGATTTGAGTACTTGCTTATTTTATTTTAATGCAACCCACAAAGGTAAGCCTCTTTGCAGAACTACTTCTGAAATGTTGGGCTTAAAAAAGCCTGTATGTAACGTATCTGAAGCAAACTTAAAAACCTTGCTTTAGTCATGAAATGGACTCATTTTAACTTCTCAGTAAGTTGCTTTATATAGAGAAGGATGCAGCTGTGGGGTTACTGGTGGAGGCTACACACAGTTTGTAGCCGTGCACCACTTGACCCAAGACAGACATCGCTCCAGGCAGCGTTAGCTGCTCCTTCATTCACCCCAAGAAATGCAGGCCCATTTTCCTATTTATTTCTGTTTCTTCACTTGAAGAATAAGGAGTTTAGGACAATTTAAGACCATCACCTTAGGCTCTATCAAAGTGCCAGTTACTCCTTGTTGGGTGGAAGGGTTTACTAAAGATGAGGGGCTTTAAGGACAAACAAATGAAGAAAACAAAGAGAAAAATTCAAGCAAATGAGTTTGGTGGCAACCTTGCAAGTCAGCAAGGCTCCTCCAGCCTTATGCAGGAGAACGTCCAAATGCTTGCTCCGAAATAATGCTCTGATCTCACAGGCATCAAACCCATCCCAGTGAGCTCTGCAATTCCCCTGCCGCTTGGCTTGACATGTTAGACCCCACAACCCCACCCAACCATCTGGTAAACGTGGAAAAAGCTACAGCTGAATGATTTCCACTCAGGAGTAATGTTATTGGCCACCAGGACTCAAGATCCATGAGCAGAAAGTCCCTCACCGGTTCCCTGTCACTGGGCTCCAGTTCCTGCTCTGCAGGCAGCAACCATGCACCAGGACTGAAGCCTCCAGCTCCTGACGGCTATTTCCACTCTGCTCTTTCAGACTTGCAAAGTTTTTGCTGTGCTATCTGTGAATATGACATCAAATAAGGAGGCAAAATAATAGGGGGGCCTCGGAAAAATGGTAATCAAAGGCAGCTGCATGCAAGACATTACACTTCAGCTCTAAGAACAAGCATTAATGGTTCGCATGGGTCAAAAAAATTAGCTCCCATGAAAAATGAGTATCAGTTGAAGCCTAATGAGAGGCTGGTTAAACATAGCAGAGAAATAACAGTAAGGGAGAAAAATTCAGGACCCTGATTCTGAGTGCCTGGAGTAACCAAAACTGATGGTGAGACTGAGACAATGAAGTCTGATCCTAAGGAGCTCAACTGGTTATGTTTGTTAGTTCAGTTCATGGGTCACCTTCATGTGATTTAAGGGTGTCCGCAAAAGCCTTCAGTGTTATTCAAGTTGAAAGGGCACAAGGACCACTGAGGTAAATCAGAGTCTTTCCCTGGGAGGACTCTGGAACAGGTTAGCAAGAAAAAATACGGGAAAGGGACTCTTCTTGCCAATGTTGTGCATACTGAATGCCCCAGAAATGTCCCTCTGAGAACACAGAGAGCAGCGCTTTGAGCAGACTGTCTTCAGCTCAGCCATTTGTTTTCCCCCTGCATAGTACATGCTGTCTTCCCATCCAGGCTGAAGGCACTTCTGCATAACCTGTGATCCAAAGAATAATCTCAATCCATCCACAGGGATCTAAGTAAACCAGAGAAAAAACAGCTAGAGCTAAGCCACCACCTCGGTTCACATCTTTGCCCCGGCTGGCGTTCTGTTTAGCCCACAGTGATAAACTTGGCTGCAAAGCTGTCAAGACAAATTTGAAGCGCCCAGCCTGACAACCACTCATAAGTGCCAAAAGGAAGGCAGAAGGGATCGAAGTCAGAAAGATAAAATGAACCTACTGTAAGGGGTACACCTCTTCCCTTCTAAGCTACAACAGCACACTAAAATGCAGGGCAAAAGTATCCCGGCCCAGGAACTGCTGCTACTTCTGCCAAAGGCTGGTTCACCAGCAAATGTAAGACTGCACTCCTTGTTCTCTGGGTGGCATCAGACCTGAAAGACAGTCTAACGTTAATGTCCTTTATCATCCCAGCATGGTTGGGACAGCAGCAGCTCAGGAGTCCCAACGAGCCACCTAAGCAGCATCTTGCTTTGGCCTGAAGGAGCTGACGGCACCACAGTACCACGGGATGGAGAACAGTCTCCTCTTCACGTGTGCCTAAGTTAGTATCTGGTAGCCATATGCCTGGGAGGAAGATGGCAGAGGACAACCTGATACAATGCACCATTTGAGTGAGATGTTACTCTTCCTCGGTGGGAGAAGTATGAAACCGGCCAGGGAACTTGTTCTTCTCATGAAACCTTCCCATTTCACTTCTGCCATTTGGTCTGTAAAAGAGGGAATGGGTAATGGATGGGTAATCCCCAAGGAGCACCAGCCAAGTTCCCAGACTTATTTTTCAAATGCTTTGCATTTCACTGTGCAAGTTGGAATACCAGAAAAACGACCTTTCTTGGTAGCTGTTCTCCTATTCCTGGAACTTGGCAAAGAGACACTCAGTGATGCTAGAGATGCTCTAGTGTTCCACAGGTTCCACAGGCTAACAGGCAGCACAAAATACTTGGAAAAAGTGCTGCAAATGCAGGGCCAAGGGAAAATATTTCTGGCGACGAAAATCAATCCTAACCTTTGTAAAATGCATGTCAACAACAGTATTGGTTATTATTACCAACGATAGTCCTGCTGATACTTTTGAGCTAAGAACTGGTTCGGATTCGTATTTCATCTGTGTTGTTCTGCATCACAAACCTCTATCCTTTTGCCTACTGTTCCAGCGAGGAAACTTCATTCTAGTATTTAACAATTAATCCATTGTATTTGGGGTCCTCTATTCATCTTGGATCACTTGGAAAAAAATATAACCTTAATCTCAATAACTTGCACTCAGATTTTGCAGTTTATTGAAATTACTCAGCGTGTTGCATAAATACACTTGAATTATAGATTTGATTTTAGCTGATCCCTGTATCTGTTAATCCAGATATTTGTATTTGCTGCATTCTTTGAGTTACCTGACGTAGTTACTGTTCCTGATTCAGTGACTGAAGCTACATAAATAGAAGGCTGTTTCCAAAACTCCTACAATTTGATTCTTTCTCGGAAGTCGCATTATTACCTGTATTGGCAAGCATTTCATTTCTGGGCACAGTCTTCTAGGAATTCATCCATTTAAAGGACCAGCAGGATGCAATTCCTAGCTAATCAAATTAAAAAGACCTTTGTTTGAACAAAAGCTTTCTGTCCTGAGGAACCATATTTAAAATTACATTTTAAAAAATCAGCATTCAGGCTTCAAAATCGAGCAGTGCCAATTGAGGAAAGCAGACACCTCACTACAGCTCCCTCGTGCTTGTGTCTCACCACAGGCTCTTTAATTACAGCATCATTTCGGACCATTTTTACATATTCACATAGAGTGAACAGTGCTGAATGATTGACTGAGTGGCTATTCAATATTTGGTCACCCCTCCCTATGCACTATGTCTCTCCGTGCCTTCTTTTGCAACTCAAACCCTGCTCCAAAGGCGGGATTAATAATTTTTCTCTAGGTTTTTCTAAAGAGCATTTCAGTGTAATATTAATCAATCAATTACTATTCACCCTGCAAAATGGGAAAGTGGTATATTTCCCATTTTATAGGCAAGGAGCTGAGACACAGAAAGGAGGTCAAAAGTGCCCATTAATTTTCAGAGCCCAATTCGATATGCCTTGGACATGATTATTCACGGTACTTAGCATTATATACTACTTTATGCATTCAGCATACTGCTCCTGTTGAATAAAGTGGCTGCTGGTGGTCCTTTGCACTTCTGCAGATCAAATTTGTAGGATCGTCAGTCAGGGACACAGAAGGTGAGCAGCACACACGCAGTGACCCCCAGGAAACGTCCCATTAAGGGACGGCCTCACCTAGGAACACAGAAGCCCCATTTTCCCAGGCAGCATTACAGCGCTTTAATTTTGGGACCATCCAGTCTGTCATTCATCACACGATTCCCAGTTGCTGCACCAGCAGAGAAAGGAATCTCGCGGACAATAACGCCATTACTAGGAGAACGGGAATTGTTCATACAGACATTTCTGCCATTTACAAAACAAGGCAGTGGTCCAAGGGCAAAACAGCTCGTGGAGATACAGCTGAAGGTCTCCATCCCATTGCAGATGTACAGGGGGGCTGCATCAAGGGCAGCTTTATGCCGATATTTCCTTCACAGTTTGGAGAGTTAATACAAGGCCAGTTTTGATTTGGCCCTTCAGATTTTACAGTAAAACATGCTCTGTTTTCCTGAGGGGATGGGTTTGTGTGTAGTTTATGAGACTGTTAAGCGAGGCACAGTCCTGAGACCGTTGAGCAACTCTGTACCTGGGCTCGTGCCAGTGCCTGTTGAGGAAAAGCCACGTGTGAAATGATGTATTTCTACCTGAGTCTTAAAAACTTCCAGGGATGAAGATTTCCCTCCTTTCCCCCTCCACTATGAGCCTGTTCCAGTGCTGCGCTCCCCTTCCTGGAAAAAAGTTTTCCCTAATGCCCAACGTGAACCTCCCACACGGCAATCCCTGGCCATTGCCCCTTATTGTATCACCTGCCACTACCTAGAAGAGTTTGATCCCATCAGCTTTGCAGCTGCCCTTCAAACAGCCGTATTAAATCTCCTCTTACTGTCCTCTTTGCTTGGCCGCAACCCTGAAAGACGCCAGGACTTTCTGTACCTTCTCTGGGGCCCAGATATACTCTTGGCCCGGAACAGAAAGCCCTGCTTCTTTGAGGGTTAAGGCCAAGCACCTGTATAACCATCCCAGAGCTCCCATCTGAGCTGCAAGCTGAAGTTTCCCTTCCATGTAAGCAGCTGGGGAAGGGTTATTGACCTCTTTGATACGGACTGGGGACGCAGCCAGAGTCGGCATCAACAGAGGAAAATTCACATCAGGGTTTTCTTTGAGGGCAGAAAAGGCAAACATAGTCTCTGACGTGTAACTTAAGTGCAGTTCTGCGCTCTAAGGTCTTCCAGGCTGTAGAACGCAGGCAAAGCGACGGAGGCGCACGGAGTGGGTTCCCAAGACCACGGGCAGGCAGAGACACCATCCTCAGCACCCTGTTAACCACCGAAAAACTAAACAGGACCAAAAAAGCTGCTTTCTCCCAGTACCATCACATTCTGGGAAACATAACAAGAGGCATCCGGGCGGGGAGGGAGTTCAGACCAGGTACAATAAGAGAAAAGGCTGCGGCAGTTAACCTCTGACAGACAGTCTGTAATATACCTGACACGGAAAACAAACCAGGTGGTGCCACTGCCCGGGAAATACAGACACGCAGCAGGGGGGGGACTGGGAGCGGAGGAGGGGGAGAGCGGGGAAAACATGAGCAGGGGAAAAACGGAGAGGGCAGGAGTCGTTAACCCCTGATAGCAAGTATAAAGTATTTTACTCCCCATCTCATTCATTAGACCGCGTCAACTCCAGAAGGACTACATCCATTCCCGCACATAAATCTAGCAAGTTTCTCTTTTAAAAACGGCCAGACACTGTCTTTGCCATGGCAATCCAGCTGTCTGGCCGGCTGCCTGCCCTGCCAACAGGACGGCAAAAGCTCCGCTTTCGAAGAGGAGGGCAGCGCTCTCCCAGGGGCTCCCCGAGCCCTCTGCCCAGGGAAGTGGGGCGTCCCCAGCGTGGGTCTGTCCCTCCGTCCCATGGGCAGGAGCAGCTCTCATCCCCAGCCAGCAGAGATCTCGGGGAGGCAAACGCGTTCAGCACGCTCCGCAGCATAAGCAAAGCACTAATTCACAGAAGCCCAGAAGAGCTCCAGAGCACCTTTTGGATGACTAATTTCATGGATCGTCCAGCATCAGGGCTCCCGCGTGGTCCTCTCAGGCATCTGAGCATAGGAGATACGATGCAGGAAAAAAACGGAGCTCTGATCCTCTCTGCGGAGCCACATCCTTCGCAACCCTAAGGAACAAATCTCATTTATAACCCACCCTTAAAGCAGGGTACAATGTTGGGAGAAAGGAATTATGCGGAATAGCTTGCATCTGCTGCTGGTTTGGAGCTAATAAAGTTATCTCTGGGCTTCCAGCTCGAGCGGCTCGTAATCACGGACACAGAGGGCCCCCCTCCTGTCCCATTTTTAAAAGTGGCTCAAATCAACAACCACCCCAGCAAAGCTTTGGGAAATGTAGGAAACAGTTCTCTTCTCAAAATCTAACCTTAGAATTTAGATGAAAAAGCTAACGATTCCAATAAGAGAACAAGGCCACAAAATCGAGCTATTTTTAACACAGCTGTCTATGGTTAAACAACGTTGTTTTTCTTTGTGAGAACTTAGTAACATCAGGAAAAGTTGGATAGCCTTCCTCGAGCTGAGGTATTACAGGGCATCTTGTATACCTTGGCATTGTGTGGCTTTCCAGGACATCATTTTAACACCTCACAAATCAGACTTTATGGGCATTCTTCTATCATAAATCCATTGCAAAGCAAACACGAAAATTACAAGTTACACGTAGCCAGGTAAACTGCACAGAAGATCACCAGCGAACAGAGCGTTTTTTAAATGTACGGACCATAAAGCATTTGTGGTGTTTTATGACGGCAACATTTCTCTTAGGGCCTGATCCAGTCCTCTTTGAAGTCAAACGGAGTCTTTCCATTGACATCAGAGGGTGTGGGATTTGTCTCACGGCAACTTATACCAACGAGAACAATATTTTGCTCTGAAGTCATTACTTTCTGCCGTGGATGTTTTGAAAACAGCTCGTCACCTGACAATACACCCTGAAGGTACTGACAGTCCGTGTGTTTTCGTTATTTAAAAATGAGACTTGGTAACGGGCTCAGCTGTTTAGGGAAGGTAATATTTTTCTTAAGTACGCCTACTCTAAAGTAAATTAGCAAAATCTTCTTCGAGCTGTAACTAAAACATAAGGGCACAGCTGCCCCGGAGGAGTACAAGGGCTCCCAATGTAAACTCCACTGATATCATCACCATCAGAAGGTCATAAAATTGATTGATTATAAATACAGTCCTCATTTGTTTACAGCTTGCATTTTTGGGTCCTGGGTAATTAGCACATTAGCGATCTCTCAAAGTGAGCGCTTACAGGTGCCACTCGGAGATAGCCAAAGTGGAAAACTGCACAAGAGGAGCCTAATTTTCCTTAAACAATTGCAGGGGGGATGCCTGAGCATGGAGGGGAGAAATGTCAGTAATGTAAGGGTTTGGCTACTTGATCACACCTACTCGGGAGCCAAGGGCGTAAGAGGGCATTCAAATGACCTGTTAATTTCCTTCAACCGTAAGGTAGCACCCAAAAAATGAGAGACATGTCAGCAATGTGAGGGAGATATCCTCTTTGTGAAGCCTGCGGCTGCGCGAGTCTTTTAAGATTCTTTTCCCTCCACATGAGCCAACAAAGGAAGATAAAGATCACCCTATTTGTGGTAACTGGTACTTAGTTCCTTTTAGTTACACTTAAAATAAACTCTCTTTTCGTTCTCCAAAGGTTTCAGCCTTCAGACACACCACTACCGAGCTGTAAGCCAGCCACCTTCCTCTCAGCCCGTCTTGGCTCCAAGTTCACGACTACTCCGTGCGCCCAGGACATTAAACTTTAAAGTCACGTTTTATTTGTACAGCTGGATGCATCGGGTTTATGCTTATTGTCTAATTAGCCAACTAAACCACTTTTGAAAGGGTTTTAATGCTTTACCCCCAGTGAGATCTCTGTAGTGAGTGTGTGTTGAAATGCTAATGGAGACAAAGAATTCCTTTTTGTAGGAATTTGCAGTATTTTGGATACATCTCGAGGGCCAAATCTTCAGCTGCTATGGCTTTGTTGGAGTGAGCCAGGCTATTCCCAATTACAGACGTTGAAGGACTCCTGAAATTTAACAGGACGCTAGAGAAGCTATTCGCTAACGTCCTTGGTTTAAGATGATTTAAAACTCTACGGCTAATTTCCAGATTTTTGCTATCTTCCACAAAAGTTTGTTAGAAATGCCTCCTAAAGTTGGGACAAGGTAACAGCCACAGGATTCACCAACCCATTAACTATTAAAGTATGCAATATATGCCCTGGCATTTACACGGTTTTACAGATTAATTCTTTCAAAACATTTCTGCTGGCATTACTTGCCGCAGAAGTAATTTAGACATCTCATACCAACATTTTTTTCATCCATCAAACATGAGTGGCAAGCGAGGAAAAAGTTGCTGGCATATCCCGAGTAGCTGCTAATATCTGTTCATTAGAAAAGAAATCTTTCTTCACATTTTGGGGGGATATTTCTGTTAATGCTAACAGTGTTCTTAAACAGAAATATTTTTGAGAACTGCCTCTTCTTACGTATTGTATAAGCTATAGCAAAAAGGAACCCAAGAAGTGCCTCTGAACACTCCAACACCACTGGCAGTGTAAGTAATGCTAGTAACCCTTAATTGTGTGCCTTATTTAATTCCCCTTTCCAAGTGCCATGAATATAAGGTGCTAAATGACAGCAAATTAGGTCTAAAAAACATTAATAGAAAGTTGCTTAGTGCTGAAGGATGTTTTTTGCCATTCTGACAGGAGGGGAACTTCCCCATTAAGATTCCTCTCCAGCCCCATTGAATCCACAGGTCACCCATTCACTATTTAGACCCTCACACCTCCACGCACCTGGAGACCCATTTTCAATGTAAGGCAATGACATTTTAGTTGCTTTACTGCTCAGCTTTGTTTCATTTGGATGACTGCATCTTCCTTACCCAGTTGCTTGACTCAGCACTAACTCTACCCCCACCAGTACACGCCGCAGCCAGCCCCGGAGCCCAGCTCATCTGAAATCTGCTTTGAGTTCGAGGAGGCACAATTTCCCCATAATGCTTATCCAAAGACAAACCTGACAACTTCAAAAGTCACAACAACTGTACAGGTGCAGAATACTACACAACGCTCACTTGGTCTGAAGAACTTACTGTTTCGCAGTGTTCCTGCTTCGGGAGTGGTGCCTCCTTATACAACTGTCTCATGACCCAACCACAGAAGAGAAGATCAAGCAAACGATTCAGTTTCTAACATTTGACATTGTTAGGATTTTTATACTCAAGGCAGTTGCCCTGCTAAGCCCATGAATACAACTTCAGTGGAAAATGTGATGTATTTGATCAGATGGTGTTCCTTTAATGGTGATGACCCAGCAACATGAGCACAGCAGTTTTTCTAGCTGCAAGTGATATTCTTTATTGAACCAACTGATACAAAGGCGGGCAAAAATTGTCAAGAGGAAGAGCATTTGTTCCTAAAGTTGTCCATTCCCCCCAGCTGCATCACTTGTGCTAACATTATTCCCCCTTACAAGTTTTGCTTCACATTTGATCTTCGCAAGCACTGAGCGAAATGGGAGATAAGAGACGAAAAAACACCTTATCTTTGCAAAAAAGCAGACCATATCTGCAGTTTATCCCAGAAAACTCCGTGGCAAATGTTTTGCTACCATTCCCCGTCATTCGTTTTTTTCACACTGCTGTCCTGCTGCACTTTTGAGGCTGGATGATCACTTAATGTAAATCGTCACCTCTGCGCTGAAGTCAATGAGTTGAGTTGGTTTATAGCAGTTAAGGATCTAGTTCCTGACAGCTCGACTTTGGCAAAGAAAGGGCTGAACCGTGTTTTGCAAACAAGCAATCCAGTGAACTTCATTCTTTTTCTCTGTTCGTGAACCAACATTGGTTTGGTAAGAGATATTTGTTATTCAAGTACTTGTTGGACAGCTTGGATCAACAATGGCTCATTCCAGAAACAGTTCATTTCGATTTCTTGCTGCTCATGGGGTGAGAACTGTCACCTAAATCAGATGGAGCCGATTCTAATCTTTGAGGGGATGAGTAAGCCTTTTAAAAATAGGAGAACAAAGGCTGATGGAGAACAAATATTCTTGTTCACATGTAAATACAAGTACACATACAAAGAACAACCAATTCCCAAACTAGCATGCAAATAAAAATCTGTCCAGGCATACACAGACAGAGAGTTACCAAGGTCCCCACCAGACTCAGTCTGGCAAGCCCGGCTGGAGTAAAAATTATCAAGGGTTGAAGGGATTGTTATAGCCACTCTAATTAAACTTCTGTCCCAATGGCAATGGGATTTCAACCTCTAATTCCTGCACTGACCCCACTAAACTGTGGCTGGATTGCAGTATCCTCCCTGCGAGGCCATTAAGGTTTTCAGTGATGAAGCATTCAAGGCATCCCTTAGTAAACTGCAGCTACGTTTAATTACTCAGTGGTGCTACTTGCTTACATTGTCCTGTTCAGAAATGTTCATCCTCAGGTTCCTGCCTATCAGTTCATGTTATTTCTTTCACTGCTAGATGAAAAATCACTGCTGATATCTTTTTGTGATGGACAGAGTGCAGTCAAGTACACTCTTCCCTTCCTCTTTCAATACTTAGAGTGACTGTCTCACAGTACTTGGCCGGCACCTTTCGCTAAGCTTTGGAGAGCTGAGCTGAGCTTCAGAAAAAACATCAACTAAAGACTGAACTTCCTATGAATTTCTTAGGGAGCATCAGGATGAAAACAGTGTCCCTACACTGTACAGTGGCATTTGCAGGGTTTTCTTACAAGTGCGCAGGCACAGGCAGAAAAACAAGGGATTTGACAAAGCTCTACCACTTTAACTGCCTTATGAAAATGGCCCTTCAGATCCTGCAGCCTCACGTACTACTATGTACTGCTGCTCTGCTCACACCACTCTCAGGACAGTCGCTTTGGCTTGAGTATCTGAACGGCGAGCCAAGCCAAACTGATTTCAGAACATTTTATGAAAATGTTAATATCGCTCTGTTACATTACCAGGCAGATGTGAAGTTTTTCCCATTTGAATTTCGACATCGTGGTGTCGGTGCGTCAGTGCATACGGCTGCATGGGGCCTTATGGTGGTCCTCATAAGACTGCATTGTTAGAGTGATGTTATTGCAAACAAGAGTTTCTACATGCCATCCCTGCAACTCTCACCTCATCATGAGCCAAATGAAGGAACAAGGAAAAATACTAAAAGAAGAAACTAAAAGTGAGCTGGAATTAATTTCACTGAAATAAATATTTTTGTAAAATCAGCTGTACAAGCTAAACTGTTACTACATCATCCAGGAATGAAGATCTACTTCTCCAAGTTGCAGATCTTTTCTGTGGATTTTTCTGAACCGATCATGACACCACATCTTCACCACGCTTTCTCTTTGAAAGTAAAATGTAACATAAAGAACTTATTGTATAGCTTGGGCCATATATAAAAGCTCCTGAGCACTAGGCTAGTTCAAAAGAGGAAATCAAAGTTTCATAAATGGCTTATCAGATGCAAAGACTAAATTTTATCTCCAGATAACCACAGGATGCTCAAAGTCCCCTTTGAATTTCAGGGCAGGTACCTCCCTTAAACCACAAGAAATACCAGAAATGAAGAAATGAGCAAGTCAGCTTCTCGCTAGCAAGTGACACCAGCGTCTACTCCTAAAGAGGACCTTTCAGCTGGTATAAATCAGATTATTCGCACGGATACCAAAGGGCCACACCAATTTCTAGCACTGAAGAGTCTGTCCTGCAGAGATTTGGCGAGCTCCTGCAGAGCTCTCACGCAGAACAGCAGTGCTGTGTAATATACAGATTTCAGAAAGCCATCCGGGAATTCCCCACTGTGCCCCTCAGCCACGAGGGTTACCCTGTCTTGGCTTAATTTAGCCAGTTGTGGTCTCCTGCGTGCAGGGCGAGGACATCCTTCTAAATACATTAGTGACTCACCCCCAGTCATAACCTACCATTGTTGAGAAAATTCGTTGTTTATGTCTGGGGAAGCCGAAAAAGTTTTGCCAAGCGCTTCCTTTGGTAACATCTTATACATTTTCATGTCACGGCTGCTGCCAAGCCACCGGCCCTAATGGCTCCATAATGATGTACGGCTAGCTAAGCGCATCCAAATCACAAGTGTGCCCTCGAACCGTCCCAAGGAGCTGCTGCCTCACTGTCCCTCCTTGCAGTCCTTCCCCCCACGTCCCAACAACTGAGCCTCGAGCATTCGATAAACACATGCCAGCAAGCGGCAGGACCAAACTCTTCTCAGGAGAAAACGCAGAAAAACCTAGAAGCTCTGGCAGTTGTAATTCTCGGGCACGTTCTTCCTACGCTTCTTTTAAATATAACTGAAAATAATTAATGGCTTCAAGACAAAAAGGAAAGAAATTGTATTCTCCTGGACATACACTATCACAGCCTCGCAGGAGCATTAAATAAACAAAATCTACCGTGCATTGCTGTAGAATGGAGAGCACCCGGTCCTACGTGTGGGAGAGGAAAACGTCACTGAGGTCTGCTCCCTTAGTGCTACTGTTCTGCACTGCAGTATGGCCACCATAAGCTATCTTAATCATCTCAAAGCCAATCATCCTGTATAAGGTTCACAACGCAAAGAAAACACGGCTTTGTTTCTCAAATTGCCCTCTAGATTGGCATTGGGACTCTTTCTCTGTGTCAGAACCCTGAGGGCACTAATAGACCTTAATGGCCCCGTCTAGGCTCCCTTCCACGCCCCTGCCCACGGGCCCAGGAGCCCAGCCCAAGGCCATCAGTCCCAGCCTGAGCCAAGTCTGCAGGGTTCAAGCCATCCTAACCAGAAAACAGCCTACGTTCTTCCTCATGCCGCTGACCCCAGCATCAGAGCAAGCGTGACACTTGTATATGGCAGAAGGTGATCAGAAGACAGTGCTCAGATGGCAACTCGGTTCATCCCCCCTTCACCGAGCGCGAGGTCTCAGGGAGGAGAAAATCACATATGGAGCTTTTAGACCAAGGCGTTTTCCACACAGGTAGAAAAATAGTTCTAGAAAACTTGCTCTAGGTTAAAACACTTAACACAGATTAGTTTGGGGGACGTATCTCCCAGGAATACCTTCTCCCACCACTCAACTTTCCCCAGCAAACTCTCTGCTCATAGAAAACCGTACATGAGAAACTGCTTCTTGCAACAATCTCTCTTTGATAACTTTAGAAAGGCAAGCAAAATTATAGAAAAATAAGCACAGACAGCGTTTCCCAGACTTGCACGTGCACCATTCACAATTTGCTTTGACATTAGGCTCGAGTTTCTCAGAAGTAATCATCGATGTTTCAGGTTTCTATTTTTCATTGCCCAGTTTGGGGCCTGACTTTCAAAGAACAAAGGACTTCCTGAAAATCAGTTCCTGGCATTATCGGCTAGTTGTTAATTAGGGATGCAGGTGCCTACATGAGGCATCTAATTTGAACATTTTTGCTTACACGCTCTGAGCTAGCGACTTCCTCCTTGCTAATCAGCTGCATAACATGTTAATCACCCAGTAGTTAAAAGCAGCTTCCAAAATGAAAATAAAACTTAGGAAATGATTTTCTGGCAAGTGCAGCGAAAGTATGCCTGCTACTGATGCGGACAAGGTTTATTTTATTCTTTTGGTGGGCAAGATGAGTCCTGAAAGAGCAACTCCTATTAAAATCGCACTGGCATTTAAGTGACATTTTGGCAAAACACCATGGAAACATTTGGTCACATCCTCTCAATCCTTAATTTCTTCCTTAAATGTGCTTTTTAATATGTCACAGTTGTTAAATTTGTAACAATAATTCCCTCGAGACTAAACAACAGTGCTTGGTATGTGAAAAATGAACAATACATTTACATCAGTAAACCAAGAGGAAATTTTAAATAAACGTATAATTGAGTACAAATAGTCTGAATGTTACTTTTATGAAATTTGACCGTTCTGTAGGCTGATTTTAGCAGCAGGATGTCCTAAATAAACTCAACTAAAACATATGCTGTCATACTCTTTTTCAGTTGTGACATAACTATCCAGATTCGCTTCTTCTGATGGCTTTATTGCTGTTCATCAAACATCGCTGTACGGAAAGGCAACTAAACACTTGATTTTAAAACTTTCATTTTTTAAAATGACGAGTCAAATCCTAGAAATAAATCTGGTAACGTATTGGCACTTTCAACTATTTTTGATGGGAGGGAAGAGGAGTCGAGATTTGTATACAAAAAGACTCATATAAATTCCTGCTAAATCTAGTATGGAATTTGACTGCACAAACACTGGGTAAATCAATGCCTGAGGAGCAAGGGGCTGGTCTGGGGAGGGAGAACACAAAGCTGGTGTGTTCCCTGGTATGACTGCCTTCACGTGCTCTGCAATCAAAGCTTCTCTTCTTGCTGCCCTGACTTTGCTTGTGTATGACTAACATCGCATTATATAAATCTTCGGGGCAAGTAATTAACAACTTATTTGTTGCGCAAAGCATCGAGGATGTTTCTAGGTCCTGTGTAAATGCTAAAACTACTATTAACCTGTGTATTTCCTAGCCAATATAAACAGCTTTCAGCATGTCTGCGTCTCCCACCAGGGCTCAGGGCTGTAGTCCTACTCATTTTAATGGGATTTCTCCTCTCGTAACAGAGCACTCACTGTGTGCTACAGTGGCAGCAGCACCGTTCCGAATAGGAACCGATCCATTTGCTTTCTCCTTTAAAAATAAAATGAACCCACTTTGGATTCTGGTTTCTACGGCAGAAATCCCGTAGTGCTTTTAGCCTTGAGCATTTCCTCAGACGTCCTTTTGGCTGCAGGAGGAGTGCAAACAGCAGTACAATTTAACAGACACATCAGTGCCCTGGGATTCAGAAGTTCAGCAATCAGCTCTGCTGCTAACCATTGCCACCTGCTTTACCTCTCAGTGCTCTTGCTCCTCTCCCACTCTGTCTCTGCCTTCGTCTACTGGAACTGTAGGCTCCTTAATGCAAATTCCATCTTCCTGCAACAGTGCTGAGTGCCCAGCACCGGAGCCGCGACCTCTTTTGGGACTATCGAAAATTTGTATTAGAGAAAATAAGAACACAGAGACAGTCGTTCCCTCTTGGCTTTACTAATAAACATGGGGATTTCAGCCCTGATGTATCAGCCCTGTGCTCTCCACCTTTGTTCTCTCTAATTACTTAATCTGTTAAAGTTGTTCTCTTTTGAACAGTGCAAACCTTCCCTGTCTCCTTAACCCATTGTTCTGCATTACTCACTGAGGCTACCTTCGGGGGATGGTAGTACAGTTGCAAATTCCATCATTCCACGCTTAGAAAATACACAGGTCAAGATTGCCCACGCCTTAAGTGCTTGGAGTGCAGGCAATGATGTACACGCTTTTTTTCTAGGCTGAACCCGTTATTTTTCTTCACTGGCCTTAAGCATGCTCTACTATGGACAGCAGAGGTGGAGAGGAATTCAGATACGGTGGGATGGTGTACCCCTGGCTCCAGATCTCGTTCCAGCCTGGAGACAAGTGGACACGGATCTCGCCACTGTTGTGCCAAAGTCTGACTCCTTTCAAAGTGATCTTGTTTGAGAACCACCTGTAGCTTTTGTGCCAGCACCGGTCTCCTCTCAGAGTCAACTCATGTGAGTTCCCAATTTCACATGGAGTCTCACTTCTCCTCCTTGTAACACTTTGTCTCCTTTCGCCTGGTCAGCTAGTCCCCGCTCTGTGTCCCATTTATGTATCTCCTCCACACACATTGCTTCTCCGTCCCTGCTTCCTCCTCTCCTCCTCTGCCACAGACCACTCTTTCTGTCCCATGCATTCCTGATTTTATTAGCCCCATGCAACTCCCTGTCCCCAGCTCTTTGTGTCCTTTCCCACCCAACTGACTCTATCCCATTACTCGTACCCACTCTCATTTTCCCTTGCCTTATTAGCACCAATCTCTCTGCAAGTCCTGTTCAGCTTCCTCACACCGCTTCTTCAGACGTAACCTTGGAAGACCCCTTGCTCCCGTCTTCCCCTTCCTCCATGCTTGCGGAAGTTCTCGTCCCCTCTGAATTTAAGACATAGATTCCGCCTCTACATTTTCTGGCATTTGATGACCCAGGAAAGAGGAGCACAGGGGGAACAAGCTCTACAGCCGACCTGCGTCTCCCTCCCAGAGCAGCCACCTCCACAGTTGCATTCGGACCCCTTCCAGCACCGTGTGGGGAGGGTGTCTCAGCTGCCTGGGCTGCAGTTACATTTCGGGCAGGCAAACCCCTTAAGGATTTCACTGAGCACCTACAAACTGAGATTTTTCAGTCTTGTGATTTGCCAAGGTGCAGGGAGATTTTTATTGGTATAGAAAAATATAACCTGGAAGCAGCAGGGCAAAGACGCTGTGAAGAAATGATGCAAGAAAAGCTTTTTCCAGGCCATTCTTCTGAATGAAATTCTTGCACTCAGTCACCAAAAGAGTACCTGCTGCTTCTGGGCAGATATTTTTAAGGCACTTGATTCATTAATTGCACTTCACCTGATAAGTTTCTGGGCCAGTACCAAAAATAACTGTATTCTCCACTCAGACATATTTTGAATGGTGTCATATGATGGTGGGGGGAAGGGAGAACATGCAATCATGTAACCTTCAAAGCTCACAGTTCTCATTAACCTCGACTAAATGTCAAAAGCTTTCTAGCTGAACCTGGCAAAGTTATCGAGAGAGTTTCATACTAGAACCCCTACGGGAACGAACCCACTTAACGTTTGCCCGCATCGCCTCTGCTGGCCACGTATATCATGAACGTGTCTTTGATCTATTTCTGCGAACACGATAAAAGGCAGTATGTCCTCAACCAAAGGCAACGTCTTTCATGACTGGATGGATTTCCAATATTCCAGAAACACACGGCACCAAATAACCTTAACCATGTTGCACCTCGCTTCCCGGGACAGAAAGCCAGCAGCACCTTTCCTCTCTACCTGTTCTCAAGACCGCGGATCACATCTCTAAATAACAAAGCATCGAAAGAAATCCAGCTGCAACAGCCCAGCCCAACAGCTATGCAGGTAGCAAATTCCCCCAGGAGTCAGTCAGACAATGCTACTGCTCATTAGGGCTGGGTGGGACAGCAGAAATGGGAATAGACATTTCCCTTCATTCATCGAACTGGAACAAGACTGAGAGTTCAGAAAAAACCAGGCACTTGGCAGAGTCAGTGACTGGGGACAAATCAGGAGAAAGAGAGACTTTGATCATTAAAACTGCAAAGAATGAAGGTTAAAAAGAAGTTGTTACATAAAGGGGGTTCTGTAGTTACGGGAATGTTTGATCGCATTCGCAGCTAAGGATGTGCACCCATTTTAAACGGAAAATCCTTTAGCTTTGGTATGAATTTATCTAGCCTGCCAGACAAATTGCTCATATCAAACTGTCATTTGGATGTTCAGCCATTGAAAACACAGTTAAAGCATGTCCCTTAATTAGAAATCCCATGGAAATGAAAACAATCCTCTCTGGCATGTAGTTACCCTGGATGGTAAGTTGGACTTATCATCTGGCACGGCCCCCTTCCTGTTTGCGTGGGTGGACCGAGGCAGACAAGGAATTCTGCTCCCCTTCCAACAGCCCTCGGAGACAAGCAACCTCCCATGCCAAGGTTTCGTCTCCCGCAAGCGTCTCGCTGCAAATAGGTCTGGTAGACACAGTGAGCTTCTCGGATTAGAGGTGAATGGGATAGGCGTCTTCTGCCCGGTAGGGACCAAGAGAAGGTTAGCCCAACATTTTAATGGATAAATGTACTTAAAATCTGTTTCGTTTCACTAGATAGGAGTCTCTTTGACGAGTCTGCATTCATTCTCCAGGAAAACGTCTTCAGTCATTTGCTAGTAAAAACAATACAACTCAGTAGTTACCTTCTGCTGCTGGAAAGACTAGGTAATTCAGCGGTATCAGTTCTTCCAACTCTATCCATTTTATTGCTGGTCTTGTCTTGTTACATACTTGGTTCAAAGCCCCATGTCCCAGCAGCTTGTTCTTATATAAGGATTTCAGCCTCATTAAAAATTAAAATGGGTCTCAAATCCTCACAGTTGTGAAGAAAATCTTAAAAGATTAATCCCAAAGGTTAAAAAGCAAAAGGTGTATTTTAGCGGTGAGGACAGTTAATCACTGGAACAATTAACTTTGAGATACGTTAAGTTCTTTCTCGTTTGAAGTCTTTAAGTCAAGATGGCATAACACATCCTCTTGTAGGCTGCAGACAGTCTGACACACGAGCTTTTGAACTCTACCCAGGAATCACACAGTGAAATTCTCTGGCTCATATTTTGCTGATCAGATTAGAGAAGCACAACCACTCCCGGGGACCTCAAGCTGCTAACTGATGGGAAGAGAACCCAAAGGGCTCTGGTTTTGCACTTGTGGTGACAAATTCACGAGCTTTGAATGTTATACGCTGGCAATGTTGATACACTGCATTCAATTTCGTCGAAAACTTGCTTGGTTTATGGCCTCTTTTTACAGGACATTTCTCACTTTATAGGAAATAGATCCTCAGTTGTCAGCCAATATAGCCAGTTGACTTGAGATGAGCTACGTCAGGATTTTACCAAAAGTAGATCTAGCAATTTCTCCTCTCCTTCAGGAAAAGCTCCTGAAGTGGTCACCAGATCCAAGCATATTTGCAAGAAAGCCTCATCCTTCAGATTTCCCAGGTTTTACAGAGGTTACAGACCAGCTCCACAGAAACTTAGTAGGAATTTCCTCTTGTCCCACAAAAGGACCTGAGGAGACTGAAGAAGTGAGATAATCTTGTCCCACATGGACTCCACACAGACAGGTTCAGAGGCATGAAGACAGAAACAGAAGGAAAGGAATCTGCCCTGTGCTAGTCTTTCTCTGGGAAAGCTACTTCTGCTGTAGGACTAGTATAAAAAATTTGGTGTGGTTCTGTTCCTTTTCCATCACTTTCCCCACCAAGAAGTTCCCCGTTGCTTGGCTAAGCTTCCCAGGACAGAGGCTGAGGAGAGGAGATTGACTGCAAGAAGCAATAAAAATAAAAGTAGGGTATTAAATAAGGCATTGCTGTAGAGTAATAGGAAGGGTGGAAAGGAATGGGCTCATGCATATTACAGTCCTATAAAAGAGAAAGAATTCTTAAATGAGTATTAAAGAGGGCTCTGAGTTACAGCATGAGAAAACTAGTTTAATCACCTATTGTGCAGCTGTAGTTAATTTTGTACAGATTTTACAGACATCCCAGCTATCATGCAATGTTCCCTACAATCACTGTGGGTGACGCTCCACTTTTATCACAGGTGCTGTTAATGACACCATTACTTGGGCAAATGTTCCATCAATCTCAGTTACATGTTTCCTTAAGTAGGACCTGAGGTCAGATAACACCTGATGAATATACATGGCAGGAGGACGAATCTGCTTCCTGACTGCACAGAAGAGAAACACATGGTATGTGGGGATACATAAATACGCACACATGCTTTCCACCCAGGCAACCTCAGCCGGATTAGCTCCAACCATCTTTGTAACAAACCTTTAAAGTCCCTCTGGTGAGGGGTGTCTCCTTGGGAAAGTCATATAATCGTCTAAACTTCATTAGAGTCCTAGTCCTTGTTTGGGAAGATAAACTGCTTTCTAGAGATTGGGTTTGAAAATATCCTGCTAACAACTGATTCATCCCACTCTACATCCAAGTCACGTCTGAGTGATCAGAAGACTGATCGCTTCTGATGACCATCTGAAAATCTAACAAACGGGTAACTGCATGGCCAAATAGGCAATTAGCAGCCAAATTAGATGATTACTTATCAATCAGCTCAGCTGCTGACGTTCATCAAATGCCTAAAAGAGTAGCAGCAGGCTAACTGGTAAATTATCCTTAACCACTTAGCAGTTTGCTAAGTCATGGGTTCTCCAATGACCTCAATAAGTTGTTTCTTAAATCCTAAACAAGCCCAATCTCTTTTGACATGCTTTAAATCTCAGGAGTCATGTGAAGTGTGTATTAAAGCATTTCACTGTGTATCCTGAGAGGAACATCCTCAGTATATGCAGGAATGCAAAAAAAAAGGAGAAAAGTCATATTCAGTGTAACTCAGTGAAAAGCCTATTTTTCATTTGCCAGACAGCTCACCCCCTTAGAAATAAAACAACAGATAACCCTCATCCCCAGACCACCTGTGATAGGCTCATCAGCATGGGGAGTTATACAGGAGTAGGAGGAATATGCAGAGCTTCCAGCACGGCAAACATATGCAGATCCTCTTGGGACAACATGGATTTCCCCCCATCTCCTGCCTCAAGGTAGAGGAGGGACTGGATTAGACCTTCTCCTGGGGCTGCAGAGACCAAAGTCTAGGAGGGGGATAATGCTCTAGCTCAGGCAGCCTTAGCTTGCCCCCAGAACCTGAAAAGAAAGAAGGAGCAGCAGCAAAAATGAGGGATGAGGTAATTTGCACCCTACCCAATGAATCCACATGTGTCTGCCGTTCACATTACCCACATCTGGAGATAATCCACACAAATAAACTGCACGCTGCACTGTTAAAAATACCTCCGTTCCTGCTTAGTTTGGTACCCAAGGTCAAGATTCCTTCCATTACCTGGCTGCTGCAACGCAGCCGCTGCTTTCTGTCACTGCTGGGCAACAACACGTTAATTGTCACTGAGCTCCATGAAATAAAGAGCAATCGGACCCTGATGTAGGCTATGCATTGTGGTAACTCCTGCCAGCTTTCACGGGCTTTAACGCCTAGTGAGAGCACTAGCGCTTCGGTGTATTACAGCACCTGCTGTCCCCAGATCTCAGCATGCGCTACCAAAGGAAGGCCAGCCCTGTCCCCAGGGTACTGATGGGAAATTGCAAGAGGAATCACTGATGTCACCACTTCTGATGTGGGAATCTATCGTAAACACACGCCCTTGCAAAATGCAAAGTTCTCCAGAAGAAGAAAGGAAATTCTGCTATTTGGGAAAAAATGTCAGATGACTTAGGATACAATAGTTAACTTTCCTCATGGCCACAGAAAAAAACAGTTCCTGGCTTGACTGGAATTGTCCATATGTGTTGATGCTGGTGTTAATCTTCAATCACTGGTTGGTTGAGACCTCTCTGGTGACCTGGAGTAACAGTGGAAGCCATTTCAACTCTTCCTTTGATTTTCATTGGCGTCCTTCTATGGCTTGCTCTAATTGCTTCAAACATAGAGCCAGGCTTTCACTAACCTGTGGACACATCGTTACAGCTACTTCTTTCCACGAGTCTCTTAAGTATTAGGAAGAAAACAGCTAAGATTCAGAAGCAGTTGTTGTTGCAATATTTTTGTATGCTATAGGCCGAGGGCTCCTCGTTACTGATGCCTTTTGCTTATGTGACCTTTGAACTGCTGAGCGAGTATTTGTCAAACGAATGGTATTTCAGTCCCTGTGCATTTGAAGCGCCACAATCCTGACAGTTGTGCAGCAGATGGATTCAGGGGCACAGCAATGTGCTGCAAGCACTGAAAAAATGAAAATATCGACTTTATTTTACATCAAAACAAGAAAAAAAATCGTTCTGTAAATAATAAAATGCAAGCTTTCACAGCTATTTTGATGCAGTTCTGAAGATGTGCTTTTCACGATTCCAGACCTTGTCTGTGTTCCTTGGTAGAAAGCTCTTCTTACCAGACAACTGCTTTTGATGTCAGATTTTATGTTCTTCTTCTACCATTCCAAGGCGATCCCCTTCACCTCTTGTAGAGAGGTTCCCAAACATGTATGAATGATGAAGGATCACGAGTCTGTCAACGTAAAACATATTTCTAATCTGATAGGAATTTTTGAAAATGCCAATCTGTGTAGCTAATGTTTGCTCACTCTTCCAATTGCTGCTTCCTCTCCCATTCTCTTCCCATGACTACATGTGATATTTTTTATCTAAGAAGTACAGTGATCACAGCCTCTGAGGCTAGTACCTATAGATTCCTTTGCTGTTCTTTCAAAAAGTCTTCCTCAACCTGCTCAGTGACAGAGTAGAAAAGTAGTAAGGTAAGGTTTGCTTGGTTTTAGCGATCTTCTAGTCTTTGGGAGTTAACTCAGTGTTGACAGAACAGCCTATCATAGAGCTGCAAACACGGAGAGGAAGCAGCTGTACAATTTTGTAAGTATAATTTGGATAAAGAAGCAAACAATACCTAGTGAGCACATAAAAACAAGACCCATGAGACCAGCTTATTCCCCTGTGTCACTGGGAAGCATGGAGGCATAAGGCTGCTCCATTTTATCATTGCCATTATACTGAGGCATTCACATAAACACGTATTAACAGATTAAAGTCAATCATAAGAATCATAGGATATCTCCTTAGTAATTAGAGCAATTTCCTTAAAAGGAAATTAATTTTATTATCTTAACAACAAAAGAGTTAGAAAATTTTAAATAAAGTCAACTTTCATGTATCCAGTGAGCACGCTACAAAAAAAAAAATCACAAACCTTTTTAGTCCACTGGAAAAATGATCCGCATAAAATTTATTCATATTCCCAAAGTATGAAAACAGCAATAGCATCATAACTAAACCTTCCTGCTCCCAGGTTCAGTGTCTTGAAATGCTCACCTACCTACTTGTGCTATTGCTTACTACTGTTGCATGTAGAATTTCCCATCAAATTTCTCATTAAAAGTCACGATGGTCTCATCACAATACCAACACAGGACAAATCAAACAGCACCTAGGATCTAGCGTAACAGTAGCTATTTATCTCTCTGGCCTATGGATCCATAGCAAGGGCTCTCCAATGTCAAAGTGATACACGTAAAGAAGATGAGAGCCATCCCTCTAAAAGCCTATGACCTACAGGAATATTTCAGTGAGCAGCCCAGAAGCCATATAGTTTTATTTGTTCAATATTACACATGTAAAATCATGAGTACCTCTCTTCTTTCCTTCTCGCTCCTGACTGCGGTTTGTAGGATGAATGCTCACGGGACTGCACTAGACATAAGCACATGTTTAAATGCTTTGCTGAATCAGGATGGGCAGCACCCTCAGACAAGCTCCGACACCTCTGTGACAATCCAACAGCGGGAGACGGAAGAAGCCTTAAAGTTTAATAAAAGGTTGTCATCTCAACCTTCCTTTTTCAAGTCAGAACCCAACAACAAAAAAGGCAGGGAGAAGGAAAACACTGATACACCTGGACAAGGCACTCAGCAACCAGCCAGCCAGAGACACCTATCTAGAGACAGAAGAGATGAGAAGTGATTTACCTGGGGACTTGGACCACTTTACCCAGAGCCCTGCATATCCCCGTCCCACGCTACCCCTACCCTATACAGAACCAACCTGAGTTAATACAGCTCCCCAGGCAAGCGAGACCCTGCCTACCTGCACGGCCCGATGGGATCAGGCTGTAGCTGGCTGGGAAGCCCATTACGCGTGTGTGGTCAGGCTTGCGAATATAACATTGCAGTAAGACTATAAAAGACGTATTGAACTACATTTTTCCAAGGATGAGGTAACTGGGTGGGGGCACTACCAGGCTCACGATAAGCTAAGTGTAATGATAGCCGAAATAAAACATTTGCATATAAATTTTCGCTCCTAAAATTTATTAGCAGCAGAGAGATAATGGTGTAACAAGTTGATGAAGAGTCACTATGAGATCATATTGGACTTAATGTGCAGCTTGTAGGCATTGTTGGAGGAAGTACTCATTGTGTGTAGTACAGTAAAAAGTGTGTTTTAAAACAAAGAGATAAAATAGTTGCCTTAACACAGCAGCAGCGTTGTCATTGTAAATCTGCCGTGCCACATATTTTATTACATTTTCATAGCAGAAGAGGGAATTTACGATGTGATACTACAAGCTCCGCCAGCCTTCTTCTGTCAGTGGGGTACCTCTCTTAAGTCATATCTAAAATATTTGCTGATACTGAAACGTGACTGTGAGATACAAAACCAGTCTTTTATAACTGAAGCGAACATTATATTCATCTAGCTTAGAGAAAAAAAAAAAAAAAAGAAAAACAAATAGGTTGAGCATCTGTTTCTGCAAGGAGTGGACACTGTTCTGCAAATACTTCTTCTGTTCTATGGAAAGAACAAAGAGAGGGAACCACTGCTGAGCCTAGGCTGCTTCTGTGGGTGAAGCAGTAACACAAAGGTGTTATTGCTATTGTTACCACATACAAAATTGATGCCAAGGCTGTATGTGAGAGCCTCACCTTTATCATTATATTTTGGGCTAAGATTCACCCAACGTAGACAGTCTTTGGGCTTCAATCTTCTGTAGCCAAATATCAACAGCAATAGGGTCAGGGCATCATATGAATTCCTTCTGGCTTATACTAAGCTGCAATATGCTCCCCGCAATCAAAGACTGATCACTCACTCTCTGGGGACAAATTGCAGGATATTTTGAATATGCTGGCCTAGATACAACGGTTACTTGAGCATGACAGGACCAGGTCCACTCTAAACACAAGCAAAGTCTTTTGATACTAAAGATTCAGCATTGAGACCTCCTAATGATGAATTAGAAAAAGGTACAGGTGACATTGTAAATCTAATTTGATCAAAGTATTAGGCGGGTTTCTGTTCACCTTAGTAGACAAAGAACTTGGTGTCAAGAAAATCTTCTTTGCACAAAAGAACTAAGAAAAAGAGCAACTTGGTGCATAGCTTATGAATAAGACAACAGCAACAAAAATATAGTAGGTTGGTTTAAATCAAGAGGGAAATAATAAGAAAAAGAACTTCAAAAGCATTCGCAGGGAGGAACATTCCACCAAGACAAAGTCATCTGTCCTTACTTTCCCAAAAGCAGCATGATCAAAGCTGATTATGGGATTTCAAGCCCTGAATGTTTCTTTGTATTGCCCAAGCAGAGAGTGAAAATGCTTTATGATACCAAAAGGACAAAAGGAAGATCCCCAGATATTACAAAGCAGGGACCAGGATTTAATGTCTTTGAAAAAGATCTGTGCCTCCATCCCACCCGTATGATGACGTGAGACACAGTCCATCAGAGTTACGATTGGCTGTGTAGTTTTAGGTAATGCACTGATATAATACTAAACAACAACATATGCACGGCGTTTGTAATGAGATTGGACTTTTAACCTTCTGAAGCAGCGGGAAACAATGGAGCTTTTAAAAATACCAGCTCAGAGGTAAGGAGAGGGTCAGCCCAATACAATTTATAAATATAAAACCAGTTGCATAGCTGAGTTTCACGTTAAAACATAAATTATTGGAAAGAATAAGAGGAAGCCAGAGCAGGAGTGAGAAAAAGAAAGCTGGCATAGGGGAAAAAACTAGGAGACAACACAAGAGATGGGAGAGGAGAGGTGTGCAGCCTCTGACAAACTACCCCGCTACCTAGGGGCAACCTACACCCCTCTGAGGCTCAAACTCACACACTGACATTACTGCCTGCTTGTCCCTTGGCTGAGCAGCAAATTCCAAACGCCGAAACCTGAGGGGCGACTTGTCCTCCACGCATACACTGAGATGCAACCAAATGTTCAATCCTTTAAAAGGCCTGAGCTCCAAATACCTGGTAACAACTGCTCTGTCTGCATTGATGAAGCAGATGAGACTGAAGCCAGACCCTCAGCTGCTATAAATGTGACCAGAGTGGATCCAGCTGATTTACACTAACTTAACGAGCCTGGTGAACTTGAAGACTGTCATGGAGTTAAAGCTCTGAGTGCTCACAGTGCCACTCAAAAAAATAAAAAATCAATGTTGTTTTTCCCAATGCAGGCTGCATTAGTGCCCTGTGGATGGACACAGTTGCTGCATGGCCCCACCTCTCTGATGTTCACGGCCACCGTGACATGCTCCTGCCACGTCACCAACAGAAAGATGTTTTCTATCGGGCAATGAGTAAATCACAGGATAGGATGAGCACGCAGCTGCCATCCTGTGACCCAGAGCATGCACAATCCTCTCCTGCGGTTGGTCATGCTCTCTTTAAATGGCCTGAGTTTTGGTTATGTGATGGGCCATATTTTATGCCTGATAGATGCCAAGGGAGGGACTTTGGAGACTTCACAGAAAATGCCAGCAAGCAATGTACCACTATAATGACAGATAAGGGTCTGAAACTCAGTTTCTCCCCAAACTAATCTGGGAAAAAGGAGAGCAGGGAGTGAGTCCCATACCAGATCAGTGGCTTGGGTCTGGGCTGTGGGCCGTGCTTCAGCACTACAGTGTTCCAAAACAAGAGGTCCCTTGGGGGCAAGGCGACAGCGCTCAATCCTTGCCTTCCAATTCTTCCTTTCCCTTGTGCTTTCATTCCTCCTGCCTCCCCTGAGCCACTCTCTCCAGTTCAATCCAGTACAATCCTGAGAGCAGTGGGTTTAAGTGAAAGCCATCGTCTTTGACCAAGAAACCCCAAGTCTCCACTCTGGGAAATGGGAAGGGGCTTAGTGGAGGCCAGCTTCCCCAGCTTCTATTCAAGAGCTCCCTTATATCCTCACTACCATAACTTGTATGGCCCTACTGTTCTCCTGCCATGCCGCATTGCCCTGTCGGTTACAGACTTGCAGATAGATCTAGCACCTCTGCTACACAGCTATTAGACACGGGGCGAAAGGACTGTTGGTTTGTGGAATCCACCATTGTGTCCTAGCTGTCAGCCTTGCCACATCAAACACATTTCCGTCTTGATGCCATCTCAGATGGTGGTGGTTTTACCCAGGAAAACTCCAGTTCTCCAAGACTTACGCACTCATTTTAGAATACGTGTCCAGAACCCTCTTCTATTAGACTCAGTTCAGGATTTTACTCTGCTCAGGCCCTCCGCTTCCCTTTCTTGGGCCTGATTTTTAAGGCCACTTTTTTGCTTTCAAATCGTGGCACCTGCAACAGCCCTATGAAAGGCAGCGTGCCTCCAGCTCTCCACCAAGAACTTACGTCACTGCTACGGCACTCAGAAGATGGCACCTCCTGTTCACAAGGCTAAGCAGCACTGGAAGTAGACCAGGACTGTAGTCCCTCATCAAGCAAAATGACTCAAGGAGGATTTGGCAGGAAAAAGAGCAGCAAAATCGGACCTGAGTCAAATGCAGCTCTCCAAGAAATTCCTTTTCACTTGCAAGCGACACGCAGACTGGAACTGCCTTCCTGTGACTTACCCTCCTGCAAGGCAGCATTAGAAAGAAGCCTGTCACCCAGGGATGTTTTTCGACAATACTTCATGTCCTCTTTTACTGTCTTCTTTTTAAGCCACTTCCAAACTCGGTTCCCTTTGCTCCCTACTCAGATCAGACTAATAAGAACATCACCTCAGGGAAAAGACTTGTACACAGACAGACTTCCTCTTCAGAGGATCAAACAGACCAGACTGTTCCTTTTCAAGTTTTATTAATCCTGGTTCATAATTTCCACCACATCATTAGTCATTTCCTATTATTGAATAGCTGGTAGCAGCATCATCGCACAGTAAATAGCAAGATAACCATGCCACCTGCGATTTCTTGGCTGATACGTACCCACAAGCACATCTGGGTAAAAGACGCAGAGGTAAAATTAAAAGCCAAACCATGTCGACTTTTTTGATCTGTGGCTCATTTCTTTTATTCACATCATCTGCTCAGCTGGCTACATAAGCTGCTGCAGACCTTGTTTAAAAACAGCTCCAGAAGATTAACACTAAACCCAGCAGTTTGGAAATGCGGTGATTTTCACTGGAATTCCCCTTCCTGAGGCATGCAGGGTCTTTGGGGAGCTTGCTGGTTATCAGGATTTATTATTTGTTTGGTTTCCTAAGCTTTTCTTAGTTTGTCAACATCCTTTAGGTAATTTTGACACCAAAAATGGGCAGAGAATTCAAGTGCCTTGAAGCAATGTTTTCTATTCAGCTTTTCTTGCCCCCCTAATAAAGCTTATTTTTCTAATAATATCCTTCTTTCTGCCATCTGGCTCAGGTGACTAATTGGGAGAGAGTACCCTGGTTTTTTCAGTGTAATATCTCTATACCTATACCTGAGTTTCTGGAGTGCCCTCTTGGACACCCTTCATTTTTCCCTGGCCAAAAGGATCTCCGCACACAAATTACGGGTCAAGGTTTCTACGTGGTTCACTTTGTTCTGCGAGCAGGACAGAGCCCCGCACCAGAAGTGTGTAGCTGTGGTGCCCCAGAGGCAGCTCTTAGAAGAACAGAAAGGGCTGTTCTCCACCCAGGCAGCGGTGCTTCTCCTCTCTCCTTCTTCCCATTAGCTCAGGAAATTTTCCAGCCATGGGCCCTCTCTCTGGCCTGCAGTTTCCCTCCTTGTGCTCTGCAGAAGAGCCTCATGAAGGCTCCGTGCCAGGTCTGCAGAAGACAATGAGTCTTTCCACCATCTCCAGGGGCAGGGGATGGAGCCCCCAGGTCCCAGGAGCGTGAAAAGATTTCTTCCTTTTCACTTGTCCTCATGAGCACAACCTGGTACAGGAGCACAATCACTCGGGATGAAGTCTGAGCACAGCCTGGTACAGGAGCACAATCACTTGGGATGAAGTCTGATTCCAGCAGCAAGGAATGGCTTTGGGTTTGTGGCGGAGGCGGTTTCTGCCACAGACTTCCTGCATGACCTTAGGCAAGAAGTCACTTGCCATTAGACTTTCTCAGTGCTTGTTTCAATTCACCCCTGCTCTTCTGAATGCAAATATTGGTCATTAGAGGTCAGCTGAGTCCTAGGTGAAAAGAGGTAATTAAATGCCTGGTGACTAATGGCATTTAACAGCCTTTCGGGGAGTACAGCGCCGTGCCTGCAGGATGGCTGCTTTTATCAGGGCTGTCTAAAAGCGTGATCTGCCAACCCGTGCAGGACAGCACTCGGTCAGGCCTGCAGACTCCTTCCTCTGATGGCTATGGTACTGTCAGGCAGAGCTTGGTAAATGTAGGAGCAGGGTTACGTGACTTGGCTGCACAAGGCTGTGGTAACACCACAAGGGACACCCTCCCTGAGCATCTTCTGGCACTCCCTGGGCAGTTTTACAGGTCCTTGGTGACCCACTGCCGCTCGGTGCTTCCATCTGCCTATGAGAGGTGGCAGGAGCTGGCAGCATGGGTATGTTTGTCCCTCCATCAGGGTGCCCGGGCAGCCGCCTGTGTGACCCGGACCTTGTAGTGACTGTCTGCCTACGGGATGGGAGAACCACATTTCGTAGTCCAAGAGGCATACCCCATCAGGCATACATTTCTTTATACACAGATATGGCTTTATCTCTTATTTTCCTAAATAAGCGTAAATATATACTGTTAATACACACACCTTTATATAATGTACCTAATCTATAAAACACACCTATGTTGTACAAATGACTAAAAACTAACTTCCCACAACCAGCTTTCAGCTCCTCTGTCTGTTTGCATGGACAGTCCATAACTAGCCGTTCCCTTTCCTCCTGTAACACTCAGAGCGCAAGAATTGCTTAGGTTGTGTACTTCCTTATATGCCCATCAAACACCCACCTGCCAAACTCTCCTTGTCTTCTTTTCCTCTGACCCATCACCCTAATCTCACGTGAGCTTTTTGTGGCTCCGTCTCTTCTGTGGCATAAGCAGATACAATTGTTCCCCTTTTGAGCAAGGAAAGGAGAGGACAACATCAGCACGGGGCAAAAACCCTGCATGTCCAGAGCATAATATTTCAAAGCGCTTTGCATTTTACAGCATTTTTCGTGTACACAGTATGAAGCACGAAGCTCACCTGCAATTCAGATGGAGCTCAGATGAGTACCCAGAAACAGAAAAACATGCCTTTAGGGCTTCCAGCCAAAAGGGCGATAAAAGCATCTCACCTTATACAAGATCACTGTGACAGCATCAGAGATGCAACTCATTGTCTAAATCCCAGGACCACTTTTTCCTTTCCCACTCCTCGGTGTTTCACTCAAAGTCCCATGCTCCCCCTTGGTTTGGATAGTACATACCTTCCCCAGAGTCACTCCTCCTCTCGGCTCTCCTGGTGTCTCACAGCTAGGGAAGCAGGATTAGGGTCAGGCGGCCTCAGCTCAGCTTCACTTCATCTAACTTTAGTAACTTGCCAGCAGCAGCTCTGTTAGGGTCCATGAAAATTGGTATTAGCGAGTGGAAGTGTGGCTGTTCAGTAGGTCGAGTTGCAGCCTGGAGGTGCCTTTTTCTCTGCTCTTCCAAGGAAGTCTAGAGACTGGCTCCTTGGATAAGCCAAGGGAGATGAATCAGGCAACAAAGGCAAGGGGGAGTCCCCAAACTCCTCAGCTGTCAGGACAGACTTCTCACTGTCACGCAGATAAGTGACTTAACTCCCTACTCCCCTCCTAGTGACTGTGAGCTGATCCTGCACAATAAAATCTTCCTCCCTTCCAGGAGTGCTGAAAAGCTCTAATTAGTGTTCCTAAAGACCTCAGGCTATAAAAGTGTAAATGGCTTGTCTTCTTAATAATAGTAATGAAATCTTGGAATCGGTAACTTGACAATAATTGCTATATGGGTATAATAAATTGCTTTTGCCACCTCAAAATGAATTTTCATGAATTGGGGCTTTTGTTCTCACAGTCACCAAGCTATTTTTTGCCCTTCAGATGAAATTCTTGCAAAAATGATGGGGGAAGCATGTAATGGAGAACGATGGGCATCTTTATAAACAAAGTTGCTCACATGAGCCATAGATCAGAGAAATGGGATTTCTGGTACAGTAACATCGCAATATCTCAACTAAGGCAAAAGCCCGTTGATCTTGATATTCTGTACAGATGACAGAGTCTTTATCTTAAGATCTTACAATCCTAAGAGTTGGCCAAAAGGAGAAATCATTTCCATTCACATTTAACAAACGGGAAACAAGGGCAGCGAGTGACTGATCAAAACCGAGGACTCTGAGGGAAGACTGGAAACTGAGCCAGGCTTCCTGAGACCCACATCAGGGCTTGAACTACAAGCCCCCCTTTTTTTTTCAGTCCCCGAGGCAACCTCTGCCTTTGTCAGGATCCCAGTCACAAAGCTGCTGCGTAACTCCTCTGTGACGCTGAGCACCATGGAACTCCTGTGCACAGCACCAGGATCCAAAATCCGGCCCCTACCGTGGTCATTCAGCCCCTTGCAGGATCAAACCCTTGACACCCCCTTTCTCAAAGCTCAGCATTTCAGGTTCCCTTGCAGATACGAACAGCGTGTCTTAATTCAAGGGAAGATCAGGCTCTGTAAAACAAACAAGGGGAAGGGAAAGGTTTATAACGGAGCATAATTATTTAGCGGTGCATTGCAAAGTTGCCTGGCGTAGTCTGCCCTTGCAGACAGCACTTCCTCCTCTAATAGCGATCCTGATAGCTGGAGCTGTCTTGACTTTTATCAGCAGGGCAGCCTTGCACTCTGCTCAGACCCAAATGATCAAGTGGCCTTCACAGCTGCCACCACTTCCTATTAAAAGACTACAAGAGGCCCGTGAGATTAAGAAAGGATAAAAACAAGTACTTATCATTTGGGAAGTAATGTCACTGGTTATCTAAAGCAACGTAATTATATCACAAGCTTTATCTGTGAGTGGCTTTTTCCTTCCAGGGGGTAGGAATAGAAAAACTTTTCACTTCATAATGAGTTCTATTGAAACTCCATTTTGCCCTTGGCAAAAGGCCATTATCCAGCAGAAACATGTAATCATCCTAAAAATGCATAATGGCGTGGAAAACGGACAAGTAGTTTCTTGAAATATTGTTTGTAAAAGGCCTAATTTATAATGGGGATTGTTTGTGTTAGGGCCTTTTGGCATGTATGGTTAACAAGAACTTGCTGTTCTGCTGCCAGTTCGTTTAATCAAGAGGGCCTTGTGTAGGCCTCGGTCGATATGGCTGAGGAAACAATGGGAGCTTTTTCCCCATAACTGCCCCATCATGATAGAGAGAACACCCGGCTATTTAATCTGTCGCTGTTGTTCTTCTTGATAGACACTGCTGCTGTCAGTGCACCACATCAAAACATACACACTGTCGGATTCATTGCGCCGCTGTGCCTATCTGAAAAAATATTAGGAATGATGTGGCAGCACTACTAATTGAGGACAATCATGCAACTATAGCCTCTTTGTAATGATGCAATCATATGAACAGCGCCTTCCCTCCGGAAACGTAGCAGTTCACACACATGCTAGGGATGAAGCCTCTTGGTCTGGCACCCATCTAGGCTAAGAGTTGGATCGTGTGCAGGAGAAAACATTCCCCAAAAGGAAATGAGAGAGGCTGCGGTAAAAACTCTTCACCTGCTTGGTTATCAGAGTCAGAGTACACTTTGATCACATTTTGTATCCACAAAATGGGGGTAGAAATGGCCCCATTATATTGGTTATATTTTTGTCACATATATTAACAAATAAGTAGATGCACCAGGCATCCTGGTCCATGGTGCACAGAAAGGTCTCTCTGGTTTGTAACCTCTGCAGATGCACAATATACCTTTGTAATCCCTCCAAGCATCTTTCTTTTCTGTTAGGAGAAGCTTGTGTTCAAGTTCTACAAACTGTTTATGGCAGGTCCAGCACTCAGCCCAGATACTAGGTCATGGGAGCCTTACTCCAAAGCAGAACTAAAGCTGTACCTAACAGGCCTAAATGTTCCTGCCCTGAGCTTCATGCGTAGTCATAGAATCATAGAATCACATAGGTTGGAAGAGACCTTTAAGATCATCGAGTCCAACCATCAACCGCACACTGCCAAAACCACCACGAAACCATGTCCCTCAGCACCATGTCTGCCTGGCTTTTAAATACCTCCAGGGATGGAGATTCCACCACTTCCCTGGGCAGCCTCTTCCAATGCTTGATGACCCTTTCGGTGAAGAAATTTTTCCTAATATCCAATCTAAACCTCCCCTGGCGCAACTTGAGGCCATTTCCTCTTGTCCTATCGCTTGTTACTTGGGAGAAGAGACTGACCCCCACCTGGCTCCAACCTCCTCTCAGGTAGTTGTAGAGAGCGAGAAGGTCTGCCCTCAGCTTCCTTTTCTCCAGGCTGAACAACCCCAGTTCCCTCAGCCGCTCCTCAGAAGACTTGTGCTCCAGACCCCTCACCAGCTTCCTTGCCCTTCTCTGGACACGCTCCAGCACCTCAATGACTTTCTTGTAACGAGGGGCCCAAAACCAAACACAGTCATTCACACTAAGCACACTCCACGAGTTAGAGGAATCACAACGTGTTCGATCATCACTGAGGCAGGTGGTGGGGATGGATGGCTGCTCGCGAGCATGATGTACATGCTCCTGCGCCGAGGTCTCAGAGCAGGGTGCGTCCCGGCACTGTGTGATATAAAGCCACCCAGCCGATGGAGAAATGCTGAAGATTCAGGCTACTGCTGGCGGGGAATTCCCTTGGCGGCAGGGCAGCACCATCCTGCCCAGTGCTCAACATCTCTGGTCAGAGCAACACACAGATCCGGGGGCTGCCTGGATGCGGAAAGCAGGGCAAGGGACATCTCCACGGCAGGGGAAATAAGTGCTGGGGAGCAAATGGGGGGAGGCTGCTTGACAGCGGAGTGCGATCTCATACGGCTCACACCCGTGTGCCCAGGAGCACACTGTGGAGGGAAAGGAGGAATCGTGGATTTCAAGATTCGCAGTGCCAAGATCTAGACCTGAAAAGCTGCATCTTGTTACACAAACCAGCTATTTGCTGTATATACGGCAGTTGTGCCTCAAAGTCGCGGGCACAGATGAGGCCCGTCGTGCCTGGCACTGTACATACATTTATTTTAAGACAGTCCTTGCTACCGAGAGCTTAGAATTGACACAGAATGGTATTTTTAACAAAAGCACAATAATTGCCACAACTAAAATGAAAACAAAGCTATAATTTGGACAGCTTGACAGAGTGTGAAGGCCTTCTGCAGAGAAACGTAATTCAAAGAATTTTTGTGTTTTGGGGTTTTCTGCTGAATCCATGGGTATCTTCCTAACATATAGAAAAAAGAATCCTTCTTTATTTGCTCCAAAGCTGTGTTTGTACAGTAACTGCTGAAGAAAGACCTTCTTCCTTCCATAACCAAATAAAATGATCCCTCTGGTTATTTATAGTCCTCATGGCCCAAAGACATCACTTGGCTCTCTACCACAAGCCCAGCCATGTGTTACTATATTAAAAAATGCGAAAATGTAATTACGGGGTACTCAAGCCAGTGTCTGCAGACAAAACCTGCCAGGAGCGAAGAGACAGGAAACGTGTGCCCTTCGGAGCTGTACACGGCCTTCCCCGTCTCAGGACTCCACCAGGACGGAAAGAGGAGGGATGGGGGGCTGGCTTCGCAGGACAGCGCAGTCACATCCGCCTTTCACCAGCTTGTTCTGAACTGCAAGTGCAATCCTGACCCAAAAAAAAAAAAAAAAAAAAAAATTCCCTCCCTGCCAATTCAGAGAGCCGCACCATTTACGCTTGGTCACACTGCGAGCCACCCTGTCTGCCCACAGAGGGGAAAAGGGAGTAGGGAAGGGTAGGATGCAGCGGACCTTACCTCCCCTGCACAAGCCTCTCGCCTCCGTCCGTCTGGGAGCTTTGCCCTCTGCGGCGAAGCAATTTCTTATGCGTTCATACGAAGGGCAGAGCACAGAGACTGAGTTATTTCCCCCTCGAAGCACAGCACTCACTGTTCCAGGTAAAGGGCTGATGCTCCTGGGCCAAAACACTGATCTTCATGTCTTTGCTTAGCTTTTATTTATCTTCCCTTCCCAGTTTGCAAGTCCCTTCTCTCCAGCTGCTTATAACCGTCCCTGAGCTGGCAGCCACTACCCACAGCAGGACAGCGGAAGGAAAACCTGCCACCCTTCGTGATTTAATCCAGCTGGTCCCGTTAGGGCTGCAAGCTCCAAGCATTCCCCATGTGGGCTCTGCTCTGCTCCTGAGCTGGGCACCATACCCAGGCACAAATCCTGGCCAGCCCTGAACCCGACCCAAGGTGACTGTTCACCAGGGTTAGCAGGTTTAGGACCCAGAGATCCTCATTCTCCTGCCACCTGTATAAGTGTCCCCATGCGGCAGTGGAGGAGGAGCAGCTGAGAGATGCTCTGGAGAAGGCTAAAGCCCCCACTCGACAGATGTCCCCAGTAAGTCCGTCCGTGAGTGGTTCGCCATAAGCTTTAATATGCGACTCCAGATTCACACAGGGGTGGATGGAAACAGAGTGTAGTTAAGCTGAGACAAATCCAGGCACAGCACCACTTTCTCTGAGACCCCAGGACACCCACACAAGTAGCTAGCGAAGAGTGAAGGAATGAAAAAAGAAAAAGCACTTTTCCTCGGGGCACATGAGCTCTGACAGGAAACTTTAAAGAAACCTTGGGGGAGGGATAAGTCATTTGGATGATGAATCGCCCACTGGCCTTCCAGAGTCCTTCCCAATCAAATTGTCTTTAGGACGGTTCTCCCGGAGCCGAGCACAAAATCCTCTTCAAAATATACAGAGCCTCAGGGTGAAGAAGCTGGGCGTATGGCCCCAGAGGTGGCCTCTGTATTGACAAAGAGCTCATAGCCAACTGTTCACTTGCTCCTTCCTTCTGATGTCAGTCTCCTGGTTTAGCAAAACCAAAGTCCATCAGTTTGTCCCTCGCTACTGAATTGACAAAAAGGCGATTATTTGCTGACAGAAGGAAATGCAAGAGGTACGTTGTCCCAACCCAGCACTGCCAAATCAGCCACAGAAGGGCTGAAAGGGCAAGTTTTGTCTGTTTCCATCTCAAAAGCACCAAGCCTTCCATACTGTCCAGCCAAAGCCAAGAACCCCTCTGCAACGTTCAGTCTGTAAGCCTCCTGCCAAGCCCATTCATTTTGGGAGTGTGCAATAAAACCCTAAGTTTCAACATTTTGCACGGTCTGATTCTGCGATTAATAAGATCAAAATCAGTGGAAGACTGAGCACCAGGATGTTCCCCATACTCTCACATCATCCACATCCAAACTGCTGCCTTGTCCGTCCATGCTGCTTGCTTTCAGTTCTCTCAGAGCCCCGCTACCCTTCCACGTAACCCAGTTTACAGTGTCTTATACTGCAGTATTTCCCCCACTTTCCTTCTCCGGCCGGGAGCAGATGGGACCTCTCCAACGCAGTATCCGCAGTGCCACCTTCTGGCCTGCGACACGAATCCCAGCCACCCAGCAAGACCCTGCTGCAGAAAGGTTTGCCCAATCCGCCTTGTCCCCTCTGTGGCTACCACCTCGTGTGGCCACACGCAAGGTATCATTTTAGGATGGTTCCCCAAGGAACGCCAGCAACACCGTTTTAGTTCACCAGACTGAAGAGCTCAGAGCACTTAGGTCCTTACGGTGTCCCCCAACACAAGCGATGTGACGTGAGCCACTCCTCCTCTAACAAACGCCACTCCTCCCTGCGGCATAACCAAGTGCCACCCTTTTCTCCAGCTCCACGCAGACCAGCTTGGGAACCCTCACACTGGAAGATAGCAGGAAGATAGATAAGCGAAGGAGTAACTGCCAATTCCCTGCAGGATTTCCTTGGCCTGGTGTCCCAGGATCTAGAGATAGGCTGCTCCTAGCTGCTGCAAGTAGCGGTGTGTGAACTATCTCCTAGTATCCGTTGACCGTGTCCCGAAAGGAGCAGCCACTCCGCAAACGGCAGCGGCTTTGGGGTCATTTCAAATGCTTAAGGCTCTCGCTTGGCTTGCAGGAGCTCCTCAGCTACTTCGTCCCCTCGGCGCGTCAACAGCCGCGTTTCTGTCGAGGAGAATCTCCCATCCGCGCCCTGAGGCGCAGCACCATCAGCTACAAGGGAAGGTGAAAACGCACTGTGAGGAGCACGTCTAGAAGTTCTTCGCTGGACTTCAGTATTAATTCTCTGCCGCATTATTTACAGCCATACTAAAAAAAAATTAAGTGCTTCGTGGAGCTTCTCTGTGGGTTTTGGCCACATGGAACAAATGCGATTTCCTGATGCTTGTATAACACTGGCAGCATTTCAGCAATTTCAGTGCATCTCTCTAAATAAGTACTTAATTCTCATTTATTATAGGCCCCATTACACCACTGGCAGGGGCTAAAGGGGCCTTGATTTTTGACAGAAATGTCATTCACGCCCACCTTATGTCCTTTTTACGGCATTCTGATCTGGTATAAAAGAGAGAGAGACAGCGTACTGTACAGCTCCAGCTTGCATCCTGGAAGCCAGAAGTTTTCCACCGACCCTGGCATTGGTGAACTGGGAAGACATTTCAAATGAAGAGCCTAGCCTCCACTAATACACTTATTTTTCACTCCCTTCAATCTTTCAAGCCCTTTATAAAGCTATATTAGAATAACAGGGAAAAACAATAGAGCAGAAGCAGAACTTGTGCTGGAAAGGACGGCATTCACTCTCTGCACGGGGGATATGTAGCCGCGGTGCCCGGGAGAGGTCTGGGGAATTGCCGCCTTTCGCCCCTGCGCAGCCGGGGCACGGCACTGGGAAAACCCTGCCCGGAGAAGAGCTGTTCAAAGACAAGCGCTTCCCTGTCTGTGGAACTACAGCACGAAGGTGAAGTGTTCAAAACCCACAATTCGAACCCGAAGGTATAACATTCCTGCTGGGGTTGTTGCAAAGGAGGCCACCGATCCACGATGTGACCTTGGGCATTTTATCCCTGCTCTGTAAAACAGAGACGGGAACGCTTCATTCCTCTCCATTCGCTTTTTCAGACTGGAAGCCCTCGGAGGCAGGGGTTGCCTCCTCCGCGCATGGACCATGCCTGGCACAGTGGACTCTGGTCTTGGCTGGCCACTACTGTAACACACCATAATATTTGGATGAGGAGAGTTTACACATATGGGAAGTCCCACTGGCTTCTAGAGTAAGTCTCCCGACTTAGCCTGGGAACTGCGATTGGGAGATGTAATCATAACAAAACACAGCCTTTTATCTCCCAGTGGGAATTCTTCCAACTTCCATTTTTCTTAAGCCTTATCCATGCCTTTGTAAAATACATATATTTAAAAAATGAAGAACTTGCCAATTGAACTCGCTATTCTAAATATGATTTTAAAATTCATGTACAATTTTGGGGGCAAATTGGCAAAATTCCAATCAAGCTATCACCACTGCAATTAGAGTGATTTTTCCATCTGAATATATCCCTGACATGGAAAGAAATTACACTACCACTGTATAAAGCTGTTTTGATGGATCAGTTCCCTCACTGAGCATATTTTATACTCATCAAAACTATTTATACATCCTCACATATCAGAGCTATTCTAGGAATTTCAAATCTGAATAATATTAGTCATTCTTGAAAGAACGCACGCATGCAGTATCCTTACTAATGCAAAGTACAAACACCTAAGAAGAATCCAATTCCCTTTTTTTGCCTGCTCTTGTGTACACATGCACGTACACGCGTGCATGCATGGATCACACATCCCTGTGGAACCAAAGATTCCACTCAGCATAATTAAAGAGCAACAAAAGGAAGCAGTTGCAGTCTATTTTTAAACACGCATGCTCTAAACAGGCACCAAATCAAAACTCCTTAACGTACGCTCCTAAGAGCTTTTGTAAAATCCAGCTTAAGGGAATTAGGCACTCGGATCTAATTGAATTTCAGTGCGATATGGACACCTAAGTCCTTGAAGCTCCTTTGGAAACTCCTGTCTTATCCAATATAGGGTTCATTTTCCAGCTGAGAAATACCTTACTAATGGTACACTTAACACTCAACAGTCATTTGACCTGTTTTACTAATGTGTTTGGGAAGGAGGTTAATTAACAGTGGATAGCTATATCCTTAAGCTTAATTTTTCCAACAACCCTGCTCATAAAAGGAAAAATTGAGTACATATTAAAGGAAGCAAGCAATTAAGTTGCACAAATAGTGAGCTCATTGAACTGCAGCTGACTTCTATCATGTCAAAGAACAACTAAACACAGAAGCAATGAAAAGATTGTTGCCACGACCACCACTGAGAACTGCCTGGCAATAAAGATGAATAACTTCCTACTTGAAGATTACTGATTAAAGCTCTTAGAAACCAAAAGGTTAGACATAGGCATATCTGGAGCAAAATATTTTAATGCATGTTTGGCAGATTCTGTAACGTATTTACAGTGGATTTAAAGCAAAGATTTATACAACTCTAGTAAACTCTGCTTTAAGCAGCCTTTAAAATCACGGCAGTTCCAAACATCACAAGTTACAGGGGTAACTGGTTCATTTTGATGCCTTAGAGAAGGAGCTACCCCTACCGTTTCCTAAAGACAGAGGTGGGGAAATGGAAGGCCAAGTATTCGTAGGCCTGAGCACACTGTGGGAGGGAACTGGGCTTAGTGGGATGAACGGTGTATAGAAAACACCAGGCCAGCGCTGGCTGGACCATTTCCATGGCAGAATTTATTATCATCCCTAAGTACAGGGCAACGCAAAGATGTGCAGCCCTAGAGCCTCACTGTGACTAACGAAATCGTATCTTGGTCCTTGATCCAGCGTGAGCTAAGGATAAGGAATTAATAAGAGCCCTGTGTCTGGCACAGTTTACTGCACTAGCTGAGGCATTGCTGGGGGAGAGGAGAAACTCTCGCTCCGGCCACCTGCTTCCCATGGGACTGCGCCTCTCCATGTGCACAGCCTCCCAGAGGGGAAGGCAGACAAACAGCCTGCCCTACACCCGAACATCCATGTTTGGGACCATGGGGCAGCCTCAGCTGGTTGATTTGCTTGTCCCGCAACAGATCTCACCGCTACGGATGTCAAAAAATATCATTACTGAATGGGGGACAACAGGGGCAGCGCAGAGGCATTCCGAAGCTCTTGGGCTGCTGGTAGGGAAAGAACCATAACTGTGGAACTGTAACAGAAGATGGAGTTTTCATTAGCCAGAAAGGTCCTTTTTGACAGCCAGTACAACATGAAGTTCATTGCAATGACTGGGCATCCAAATGAAAGCCAAATAATCAGGTGTAGTGGATGCAACGAGCTAGTGCTTTGCATTGTGTATTTGCAAAGCAGCAGCAGAGCCCAAAGCCAAAAGCTAAGGAGACTTCTGCAGAGACGTAACTCTTAGCTGATGAGAATTCTGCTCCACAATACGGATAAATACAGTTAACCAACATCAGCATGGCGTGTCCCCATTTCCCCCTATTGACACCAACAAGATCAGCAACTTGGGAGCAAAATTCCGCCGAGCACTGTTTCAGAGACTCTTTTTTTTTTTTTTTTTTCATTTCTTACTATGCTTCCTTGGAGTGTTTCCCCAGAAAGAAATGCTGGTTGCTTGAAAACGAATTTTGGGTTTAACGCTGATACTGTGCAGTGCATTCCCGATGTAAATGCTTAGCTGTGTGTTTCTGCGTCACCTGGCCCACCAAGGCAACAATAGCCAAAATTCAGTGCCCAGCAACAACCACTGTGACCATTGCTCCATTAGCACATCAGCAAACCTACCATCTTGATAACTTTTGAACTAAAAAGACACACAGCAGCCACTTCAGGAGAGAGTCTGACACAGTACTGGTTGGGAAGAGTGTGTATCTGTCCCAGAGGAGCTCTTCTGGGACATGCCCATGAGGCAGGAGCCATGCAGCACGGAGATATGTTCCTTCTCCTCCACAACCCAACTTGCAGCAATGCTTTTTTGGATTTCCAGCCCTTTAAAGTTTTCACATGGGAGCACAGGCCAAGCGCTAGCAAATCTAAACTTAATGACAATAACTGTGCTTTTCCTAGTGACATCTCGTAGAACTCTATAGAGCTAAACCATGGCGACCTCCTCTTCCTGCACACGGAGACTCCCTGCATCCCAGTCGGAAAGCCACTGGCCTAAACAGATGCGTATGGACAAGAGAAAGACATCAAACAGAACTGTCGGGCCCCAGTGGTGGAATGAGGGCAATGAACTATGCAGAAATGTAGGGAAAAGAACTGGAAAGGCAGTTTGGCTGGGAACAGACAGTGAGAACATTCAGGCAGAAGACTCAGGAAAATTTTATTCAGATAAATTTTGATTATTTGCCGTCTGTGACTAAATATGAGGCACCTGCAAATGCAATACAGCAAAAATCTACAAAGCAGAAAGCTACTTCATCCAGTGTCCAGGGAACGACTGGCTTTGTCTAGCAGAGACACTTCATTTTAGGTAGATCAGGTAGAGAATCTATATGCAGTTCCATGACAAATGACATTAAAAATGATTATTACTCTCTTAGCCCTCACTGTAAAATACTTCTGTGCCTTAATGACATGAATTTTGAGCTCACATTTTTAAACATCAGATCCAAAAACCAGAAAGAAATCCGTGGGCTCAAACAACAATTAGCCCATTGGCTTTTAAGTGCTTGACCTTCATTTGTCTCACACACACTTCCCCCTACTAACTCCTTAAAGTCAACTGGCATCTTCTCCTGAGTTAAGGGGCTTTTGATAATGCCCCAAGAACAAATATCTTATTATTTCCAATCATTGCATGCTGATGGAAGCAAGACGTGCTCTTATAGTTCTTTTTAATGTGACTTGGAAATAAATAACGTGGGAAAAGACCTCTGTGTCCACCTACTTGCTCCTCTGACTTGTGTCTTTTTGCCCTTGAAAATTTTCTGAATCCACTTTCCCTGCAGTGAATCACGTGAGGAAGTAAAAATCTTAATGGTAACATGAAAGTTAAATGGCAAGACATGACTTCACTACAGCGGAGATAAAAGGGCAAGGGATTGCTGGCATTTTCACCTCATCCCCATTCACCGGGCTTCCTGGAATTCATACAATACCAGCACATGTCACTGCAGGGAAGAATTTTTTTTAATTTTTTTTTAATTTTTAATTTTTTTTAAATTATTATTATTTTTAATTTTTTTTTTATCTCAGTGCCTTTCCCTGCCTAGCTCCCCTCAGCTGCAACCCCGAGCTTTGGGAATACATAGATACACTGACACCAAGTTACTAACACAAAGCTCGGAAATAAAATGTCCTGTTGATTCGGAACAGGTAAGGCTTGCATATCCAATGGGCCCACTTACTTACACTAACGTAACAACAAGGCTTTAACTGGCCAAGGAGTGCCTCATTAGCATGAAGGTGATAGCGAGACAGGGAAACATGAAAGAGAGGCAAGATAAAAGGACAGTAGTGGGAAATATATGAACTCTAATTACATTAGCAGCGGGAAGAAGAAACCCAAGCGGTTTGCAGTGACTGCGTAACTCACTGATGAGCGTGTGTTACACGTTCCGTCTCCGTCCAATGCAGCCAGTTGATTATAGTTGTGCCGCTGCCTACCCTGGCTCAAGCTATACGTCTTCCTGTATTTCATTTCAGAAATACCCAATATCGGCCAGCGTGCTACATGTTAGAAACAGCACGCCCCCTGATTGTCCCTTTTAGCCTTATGATCTATGAATCCTCCCTATGTTTATGGGAAGGAAGCAATTTTTCAATAGTTAAGACTTTCTCTGATAAAGCTAATTTATAGTCTCCCCTGACCAAATGCATTAAATTGTTTAAAAAAAAATTCTGCTTTGCATTTAGCATCTGCATTCACTGGCCAGTGGGCATTTTGGACAAAATAAAGACTGACATAAGGCATTTCCTATCTAGGGATGTTTAAAAAAGTAAATAGCAGTGGTATTTTGCACAGCTTTTGCATTTTCTTTTTCATAAATAGTTTAGCCTAGAAACTTCAAGCATGACTTATACTCTTGGGCTTTGTTCTGTATGTTTAAGCTCTTGTCTTCAGATGATGCATATCTGCAATTTTAAATTCTATTCCTATTTGTCAATACATTGAACTGCATTTATCTATGCAGCACTCAGCTTTGTTGCAGCAGTTCACTCAGCGTGTTCTTCCGAGAGTATTGGAGCAAACCAATTCCCTGGGATATACCTACTGTGACAAGAAGAGCTGGGAGGAAACAAAAAGCATTCATGCACACCACATGCACGAGCACATGCCCCATTCTTCTGGGAAAATTCACGACATCTCAGACCTATGGTTACTTTTCATTTCGAAGGTGGTAAGTGCATGAATAGCCACTTTTGAGCAGAACCTTCTGATTAAAAAATGTCACACTGATATAGAAGGAAGGCAGGAAAGCCAATGAGGCTAAATGAAGCATACTTGTAAAAGAGGTTTTCATGCTCCTTAAATCACATAGGCTTCCCAGTCTGCTCGCGTAGGCTCAGCTTTTTGTATCTTACGAGTTTGACAATGTTGTGAAATCTACTTGGGACAAATAAAAATTCAAGAGAGAACCATAAAAATTGGCATTAAAATAAATGAAAGGAAAACCACCGCGTACTACCCTGGCCAATTGTGTTGACATGAACAGCACTTCTGGAGACCCTGCATGATGATGGAAGCTCTGCAAAGTCAGGCAAGGACAGATCTCAGCCACTTTCAATTTAGCAACAAGTTATTATTTGTGTTGAAGTTTCAGCTAAAGCTTCCAGCCAAGGATCAGGCTTTTAGGGCTAAGGTGCAAACTATTTCACCCATCACAACACTACAACAATTTGATGAAAGAAAGAAAGGTGAAGAGAGGTCTCTCAGGTGTTGAGTATCCAGCTGATGACAAAGCCTGTCCAAAGGCCATAGGAGTGGCAGTGCTACTTTTGTGGTTATTCCTTAGGAGGTTTTAATCAATGGCATCTGCAGAAGTGACAGAAGTAAATGAAAATTATTTTATCGCTGAGAAGAACTAATTCCGTGCTGAGATAACATGGCGTGACTGGGTTCCCAGCAGACAAGACTTCTACAAGAAGAGGAAGGTATTCTGCAGAGCCAGAAGACCTGCTGCTGGTGGTTGTTTTGCCTAAAATAAAGCTTCAGTTTAAAGATTTGGATTTCTGCTGGAGACCTAAACTTGATCTAGCTGTTTCCCATGCAACAGTGCCCTTATCATGGAAAAGAAAAGAGTGAACCAATACTGCTTAGCATATGGGAAGAAAAGCGCACGCTCCTGAAAACTGTGTCTGACTCTCTGGCACTGGAAAACTCTGGCAAAAGTTCTGCTTACTGAGCAAGCAAGCCCCTTATCCAGCTAATTCAGGTAGAATCTGGAACAGCAGATGCCATTTTTTAAGACAGAATTTAAACTATTTTTATATAATCATCCACCACATCAACATGCCTGGCAAACAAAGGCCGTCAATACTACCTTCCTCGCCAACTCACTCCTGGAGAGGGATGAGAAGAGAAGACTCTGTGTGCTGGTGCTTCTCACCTCTGGGAAAAGAGAATGGAAAGAAATATGCGGTATCTGCTTGTCACACTAGAAACTGGAGGGGAGGGGGTTGGGTTAAAAGTCAAACTCACATGATTACTGAAAAGTAACTCTTTTTGGTATAGGCATTAGTCCGGGGCTCATTATGAGGAACTATGAACTTAGTTTGACCACTGTGTTGGCGGGAGTTTCTGCAGGAATGGGGGGAACTGAAGGGGAAAAAGGTTATTAAATATACAGGATTATGATTACAAACAATAAGGTTATTTTAATGCTATTCTAGGAAATTTTTTCAAGCAATTTTAAAATTCATATGAAAAATATATGCACATAAGGAATTTAGGGTTCGATTTCTTCTTTCTCCGCCCCCCTGCCTGCAGCTACTCAGTTTCTCCTGGCCCGCACTGTTTGCCGAGCAATGTTAGTTGTAAGGAGTTTATCTTCGTAGCTGTTTTGCCGGTTTGTTTGTGTTTAGCTGAAGTTTTGATCCTTTCTGGTTAGCGTCTTTCACTGGTAATTATAGGCAGTGTACCGTGAAAAGGTTAGTTTGGTCAGCGGAGCAGAGGGTTGGATGGGGGGAGAGGGTTAGGAGAGTTTATCAAATGATCAGAGATGCCTTGTTGGCGCTCATCCTTTGTAAACAATAAGAAATGTCAGCGTTGCTGGTTGCTGTCACTGCTGACAGTATAAAGAGCAGAGAGTGTAGCATTCTTTTGGAAAGCTGGGAGAGGAAACAAGGCTACGGGATGAAGGCACTTCGTGGATATCCGAGTACCTTGGGAAAAGAGAGGAGTTTGGGCTTCTCACTCAGCAACCTAATGAAAACTAGACAAATAGTCTTGCATTTAATATATAGTTTCCACCAATTCATGCTTCTTTTGTTAGGAACAATCCTAGTCTGTATTGGAAAGAGACAGTTAAATATAAAGAAATCATTTCACATTGACAAGCGAGTTTCAGATGAAGTAGCCAAAAGTAGTTTATGAAAGAAAAGAGCGCTGCGTTCGGATAGGTAAATTTCCATTGCCTGACCGTGCATTCCTTCAACTTCGCAACAAAAAAGAGAAAAAATCTGATGCTGGAACAACTAATCAAACGGTAATCAGGAAAACTAAATAAGCGGTCTGCGTTATGAAATTCTGGGATACAAACAGCTACAAGTAAACCAGAAACTTTTAAACGTCTGTGAAAGACGAATTGCGGCAGAAATAGGACCAACATGAAACAATTTACAAACACAAAGCTCTACCTGCAGGCAAACATTTATCTAAAGGAACAGAATGTTCTGCTATTTAGGATCTCATACGAGAATGTGTCCTGTAAAAACACAGATACATTTCCAGGATTCAACTGGATCAGTAAACCCAAACCACCGGATTATGCAGCGTTTCTAATACATGGCTGATGTTCTTAAACTAAACTAAAAAAAAAAAAAAAGTAAAATAAAGGCAGATTTCCTCCAAGAAAACAAATTACACGTGTTGAATTGTAATAAACAACATACTGTCAAAACAACATTATTTAAAACAACTGACAACACTCCATATTCACTGTCGATTTGACACACAAAGTACTGAATGGATTTTGAGAGTTATCAGTCTATCAGTCACCCTGGGAGATTTATTGCACTCGAGTCAAATAAAACTCACAGAACTGTTTAACTCTTGATCTTCTAGACTCCGTAGAAGGAAAAGGAGAATGAAATTAGTCTGGGAAAACAGGTAGACTCTCTGAAGCAGAACTTTAGCTGGTGTTAACTGTCACAGCTCCATTGTACTCCACTCATCGTATCTCCGTCTGTCCATAGACATGGCCCTGCTACATACATATGCACACAAAGCCACACAGTAAATACACTTACACACCCCAAACACAGACATTTAGAGACACAGAATTGGTAACGTTCTCAAAAGTTTAGTGATTCTTAACTCCAAACTTGGGAAACCTGGTGCCGGGAAGGGAGAGGTGCCTTCCTCTGCGAATCACAACCCGGTCAGGTGCCCAAAACCGGGCATCAAGGTTGTTGTGTTTCACATTTCACACGTTCCACTGCGAAAACGCCTTTTGCGTTTTTCACTGTGAAAATGGCGTTTGATGCCTGTGAGGGACACGGGAACAGAGCCTCAGTGACCCCAGGAGCCTGCAGTTTTCCCCTTTACCCAGAAACGCCGCTCTGAGTCACCGTGGTAAGAGTGCACGGAAATGCGGGCACAGATGAGGCCTCTCAGCTTCCGCTTGCACCGGTTTAGACCACTGGAGTCAGCGAGTGTGCCACCAGCTTCACTGGGCACAGGATCAGGCCCACACCTCTCATACCCCAAAACTGCTTTCTTTCCTGTGAAATCCTACAGCCACCGAAATCAGTTGGGAGTTTCACCTCAAAACTTAACAACTCGTTTCAGATCTTTGATTCCTCAATGATGATCTGAAAACAAAGCGAGCATTATCAGTGACCCAGAACTGCATAGGGGTAAGTGGAACTCTTAGAATATTTATATTCCCTTTCTTTTCTTGTTCTTTTTTAATTGCAAAAAACCAAAAGGGACTTTCACTGTTTGGAACACTTTTCATGAAGTAAATCCACAGACCCAATCTTAAGAACAATTGTTCTCAAACTGCTTTCTGAACTAACAAATAGTAAAAATAAAATAAAATAAAATAAGATTTGCCTGTCATGGGAGTTGGTCAATAAAATGCAACAGTGTTTATTACAACATTTAAAGTCTGTGATTAAGAACACCAAAAGGCCTAAACTAGAAAGGGGTTTAGCCTGTAATTTCCCTACAGTCCTGGCCTGTACTTCCTTATGAGCTAGCTCAGCGGGGCTTTTCTTCCATGTCCATCATCAGCTTGTAATTATTGCCATTCTCAAAGCTATGCCAGATGGGCTCTTTAGAAGCCGGCATGCAGCTTGTTTATGAGAGAGCGAGCTGTAATATTACTCTACACAGAGACCTATCTGGTCCTAGTCAAAGAGCCATCGTGTCCCCCCCTCCCCATCCCTCCTCGCTCTCCCTGCTTCCCTAGACAAGCCTCTCGGTTTCGGCTTGCTTCCCCCACCAAACGGGGACGGCATGGGGGATACCGTAACCCCAAACAGGGAGGCCCGATCTCCGTCTCTCACTCTCTTCATTCCTCAAAAAAGGTATATCGAAATGGTGCAGACCAGCCACCCAGGCAAGACACTGACTTCGGGGATATTTCCTTCTTTCTCCTGCTTCCTTCCGCCCCTCTGAGCTTATGTTGCTTCCTCCGAGGGAGCACGGAAGTTTAGGGGCTGAATCTCCCGTTGCTGCGGCCAGCGGAGAGGATAAACATGTGCGGAGAGGTTGAGGTTAAGCAGCCGCGCACGGCAACACAGGGAACGGCAAGAGGGAATAACCCAGGGTTCATCTTGTTATAGGCGGTCAGCGTTGGATATCTGGGAAGGCCAAGACAGTGCTTCTATCAGTAGTTAATGAGGCAGGACTTGCAACAGATAGCCACTTTTAACTTACAAAAGCTTTTAGATGTCTCTGTTTACTTTGATCCATTTCAGTTCATTTGAGCCTTTTTTCTTTTCCTTTTTTTAAACCTTCCCCCTCCCCACAGCCACCCCAGATAAACCGCCTTCCCCCTTCCTCCCCCCACCCTTAACTCAAACAATAGTATCATTTACCAACTTTTATACTTAACAAGTTTGAAGATCTTTAGTCAAGTTCTTGCTACAATGGCATAAAGAAAAAAACATGGCTCTTGAGAACACCATCAGAAAGAGAGAGGGAGGGGAATCCGGCTGCATAAACGTAATTAAAAAATCCGACTGCCGAAAGATAAATGAAAGGAGGCGGGGGGGTGGGAATAACAGGAAAGGCTGCATTTTCAGGAGAGATTTGAAGTTATTTGTTCCTGATTGGGGGAACTGCTCATTCTTTTATCCCTTGTTATTTTATCCATGTGATGCCAAAAGAACTTTCTTTGTTAAAATGTTCTCAGAACGGATAAAACTAATTTGCTGGAATGTGAAATAATCCAGAAAGTAAGAGGACTGTGCCTAATGTTCACAGACGGAGAACGGCAAATTAACCGGCCACGGTTTCCAGTCCCTGGGGCACAGGACTGGAATTTAAAGCTTCCGAAGAGAGCCCCGGTGCTAATGGATTTGCATGAAACTTGGCATGCTAATGGAGATTGTCTCTTGTAATGAGCTTTTAATTAGGTCTGCTTGGTGCTTGACCTTCTTGTAATATGGGGCCACTCCTCAGATGACGGCATTTCTAACCCACAGGTGTGGACAAACAGAGCTTGTAAACAGACAGGACTTCCCCAGCATTCCCCAAATCCAGGCACTTTTTCCCTCAGACTGCTGGCCTCTTAATCAGCTAGTATTCCTTCCCTCCTGTGAACATCTTTGCTTCCTTGATTATTATTTTGAAAGAGATTTTATGTCAGTTGTTTTCATTTTCATGTCTGTTTAAAGATAATATTCCCACCCGATTGGAAACTAAAACAAAACCAGCAACAGGAACCTGATGTTTTAAGTACGCACGGGCAGCCCCCGCGTGGCACGAGGATGGCTCACAGGTTCTAGGAGTTATTCTGATTCCCACTGTCCTTCCACAAAATAAATGTGGGGAAAAGCCTTACTTTGCTAAACAGGCAGCCAAACCAGCCATCTCTAGACATTCGCGTGTGAGTGAGCCCGGTTACTGCGGGCTGTGCCTCCCTTGATAGTCTGAACAGCTCTGAACACAAGAAGTACACGTATTTTTGTGTTTTCATATTCCACCATAAAGGGTTTCTTACCACTCGCTGTGGCTCTCTGTGTCATCACTTCTGCCTTTCGTGCTTGCAGGGTGCCCTTCAAATGCTGCCAAGATGTGGTAACCTGCTGGAAGGCAGCCCCTTTTGGGAACTGCGTGAATCACTTCTCGCAGCACCAAATTCTCACAGTGGAGGCTACCAGCAACCGTGCTTTCCCAAATGCTCCAGCTCCTGTCACAGAGCTTAAAAAAAAAAAAAAGGAAAATTTAAGAAAGGAAAGAAGCTGGGTGTGAACCATCTGAATAGGTAGCTAAAGAACAATGGAAACCAGTAAATACGTCCAAGTCCTGCTTTTGGAGCAGCCTCTGCTTTTTCCCCTGCTTAGGAATATAATTAGCAGTCAACCTCAGAGGATACATATTCATAGAGTCATAGAGTGTGCGGCCAGAAGAAACCATTAGATCATCTAGTGTGATTTCCTATATATCACAGGTCATTAACTTTCACTGGGTTACCCCTGTGCTGAACCCAATAATTTGCGTTTGACCGGAGTGTCACTTGTTGCTGGCTGACACGTACCTTTCACAAAGGCAACCAGTCTTGATGTGACGACATCAAAAGATGGAGAATCTATCAGTCCTTTTGCTACAATCTTTGGGTTGCTTTAATGATTAAGTACCATTAAAAAAGGTCTCATTTTCAATTCAAACGTATCTGTCTAGCTTCTAGGGTTTCAGTATGCGTTTCTCCAACAGATTAAAAAACGCTACTTTACTAAGTATTTTATACCTGTGAAGGTATTTATACTTTGAGATAATTTACTATCAATCTTATTTTGACCAGCTAATCTAATTGAAATTAGGAAGTCCTTGCTTAATTTACACCTACTGCAAAAGACTGCAGAGCGATCTCCCAGCAATGAAAGTGAAAAGGCCCCGAGGAACAAAATCTAGCGAACTCTAGGTTGCTAAAGTCACTTTAGATACCTACATTTGAGACATCTACCTCTGAGTTTGTCAGGAAAACAAAAGAAATGGACAATTTAGGGAACATATACTTGGAGTTGTTTTAGGCAACTATTATGGGAAGAGACTTATACACCTTAATTCTCTTCATTCATTTTGGAAGCTCGATAAGTAGCTCAGGTGTAGACAACTTGCTGTTAACATCTGCTTGTGGTCCCATTGTAAGTATTAATATCCAAGTAAAAATTACATCTCTTCACACAGAAGCTAATTCATATCAACCCGAAACTGAATAAAAACAGCTTTCCTTTTCAAACCTTATGCACAAAGGTAAAAAAGCCTGAAGTGCCTTCCTAAATACCCTGGCTCTACCCAATATAACTCTTAAAACCTTATTACCGCCACAATATGGAGCTTCCCTTCTCTTTTTGGAGCAAAGGCTTCAGATGGAAAATCTGAAATTGAATATTATCATTTAAGCAAAATTCAGACACTCCTCTTGGCAAATGCTTTGGATGAAGATAAAGGACAAGTATAAGACAAGTTTGTCTTTGTGGAGTGAGTCATGGGAAGATCCGCTGTCAAGGCCTACGACTCATTCAGTTCTTCTTACAGATGTTTTTACAATTACGAAAAGTGACTTGAGTGTCAAGTGGGAAAAAGAGTATTCCCCCAAGACTCATCTGTTAACTCTGTCAGCAATACCCAAGCCTCCACATCAGAGCAGGTTCCTTGACTGTTGACGATACAATAAATGACTATTTACCGTACAGTAATTATAGTTCAAAATGTGTTGCCCACATGGATTCTACTTTTGCCTCTCATGTATTCATACAGGCAGTTGATGTCTCTTGGATAGCAGTGCCTATGGAAACATCTTTATTGCTGGATCTGTATTTCGTGTCTCTTCAGATGAGCTACCATGACCACAAAATACTTGGTGAATGCCCCAGGGCTGTGAAAAGGTCAAAGAGAAAAACCCATACTAGAATCCTAGTGAGAAATCCTTACGGAGAACTTGAGGTACTTTCTGTAAAGTGAATGAAAGAGCAGATGAAAGACAATATCTTGCCACCAACTCTGTAATGAGGTATTAGGGAGGAGTGTTGAAAAGACATGGAAAGTTGTTGAGATATTCAAGACCCAGACGGGGATGGTAAATCTTTTTGGGGGTGAAAAAAATAGCAGGAATAAAAAAAAGCGTCCTTACCGTAAACTCCAAGGGCACCTCCTCTAGATACATAAGTTATAGTAGAATCTACAGTAGGGAGAAGAGAGAGCAAGCTATAGAGAGATTTTGTGTGTAGCACATTGCTAAGAGTAACAGTTACTGTACAAGTAAGGAACTGTTTCTTCTTTTTCCAGTAATTATAAATCATAAATATATTCCTCTGCATACTTCCAAGTGTTACACTGGCTGCAAAAATTTCTTCTTAAATCTGTAGCAGTTTGGGTGCCTTGATGACTATATGACATACATGAATGTATTAAAGTTGACAAATGATCAAAATTAGAATTTTCTTCCAGAATTTTTCTCCCCAGATGGCCTAAGCCCTCCTGTTGAAACAAGCAGCAATGTTCCCGGATGTCTGGAAGTCTGACAGGTAACGTCCAATCTAGATACATAGGAAAGCCAAAATCAAGATTCTCAGTACAGAAAAGGCTTGATCTCTTATTTTCCATTAGGCAACATGGACTAAACTGCATAATCCAGTTAATTAAAGTGATGGTGTCACATATATATCCAGTTTATTAAACTTGCTCCTGTCCCTGGTGTTCCATAGCTTCAGCAAAACTAACTGAAACACTTGCTACTTCAAGACTTAAGGTGGAAATCTGTTAATTCATTGCACAGGAATTCAGAATGAGTCTTAATAAAATGTCTTCCTTGGAAAAAAAAGCATATGAAAGAGATCTGCCACTAGTGATTTTCCCTCCACCCTTCCTTGTTATTGCTTAGAAGAAATTAGAATTGCGGGACAATTGAAAAAGAGAACAGAAGGGTAACAAGTGAAAAAAGGTCTCATGAGTATTGTCAGAATTCAAGCAAAGCTCAGAAGAGAACAATTCCTTACTTACAGGTAAGTAAGTCCTCTTTAAGCCGTTTATTGACATTTTTAACAGAGGTGTGAAAATATTGAGCATCTCTCAAGGAGCTGCCAGCTGAAACTGTACTGGATTCACTAAAGGCTCATGAGAATTTCGGCAGGTATTCTCACATGTTTTGAATCTGCCTTCGAGATGGAAACGGCAGATGACAACAGGCCTAGATAGAAATTTTATTTATTTTCAAAGTATACATATTCTAATCTTTCCAGATAAGGAGGATATTTGATGCACTTCAAGAACAGACTCGTTTTGCCTCAATGAAATTAGCCACTTACCGGCTAAACTGTGACGCAGGAACAGTGCAAATGGGGGTGCAAAGTCCAGCTATGTTATGGTGATATCGCATCCTCAATGAAAAGAACTAGCATTAGATGGATCAACACTGCTTGCAGATCAGAAAACCAATACTGTTTTGGCTAACAAAGACTCTCCAAATCTTCTTAGCGTATTCTTGTGCCAGCTTTCTGAATTAAGAGGAATCGGAGGGAATGTGGATAGCATTTCCAGTCTCCACAGGGAGAAGAAATACTCTGGTGAAAGAGGCCAGGATGCAACCAGCTAAAAGTTGAGTCCTGAACCAAAAACAGTGATATTTTCTGTTACCTCCAATTGCAAATAAGGGTGCATCAAGAAACTGTTGTTTTAAGAATATTGCCCATACTGTCCAGTTTCTCAGGGACAACATCCCTTGAACTTCGTTATGAGGTGATCTGTACCTCTACCCTAGAAATGTGAAAAACTTAAGAGATTGTGCTGTTTTGAATTTAAGATCCAGAGCTGAACTGCCTCCTCACCACAGAGATTACACCTTGCTCTGCTAAAGTACAACACAATATGCAAATCTGAAGGTCCACAAAGTGCATAGGCGAGAACATGAGAATCGTCATACTGGGTCAGAGCCAGCACCAATATCCTCTTACCCAGTAACAATATACAGGAGACATCCAGAAAAGAGTAAGAACAGGGCAGTCATTTATGATGCTTCCCTGACTGCTCTTCCAGCTTCCAACTCTGCTCAGCCTAATGGATTTCATGGTTCTTCTCTTTAGAAACACTTCACAGAACTCTTGTCCAAGTATTTGCACAATCTCCCCTAAAATCTATTTTTGCATCCATCTACACATCCTCTCAGAAGGAGCTCTAGAGATGAACTACCCATCTCTTGTCTGGTTTGAACAGGACTCCCATCAGCTGAATTAGCTCCCATTGCCCTCTAGCTCTCCTACTGATATGTGAACAGCCAATCCTTAGCAATACTCTCCACGTCAGTCAGTCTTCATAGCTGTTCCAGGCTGAAAAATCCCAACTGCCATCCCAGACATTTATCAGCCCTGTTGGTTCTTCTCTGAAGGTTTTCTAGTTCTGGTATATCTCTTTCAAGATGATGGTCCAGAATTGTAGACGACACTGAATGAGTAGGCAATAAATTGATTTGTATAACAGTGTAAGGATCTTCTCTTTTCATCTCCACTCCCTTCCTAATAATTCCTAACATTGATTTGGGGTTTTTTGAGTGCTGCTGAGCACTGAACTGACATTTTCAAAGAGGTATCCAAGAAAACTAGTGATCATCGCATCTTTCTCCTGAGTGGTGGTGGTCAGCTTAAAGCTCCTCACTTTGTACGTGAGGCCTAGATCACTTCTCCCAGCGTGCATCTGTTCACAGTTATGTCTGTTGAATTTCACCCTCTATTTTGTTGACCAGTCACTCACTCTTGCAAGCTCTTTTACATTCTTTCACTATCTATCAATGACTTTATTCCCCTGACTAAATCCTGCCTCGCCACCAGATTTTCTCACTGTTCTCTCCTCCCCTGACCATTTATGAGTATGTTGAACAGCACAGGCCCCAGCTCGGGACTCCACTAGTGAACTTCCCTCACTGCAAGAACTGGCCATTTACTTCAACTCTCTGTATCCTCTTGGTTTAAGTTGTTTATTTATCCATGCAAAGAGCTTCTCTCCTACCCCACGGCTGCCAAGTTTCATTAAAAGCCTTTGGTGGGAGATTTTGTGTAAAGTCTTTTGGAATTCCCAAGCAGATTATATCTATCAGGTCGCTCTTATTCAGTTGTTCATTCATCCTTCCAAAGAACTCCAAGACATTTGTGAGACAGGACTTCCCTTCGCAGGTACCATGTTGACTCTTCCTAAGTCAGTCATATTTATGCATGTGTCCGTTATTTTTTACTAGTTTGTCCATACAAACGTCTGTATTACACTTCTGTAGTTTCCCGGATCCTGGCTAGAGCCTTTTGAAAGACTGGTGTTATATTTGACCCTCCCTATGTTGGAAAAGACTGGTAAAGCTGGAAGCTAGAAGGCTCACAATACAAGTGACCCATGGAGCAGTTAAGAGACTGTCTTGTCTTTACAGCCCACAAAAATGGTCAGAGCTCAGCCAAACTGCTCAGTCCAGGCACCAGAGGTCTTAATTGTCATGATTGCTACTGCTATCTGCATTGTAACTTTATTTACAAGCACTGCACGACATCCAAAATCGTAAACCCACTGCTCTACCCAGACACTGCCAGTTTACACCCCAAAATATTTAGATTTTGTAAAAGCAGACAATTGAGGACTTTGTTCAAGAAAAAATGCAAGTAAACCAACAAATAAACAAGGCAAAGATAGACCCCGGGGACAAACAGTTCTGCTCGGGACACGTACAGCGTTGTTTCAGTTAACAAGCCCAAGTGATCCTGGTGAGCAGGGCAGCAAATCTTCCTGCAGCCACCTCAGCGCGCATACGGAGGGCAGCCACCAAGCCCACACCACCCTACTCTTCTTCATCGGCTTCTAGCCCAGGTGCTCAAAACAGTGTTCTTGAATGATGCGGTTTCTCTACAAAAATTTTGGTTTTTCTAGGGGGTTTTTACACCTCCCGCTCCCCCATTCATTCCCCTCCTTATGACTCTAGTTCCAACACCCTCATGGTTCCTTCCACGTCTGCCAAATGTTTTCCAGCAACCACATCTCCCTGCCCCACCTTGTCCGTACATCCACCCCTTTCATCCTCAAACCTAAACGACCTCATCCATTTACTTTAGTCCTTCCCAATTAGTTCATCTCTTCAGGGTAGATACTCCTTTCCCTTGGGCTCTCAATATTTTAGTGGCTGACTCTTAACATTTCTTTAACGAATTTTCTTTTATGCGCATTAGTGATGAAAGGTCAGGCTATTACCACTATTTTACACACGACACGGAATCACAGAGAACCTAAGTTATTTACTGAGGTTCACAGAGAAAACCTGTAACAGAGCAGAAAACAGAACCCATGTCTCCCAGGTCCAAAGGCAATGCTCTTACCATGGACCAGCCCTCCTCTCTCAGGTGGTGACCCCATTGTGGAAGCGGTGGTGCCATGTGACAGCAAGAAACGAATTATTCTAAATTCACATACCTCGCCCTGGTCCACGTTCAGACCTCTGTAGCGGTCGTATCCCAGATCTCTTCAAGCATGCACAAAGGTAGGAAAAATGGAGAGGTTTCAGCCCCATCCTGAGATAAACCACTATCGGTGCTCTGTAGCTCAGCTAATGGAAGGCGTCCAAAAGAAATAACATCTGCCAGCAGAGCAGGGCAGTGCTTTTGTGTAAAATGAGCCTCAGCAGTGGGTAGCCCAGCAGCTCTGGCAGCACCAGCCTGTTTGTGCTAATGATGACAGCTGCAAAGTTTTTCACTTTGCATGTTTCCAACTCATCTAGTTGCCCTTTTCAGGAGTGCTGTCCAAGCGGAATGGCCCGAGGCCTTGTCTCACCCCTCCCTGAAAATGGAAAGGCAGCTGGTATATTCCACACTACGTACCAACAGCCTGTAAAAATTAATGTTATCCAGCTGGCCACAAACAGGACGACTTTCTAGAGCTAGAGTCACACTCTGGGACTGGTGCATTTGCCCAGTGCCGATGCAATGAGAGGAAGATGGGTCTCAGCCTCAGGACTCCACTCCTGCTCATGGGTCCCATGTCTGGGGACCACTTGTCATGCAAGCATTCCCAGACAGATCAGGGAACAAAGTGTCAGACTTCCTTAGATTACTCACATGAGCCAAACAAGCAGGATTTGGCCTGAATACAGGAATCGGTCAGTTATCCACTGCTAAAATATAGTGGATAATTGAAGATGAAAGGCAGCTGTAAACAAACAGCGGACCGGAATATTACACTATTCGACAACACTAGGACGGAGCAGCACATGGAAAAGCACACTCCTATCCATATGAAACGGCAGGATAAACTTTGATAAACAGGACATCATTATCAAATTATGAGTCAGATGAAGTGTCCTCTGCCACACAGATGAGAGTGAATGTTGTCACCTGTCGAGAAGGCTATGCCAGGAACCGGCCCCTCTTGCCTTGGAAAGAGAGGTAGAGCTGAAAGCCGGGGAGGAAGGGAAAGGGGAAAGAGCTGGGTAAGGTTTGCAGCTCCTGCCGCTGGGGGAGAAGGAGAGGACAGCAAGATAGCTGCTGCTGCTGCTGTGAAAGGCCACCTCCTCCGCACATCCCAACTTTGCCACTGAAGCAGCAGCAGAAGACCCAGCTCTCCAGAGCTCTGGCACGCACCCAGCAGGTGGCAGGGCCAGGGAGCCTGCCAGCTCTTTTGCCTAGAACTGCAACCTGCCCTGGCCCAATTCAGTATTCGGACAAGACGCTTGGGTGAGGAACACATCCTGCCCTTGGTTTTCCATCTCACCAACAGAGAGGCCGAGCCAGCATTAGATGCTGGGGAATCCCCACCTCTCTGTTTGCCCACTCACACACTGGACGTCTTGCCCCGTTTTCGAACAACCACAGGCCTTAGAAAAATCACTAAAGCTGCTGGCCTTCACAGCACGTCCAGGAGCAGAACAATACCTCCTGACATCCCGTGATGACATTCCTGTGCTGTCCCACGGCACGGAGCATCTGCTAAAAACCACCATCCTGCCACATGTGCATCTGCCAGCTGGGGCAGCTCTAAAGACCAGCCCTGTCAGGTCCTGCACAGCCCTGGCTACGGACCAGCTGATCCGAACAGGAAAGAGAAGTGTCACTCTCATTTACTATGAACGACACAGCCAGTAGGGTGAGGCTGAGTTTTGGCTCAAAGCCTTGAGCGTGGTCATTCCTGCACCACCCCCAAGGAGCTGAGACTAAAGTACGACCCCCTTCCCTGCTCACCGCTTGTTGGAGAGCGGGGGGAAACACGGCAGTCCTGTGGCCTGAACACCTTGCTTCTTCCTCATTCCAGCCGAGCTCCACTGGCTGGAATGCTGTGGGAGAAAGGAAATAGCCTGAGTTTCTTCATGACCTTCTCTACCGGTTGCCTGCTCATGTCTGTGCACCATCTCTCCTGTCCCCTCACCTCTGGGTGAAGCGGGGAACCAGAGCCTCACACGCTGGGTGGGAACATCTCACGTCCTCGTGCAGCTGCGCTACGGCTGGTCCAGTTCAGCACATACTACAGAGATGATTCAGTTGCAATAGACTCACCACAATCTGTGTCTTTTCCTTTTTTAAACATTATCATTCGGTTTCCAAGAACAGACCAATAGCTTTTATAAGCCCTACAAATATTCACCTTCAAAAATACACTCCTTCTTTCTGGAGAAATTACTTTTATGTCTATTTTTAAAGTACAAAGGGGTTGTGGTTCTCCATGCGGTTTTACAGTTTATGGTCCCACACATTTTGCAAACTGTAAAATATGGATGTTTCCCTAGTGGAAAAATTTCACTATAAAAAATTCATGGAGTTTCCTGTTTTCATGTGGGGCTTCAGTATTTTCTCTTTAAAAATATATCACCCCTATGGAAGAATCTGGTAGAGCTTAATAGCAAGGGAGAAGTATTCTACAGATGTGCTAAGTGTCCAACAAAATGCAATGGAAAATGATAACCTCTGTTAAGAAAGCCATAGAGTAATTCAGAAGTCCCTATTACTGTTTTCATTTACTGATCCGTACGTTCCTGTAGGAGGTTATTTTTCACTACAAATTGACGGGTTTCAACCTTGTTACATCTCATTTTTCCACTGAGGTAGAACAGGGTAACAGTTCAGAAGTCCAGGAGTGCTCTGGGACACCAGCACACACCCACCACAGGGGAAGAAAGATCTCCCCAAAGGCTGCTCTGCGCCAGGATCCTGCCGTGTTCAGTACATGTGACAAGTGACTTCACAGAGGGGGGTTGACAAGAGGGACTGGGACGGTCCCTAGGAAAGGAATCGGCAGGACGCGAAGTGCACAGGGGGCGTTTGACCCACAGGACATGCTGCACAGGGTCACGTCAGCAGAGGGACCGAAACAGCTTAGCCCTTCCTCAGGAGATCTCCCCCTGCTAGTACTGGCTGGAGCAGCCTCTGAGGGGCAAAGGAAAGAAGCGTCCCACAGGAGAGCGACCAAGGACCTGAGGTCTCCTAGGACATCTGGGTGGCTGATGCACCTTAGATATCACTCCTTACCCAGGGCTTGAAGCGCTCACAGGCAAACCCGCTCTCTCCTCAGGTGCTACTTCCTAACCTTCACGCTTCACTTGCATGCAGGAGAGGTATTTCCACTTGTGGCAGCAGCAGGACGGCTCTCCAAAGCCAGTCTGTAAGACGGCATTTTCTGCAAGATGAGGACTGCTCCAACAGCCCAGAAGGAGACAGGAACAGTCTGCGGTGAGAACTGGCTTCCCCTCTTCCTCCTGGAAAGCAAGATCCTAGATTATGGTAATGACAGCAACAAGAGTAATACCTAGACTGGGTGTTCAAAGTCCTGCCCTTTTTTTTTTCTAGCTGTACAAATGGGCCTGTTGACAAATATTACTGCTTTGCACAGACTTTGCTTCCCTTGTATCAGTAAGTCACCATGCCTGCAGCGAAGTTACAAGTATTTGTCTTACAATACTTTACATACGGTCATGATCTAAGCTCTCACAGCAGCCTTTTTCACTCTATTTATGTGAATTCAGCAATGCACGGATACATGTACAAAGTTATGGCCTTGCTAATTACATAGTTACCACATAATGCTTATCACATAATACTGTTGGCATTTGCAGTGTAATTTGTAGGTAAAGTTCACCAGCTGGGTATGAAATCTTTTCTAGAACTTTTTGAACCTGAAAGAATATCTTCAAACCTCTACAAAACCTTGCAAAAGGGGTTCTTTTGTCCAGAAAGAACAATTTTTGGCCTGTCGTCTCTACCATCCCAGATGATTTTGCCAAATCAGAAAATCCGGTACTATCAATGGAGATCTTCCCACTTAATTCCAAGACTTTCAATCTAGAATCAGCTGTTCAAATCTGCAAATAACATGAAGCTGCCTGCAGTACCTCGAGGGACCCAGGAGCCACACTGGAGTATCTTCCTTCACTACACAAAAACCCTGGACATTTAGGTAAGGGGAGATGGAAATTCAGTGATTTACTGCAGTCAGGTAGAGCACAGCGAGCAAGGGGGCAATTTTTTTTTTTTTTTTTGACATATTCTCTCCATTCCCTCTCCAATTCTCTGCTTTCCTATACTGGCTCAAAGGCTGACCAGAGCTGGGGACAGGCGTTTCTCTGTAGGTTCTTCTGTATATACACAAGTTGTCACAGCCAGGCTGAGCAAGACTCTGGTGCATGAGCTGGTAACAAATTTCTCCACACCCGAGGCCTCTACAAGCTTTTCTCCTTGGGCTGCGAAACATCACAGCTTCAAATCCCAGAACTCAAACTCAATTCACTTCCTACTCCCCCTCTAGATTCGTCCTTTTTTTTTCTTTTTTTTTTTTTTTTTTAACTGAATGGCCATAAACTTCACCAACAGATTCCATACGGGTTATGTTACACCACCACCTGACTCCAAATCAATTACAGTCCAAAGGGATAGAGTTGCAGAGAGTCTGTGAAGCCCAGCCCTGGGGTTTCCATGAGGGACAGAGAAACTACAGTCCTAAGAACAGAGCCTGGAGATCCAGCTGAAAGAACTGAATGATTTCATGATGAAAGCATGGGACTGGGAGGCAGGAGACCCGGGTTTGTGTGCTCGCTCTGCGGCAGACTGCCTATGTGAGATTGATCTCTATTTCATTTCTCAGTATACGGCTCCTTGCACACCGGAGTCCCCCTCCTTAGAGCTTCTCAGTGCTATCATAACATTGATGTTTCGTGATAAAGATGTAGAATGCTTTCCGGGAGACTAAGGCACTGTGAGGGTCTGAGATTCCGTTTCAACACAACGCCAGAGATTTCCACTGTAGTTCTAAGAAATATGAGCATACTGATCAGTAAGAGCTACCAGAATAAACCATATACTTCTCTGACATCCATCATTAGGAGGGAAATCACAGGAAGATGAAGATAGAAGGGACTTAATTCACTAAGTTCTGTTTCCTGCTATTACAAGCAACCACGTCATGTAATCCTTTTCGTAAGTCACACACATTTGTTTGTCAGGTGTGCCTTACTGGGCTGAACTTAAGGTGTAACTTAAGAAAGCAAACAACACTTTCTCTGCAAGCAACGTCTGTGAAGGATACAGCCACGGGGACAAGAGCTTAGGCAGGTTGCGGCTGCCGTAGGTCTCATGAATGAGGCCCTCCACCATCTACACAGGATGGCAAGCCGTGGTCTGCCCCAGTGAAAAGACCCAGACAGAGCCCAGAGGGCACGTGGCTTTGGCGCTTATGCACAGGAACGGTTGAGCGCAAGGATTGCTCACCCTTCCTTCCTCATGCCTCCTCAAGAGAGACTGGAAAAGGGTTAGAAAAGATAGTGTTTCTCACAACCCTGGTACCCACGATGTACAGCACAGCACCGTGCAATACCACGACCTCCGAAAGAGAAGCAGGATCTATTTAGCCAAGGCAGAGCCCCACTGCATGCAAGCCGTCCCACTGAAAGGGCCTGGGCTCTGCACTCTCCAGCAAAGAGCTGCCCAACAGAGAGAAATAAATAGCTGTTTCGCGCTGCCTGAAGAGGTGCATGCCCCAGACCTCTTGTTTGGGCAAAGATATTTCTAGTACAGAAACTGCATCTTTTAAAAATTGGTCTAGAGAAGTCACGCTGTGCAGCGGCTGTGAATAACCTGAATCGCTGCTGAAGACTGCTGCCTGTCAGCTCACGTCCGAAACCTTTAGGGCTCGCTTGTTTTCTGCCAATCTCAGCAGAAGCTGGAACATTTCTAACGGAATGAAGTTCGGCTCCTTACCCCTGAAGTCCTCTTCAGCTGCTTCGGCTTAAGGTTGAACTCACCAAATCCAGAAAAATCTCTGAGACTCGCAGCTCTTTATCCTTCGTTTATCTCACTGAATGGAGAAAAAAAGCAATTACCGGGCACTGTTGTAAGAAAGAAATGGATACAGGGCCCAGTGAAACATCCTGCGTACCTGCGTGTCCCAGTGGGGCACAGCCTGAAGTCTTGGCTCAGTTTTTAACTCAGCATAGTTTGGAAGGATATTAAAGAATGGATAATGAAAGAAAGAAGTGAAGATTTCTGGATAAACCGGTGGAAGATGCTGTTGCTAAGCACCTGTTTGATAAGTTAAATAAAGAAACAAGACACATCACCCAAAAGCCTGGAGCCAAATTTCTCTCTGGCGTAACTCTACTAAATCAATCAAATTACACAAGGAATGAACTTAGTTCAACACACCTCTGCCTAGCAGCCACTCAGGATTTGCCCTTCCCAGTTTTAGCACTGTTTCTCCAAAAGAATTGCGATGTAGACCAGGGAGTTCACCGGAAAGTCAGCCTTTGTCGATTTGCAGTTATGGGGAGGGGAAGGGGGGGTCACTGTTCCTCTCTTGCCTAACCTGCCTTGAACTTCTCTTCTGCAGGAACTCGGAGATCAGCACATACGTTAGCGCCTTTCAGTGCGTTCATACTAACATAAGCGCAGAAAGAAAAAAAAAAACAAAAACAAAAACCTTCGCTCGCCAGCTTTTGATACAACCTGGAAAACAAACAGCTTGGAAGAGTTCCTTTTTCCTCAGCAGCGAAAATCGTGGTAACGCACCATCTTGATAGTTCCCAAAGAGATTCATTTACAAAGATCAGTATAGGGGAGGCTTGTTTGGTCTCCCGAGATGTATCTCATCCTCTGACAATTCACTGAGACCTTTGCTGTATCTCGCTATATGTGTATAATTATCTGCTCTGATACCTGAGCTTCTATGCAACAGTCTTACTCCAAGTAACCCAAACTATCCCCAAGGCATGGCACACACAGAACGGTCAGGGGAGAGAGGGGAGGAGGGGCAGCGGACTTCCCTCGTTTGCCGCTGGAAATCGGCATTTTAGGGCCTTGTAGTCATTTCCTTGCTAGTGCGAGGAAACTTTTTGTACATTTCTATAAAATAGGAGGCCAGAAGCGCACACCCCCATCTTACTTCCTAATATATTATGTCCTCCCCTGCCGAGTCCTGGGACTTAGTCTGGATTTGGTAACTGAAGTAATATAAATGTTAGCTAAGAAGTATTCCAGCAATATGGTTCCAATTTAAGCTTGTTTTGAAGTCTAAAGGACTAATATGTCTCAGAGATTCTTCACTGGACATTTAGCTCTAACGCAATTTGTGCAGGAGCGCACACTGCTCTCTAGAAGCCCTTCTGCAACGCTCCAGAAAACAGGTTCCTTTCCAAGCGGGATGCAAAGCAACCATGAGCCCCGGGCCCTTGCCGGCAGCTCGCTCGCCTCTTCTGAATTTTGGGGCTTTGCTCAGGAAATGGTGTCATATTTGCCAGGCCTCGCAGATAAAGGAAGGTGCACGGGCGGCGCGTATTGCCCACGGGTTTCACTCCCCTTTTCCTCTTGCTTTTCGGAGGCGTAGCAAGCCACCTCTGAAGGAAGCCGTGCCCTGCGAGCTGTTTGCACTTTACTTCAATAACACGCCGCTTGCAAGGCTGGCTTTATTTGTGTAGACATGCATTCTCAAGGTTTGCCTGCCCCCTTTTCCTCCCTCACACCCCTACGGAGCCCCTGCCTGAATCCAAGTAATGAGCTAACCCATGGAACTCGTTGCCCTTTATCTTGCTGGGGAACGTGCACCTTTTGAACTGCCATCTGCAGATTGTGTTGATGCACTGACTTGTTAACTGTGCCATACTGTGAAGGAAATGGCATGATTTAGATCAAGTGCTCTGGACGGCTGTTCATAAGAAACACTTGAGCCAAGCTGTTACTGCTCAGGATGTGCCCTGGGGAGAGGGGTTTCGTTTCGGGTCATGCTCTTGCCTTGTATGAGGGCAGGCGCAAAGTACTGAAATCACAGTCCTTCCCTGAAGCTGAGGGGAGGGGGGAGGAGAAACATTATGAAACCATAGAAGCGAAGCTGCCAAATTAACTTCTCACCCTTTCAATCACACTCCAGAGGATAAAAGCCTAACATTTCTGCCTCAGAAACAGGCTCAGTTTACACCAAACAAGTTATTTCTCTAATTTATCAGACTTGCCAGCTATCATTCTAATTATTGGAAACCTCAGACTTTTTACGAAGTCAGATGTACAGCGTTATTTGCGTGGTTGTAACGTATCACTAGATAAATAGGTCTTGGGGAAAGAAAGGCTTTTTAGAAAGGAATCTGCAGGTTTCTTTACACAGTTAGGGGTTTAAGAACGCTATCACTGGGAAAAAAAATGGTTCTGGATTTAATTTTCCTTTTAAAAAAAACGCGACTTCCAACATAATGTAACATAGCTCAAATCAACACGAGAGGAGGAGACTATGACGGAAAGCTCATCAAGAGACTCCCATTGACTTTCACTGGCTTTGGATCTGCCCTTAATTCTTTATCTTCACTGGCATAGTAGCATAATCACGGCAACAACCTAACACCCAGCAGTCAGGCCAGGCTGGAGGAGCAGTCAGGAAGAGCCATCTAGACAGGCTGCTCACTCGGTCTTTCAAAACGCAAACACTGATTTGTCCATTATATGTAAATGGATGATTAGAGTCATTCTCTAAGACAAATTTACTTTTCTGCACACTCTAAATCTGTTTAGTCACTTTAAAGGTGTCAATTATTGGAGCATGCTAAGACTATGAATTTCTTAGTAATAGCTTTAATAACATTTTGAAATGAAAAGCAGATACCTTGAAGTTGGCTTACTTTGAAAAGACATATGAGTAGATCTGGTTTTAATTTATATCCTATTCTACATCTGGAATCCCTTATAATTAAAACTAAAAGCTGGACTACTACTTCCACCTGTCAAATGATGAAAAGATGAATGCACTAATAGCTTACTAAATAGCCCAACATGATAGAGTTTACTTTCCCGTTCTATACAGTAAAAAAGGATTTTGGACAGGAGGCTAAAGGTCTTTGGTCATTACTAATAACACGCTTTCAGTATTAACCTACAAACCCCACTACCACCACCACTGGTGCCTTTTAGCACCGAGATCTCTAAACTGCACTTTGCATTTTGATTAGATGCGTGTATTCGTCTCTGCTGCTGTGGCATTTCAAGCTTTCCCAGTCCACAGGTTGTCTGCCAGGTGGATTCCCTCTTCTATAACTCTTTTCAAGCACTCCACATTTTTCTTCCTCTCATTTTATTCTCTCATTAACTACTTTAATCCATCAAGTTTTCCACCTCTAGTTCTGAAGCACCCTCATCCCAAATGACAGCTTTCCCATTGATGTGAGCAGTCCAGGGCATGTGACAACTCGGACTCTATTTTTGCATCTTCTTGTGCCACTCCTTTATGGTCCCATCCCCTCCCGTTCCTGTTGGTCCACCTGTCTCATCTTATTACACCGCCTGACTCAAGAGAACTTCAGTGCATGCATTTGTACAGAATCGAACAAAACTAGACCCTCAAAAGATAAGCAGGGCCTTGAGGTACAGACACAATATAAATAAAATGACAGCCGTTGGATTAACAGTTTAAAACACAATAAAAATACTCTCCTACAGAAGTACTGAACACTTTTTCTCTAATGTGTTGATACATCACCCACGAGTCTTTATAGATGCACAGTCAGATTATGAACCTTTCATGGGAATCCATGAGATTCCAGCTCTCCAGTGCAAGCCTACAGCCTCTTTTGGCCCTTCAGAGCCATTCTTTCCAGCACAAGCTTGCCCATTTACCTTTACAGCTCTTGAAAAAGATAAAATAAAATAAACCGAAAAACAACAGAGGGGTGAATCCATTTGCAATGCTATAGATTCATTTTAAAAATAAATGAAGAGCAAAGGAGTTAGTTTCAAAAGGAAAACTTTGGTTCTGTCCTCGCACAGTCCTTGCAGCAGCCAGCCGGCCGTGTGGGCATTCTCTGAAGATTAATTGTCTCATCACCTGCTCTTGTTTCCTCTGTTCATAGAAACATGAAAATATCCGATCTGGAAAACATGATTTTACTGTGCTTGAAAAATAGTTTGGAATAGTCCAAAATGTGAAGGTGTCTACTCTAGATAAACCAGTCTTATTAACACTGTTGTTGGTATTATTGCTATCCTCACAGCTATTGCTATTGCCAGTGAACAAAAAAATCCCCCATAGTTCTTACAGTTCTGAATATTGCTGAACAAAGTATTTTCATATTACTGTGTTCCTCAAAGGAAAACAAAAGTCTTGTCTCCTGAGTCGCCAGACAGCTACCCAAACTCCTCCTTGGCATATGGATGCCAAGAGACATGAATATTCCAGCAAAATGTTTTAGCTCAGACAGAGAGTTATGGAAAAAGCTGTCCCAAATATTACAAATGCGCAGCACTCAACTTCTTACGTCAAAGCAAAGAGTAATGTTTCGGCTGCCCCAGCAAGTAGGAAATGATGCAGGTATTAAACATTATTACGAGAACAGAGACACATTAGTTACTGCTTATCCAGTAGGACTGTGAATGGAGCTTTTTGTTGTGAAGGATTTTCATGGGGAAAGTTAATACACTTCGTCCAGACCATGAGATGGTACAAATCAGTGTAGTTCCATCTAAATCAATGGATCAGTGTTGATTTACAGCAGCTGAGGATCAACCCCCTCTTTTTTGGCCTGCTGAGGATTGTATAACATACACTGCCTAGAAACACTGATGACAAATTTGAAACTGTGTAGGGATATGCTGAACCAAAAGCCTGATTCAAACCCAAACTGGCTACTCTCCTTTTAAATCACTAAGAGCTGCTGTCTTAAACGTTACTGTCAAACGAGCGTTTTTAAACATGTATCAAAATCTAGCGGCTGCACCCTCCGGTCTGTGCCACGCATGCTGCATTCCATACAATCTCAAACCCGCCTAGTGCCGATTCATAAATGATGTGTTGGTTTAATCTATTTTTCACAGGGGGTGTTTCAGAGCAGGAAAATTAGAAACAGGTAGAAGGGACTATTATTACTGTCTCATAGTGTGCTCTTGTACATGAGGATTGGATTAAGATAACATCTGGTCTATATTTCTTGAACTATTTCCCTTTTATCACAAGAAAATCGGCAACCCATCTCACAACTGCTCCTAATTTAGATCTAAATATCACTGATGAAACATTGTACAACATGCTGTTATCTATTAAAATGATTTCCCTGAAGGAACAGTGGATACTTTTATATTTTCCAGCAAAGCCAACCATATTCCCCCTCAGCACTAACTAGTTACCTTATAATCGCATACTCGAATGGTCAAAGCAAAATCACTTTGGAAAAAACAAATGAGTCCCCACCAAACCTTCAGCCGGTGTAAATTAATGCACGTTCACCGACAGTGAAGTGAGGTCCATTTACACCATCCTTTTATGATAATAGCTTTGATTCACATACGGTCCAAACCCGCAAGGTGCTAAGGATCTTCTGCACTCATTGGTTTTAAGAGGAACTGTTTAAACCTAAGTCCGGGCTCAAACGCAGAATTTAGCAAAGTTTTTAAGCGTGTGCTTCAGGTCTTGACTTTTCCACACACAGCAGAGGAACAATGAACAGTCCTGAGATTTTCTTTGGGAAGCAGAAAGGCAGAGCACAGCATACTGTCATCCCTCCCATTTGGTTCAAACAGAAAAATTGTCAGTGGAATGCAGTAATCTTTTTTTCAGCACTTTGCAGAGTTCAAGTCCCCAGAAAGCAGCCTATTGAGTTCAGCAAATAAAAACTTCTGTTTTCTTCACGAGTCTATAATTCATTTTCATGGACAGTAAATCAGAAAAGGGGGAAAAAAACGCATTTTACAATCTCAAACTATTTTGCATACCTTCACTGCACATCAGTTTTACCCATTTTCATCATATCGTTACCACTTAAAACAGCGGAATTAGATAAGCATACGTTCCCTGTATTAACTGGTTTAATTTAAAAGTAATTTCTACCATCTGGAATTACTATTTACTGTTGTTTGGAGGAGGGAAAACAAAAAGAATCTGAAACTGTAGAAAAGATCATCACAATTTCTTTCAAAGAATAACCAGCCTGAAGGAGGGAGAAGCATACAAGGAATGTAATTGATTGTCCACCAGTCAACTTGTATATTTTGGAGGGAATTCTGAGAATAAAAAGTCTCTAGCAGTTATCAGCGGTCAGACTGGAGCCATTCATTTTTCACCTGCCTGTGTTTGTTGTCTGGCAACCAGTCAAGGGTGCTATTAGCAGAATTAAGCTCCAGAAGAAAAGATTACCCTGTAGGAGGTAAGATAAAGACTGGAAAGTGTGGCTTGTTATCAGTATCACAATAAGGACCAGGTCAGAAAGGATTCAGTGTGGGTTTCATTTCAAACAGGTAATCTCTGCTGAAATAATAGAGTAATTGTTGCTTTGAAACCTTTATGTGCTGCAGCATACTACAGCTCATTTGATACAGATTCTGGATTTAATGAAGAACTCCAACAAGCCTGAAACAGACACACAGAGAAGGCAAGAAAAGCACAGTGCACCAGTGGAAAATGTCTTTATCCCGTAATTCCAGGTCAATATAGTGAAACATAAAATATTATTCAGGGCAGTTTTATATCTTGATTTACGTCTCCCCTCCTTCTCGGGCTGCTTTCTACCTGTCTATAAAGTTTTGGTCTATAAACATGCGGTAACGTAATACAAAATATTGCAAGAGTAATAACATATGCAATTATAGTACATCTCACAAATCCTGAACACAAGCAATGAATCAAAGCTTTCCAAGGCTATTCCTTGAAATACAACTTTTCCTAGGTTTTATTCAAAGGCTTGAAAGCAGTCACTGGGACAAGCTGCAAGAGCAAGATGCACATTGCAGATGATGGACAGCATTTTACGTTTTTCTGGCAAATTGCCTAAATGTTTGTCTTGAAAAGTAATTGTTGAGTGGGCTTTTCCTTTTTTTCTTTAGAAAGATAGTGCACCTTTCTCTCAGTCGTCTCCTCTAGAAACGTACATTAACTGTTTGGAGATTAATTTGCAGTTTGGTTTCTTCCTGTCTGCAGAAAGCACTAACCAGCAAAACAGTTGAAATTCTAAGTCTCAGAATACAAAGGATGAGCTGGTAAACACTGCCAAAGCACAAAGAAAATACAGGAAAGAATTCTCTCATCTATATAGCCTCTTACTTTATGGCAATCTTCAGTTTCCAAGCCTTGGAGGCATTTAGAGAAAGCTCCACTTTGGTGTGGACTTAGTCAATATCTTACGTATGGTCCTTTTCAAGCCATGACACGAGGAGGGAAGCCTGGTAGAAGCAGGTCAAGGCTGTATTATCTTCTGCTGGAGCCATTCTGAGTTCTGGATGTGGAACAGAAAACAGTAGGTTACGCAGGGTTGTTACACATGGGGGCAGTTCCCCGATCCCCCTTCAATTACCACAGGGCTTGTTACAGCCCTCAAAACAACCTAGAGGACATAGCCAGGCTCTGATTTCAGCCCAGAATCTCCGTGCTGAATCCACAAACGTGTTCTGTGGGTATCGTGCCCACGGTTACATGATATATTTATGAATGTGATTGCGCTTGCTCCCTCCCCTGGGTTCATGATAGCACTTGCTATCACACTGTCTTATGCCTGAATTCAGACATGAGCTAACTTAAGAGTTTTTGAAGAGTTGTCCAAGGAGTTCTGAGCTTGTAAGGTTTTTATTTAAGAAAGCTTGCAAAAGGAGGGGATTTGCAGAAAATAATTTAGGTACCAACATTTCTATAACGCTAGGGAATTGTGGGTAACTATACAATGGTCAACACGGCATCAATTCCTAGTAAGATTATTATAAGGTTGTGATGGGATATAATCAGTTATAAAGCCTAAGGTTCACAAACCAGACAGTATCAATCCTCTTGATGAAATGGAACACAAGTCTTAAATGCTTAAAATGTTTTCATGATTATAATTTTTTTTTGTAAAAAGTAGTGGAGCTGACAGAATAAATCAAAAAAATCTGCAGGGTACATGTCACAAAATGTCAATTTTAAACTAGTACTTTATAAAAACTGATTCAGCATCCAGTCTATGGCTCAAACATGGCCAAGAAACCATTTATATGGAAAATCAAATCCAAAGGTGCAAAGAACATCGTCTGGGAGGTCCAAGAGGCATAGCACAGGTAGTGGCACAGGGATCTCACTGTGGACAGTGCCATTCTGTAGTATTCCAGAGTTCAAAGGATAAAGTTTGCAGATGACACAAAGCTGGGTGAAGGAATGAATAACAATAAGGACATGCCAATTCTTCGGTTTCACCTGGACTATTTGGTAGGTGGAGCTCATTTGTCTATTTACGCAAGGTCGTACATGCTTTTTAGGAACACAGAATGAAGATCATCACTGCACTGCTACAGAAAACACAAGGAATGATTTGACAGCGTCAATGTAGACACACAATAGAAGTCATCAGCAGTGATAAACATGGGAAACACTGTCAAATTTGCCCCTCTATAGTTTTAACCCGCGTTCTTGGTACCTCCTACTAGCACCAAATTAGGGCTGTCAGAACTATGAAACCAAAGGGTTCAGAACTCAGTGCTTCCATGTAATTCCCACTGCCAAATGCAGTTTCACCTATAGGTAAATTGGCCTATAGGGCAATTATTTTTTGGTCCTAAGACAGCAAGAAAAGAAGAACTTAATGCCAGGCTGACTTGGCATTAAGAGCTATTTGGTTCCTGCCTGGAATATGTTAGCTACAATTCTGCCTCCTGAGCAAGGCCAGTCACTCCAAACCTATCCCAGTGGAAACATTTACACTGTCCTAACACTGTCTGTGCTGCCTACGGATAACACTAACTGGTTCTAAATGCACGGAGGAGAAAGGGACCAGCCTTGAAGGGAACTCAGGGTCCCAGTCTTTTAAAATTAATTACTGAAACAATTACTTGTTTGTGTCTTGTATTCTGCTAACCTATTCTAATTACGTCTGTTGCTTCTGTACTACTTCAGAGGCAATGAAATCACCACACAGACCAAAAAAAAACCCCAAAACAAACAAAACCCCAAAACAAAACAAACAACAACAACAACAACAAAAAACAAAAACCCCCAAACCGGAAAGCTCCTCATTCATAATAAAACTTAGACTTGGATTCTAAAATAAGCTCCACAGGAGCAGCCTTCAGGCTCTTCTGACTCCCCTGAAGTCACTGGGGAGCGTACGAGCTTGCCCCCAGAAGGATCATGGCAGATTTGAGCATATGAGCTGAGGGGGCTGATCCTGCTAACACTTCATACCAGGCACAGAGCCAGGTGCACAGAGATATTCAACCTAAATCCTAATTAAGTGTCTGAATTCCCAGTGAAATCCATGGGTAGTTAGATGCCTAAACATCAATGTGGATATTGATCCAGGTGTTGGTCACTGTGAGTACGCCACTGATTTCTAGAGCTGATGATGGCACTTGCCATTTTATTCTGATTTGTCTTTTTTTCCTGAATGTGAGAGAAGTAAACTCTGAGGATGACTGCACTATCAGTAACCGTACATACACTAGCATTTTCTCAAAGGGAAAGAATGACTCTTACACCTAAATACGAACCTGAGCTTGGGCAACGTGGGGAGAAAGTTAGCACATCACTAGAAAGCAGAAGGCTTGAAAGTTTCGGAGAATATATACTATAAAGCCTTATAAAAGAGCTAGAAGATCTTAGAGAGATTTATATACTCTGAAACATAATTACTTACATGCTTTTTGCCGCATTACCGTTGAAATTAGCTGATGAAAATATTCAGTGAATAAACCAAAATAAAAACATTCTGATTTCACACAAAAGGTATGCTCAGCTTCTAACAGGAAATAAGAATCCTGCACCTATTAGATCATATCTTTGCTACCCACTCAGAGTAAATGATTGATATAACAGACATGTTGAATCAAGATGCTAGTTCATTCTTTTCTTTTTCTACACAGTCGCTTTCAGCCAACAGATTTTTTTTTTCCCCCAGAATATCTGCGATTCCTTAGATTCTTTGAGGCTATTCCCTTAATAATTGGAGGAGCTGCCTGAGCAAAAAGCTGCGGCACAATGCTGTCTCTCTGTTGTAAGAGCTCCCTGGGTCAGAGGCATACACAGTCTGTCTGCGCCGCTGCAATCAAACCAGCCCAGCTTGAGAAAGTATAAACACTGTGGTGGGCAGAATAGCCAAAAGTAGGGGGCCAGGAGGGAAAACAGTCATGTCACTGTTATTTCTTTAACAGATTAGGGCCTGATCCAGGTCCCACTGAAGGCAGTGACACGGTTCCTATCGAGTTCAGCAGAAGTGATGTTCAAGAGCGTATCTTCTTGCCAAGTATCTGACTAATATGGCTGGGCCCTACAGATTGCCCTGGCAAAAAAAGTAATCCTTTCCCACCTCCGCAGTTCTTCAGAGAAGCAGACCTTCTTTAAAAGAGCAGCATCTCCAGGAGGTGGGATCCCATTAGCATGAATATTCCTCCTGTCCCCCGTCACCTTCCGCCTCTTTGCGTATTAGGACTTCAGCGGAGATTTTCAGGTTTTTTTGAGATGTAGGACACACCGTTAAAGAAAGCAGCTACTTTTCTCCACTTTGTATTTACACGAGCTTTTGTTCTTCCTACTTGTACCTGGAGACAAGTAAAGGGAATCTGCAGCATAATGACTAGAAAGTTATTTATCTCTGCAGTTTAGCAGGTGAAAAGAGCTACACCACACAGACTTGTGCAAACCATGAGTAGATGCTCACAAGCCACAAGTTTTTTAACCTTTGGTTAGCGCATCCTTTGACTTCTGGCATCCTGGCTCTCTCCCGCTGTGCCCAAACACGGGGAGGCAGTTCCAAGCTGTTTGCATTTGACTGGACTAGCGCACGCGTGGCAGCCGAAGATGGGTGGGAAGTGACTTAGAGCATAGCTCAGAGCACGTAGATGTTTGGAGTTTTGAGCTCACGTTGGTAGCACAGCTGTTAAACGGACGTTTTACACCAAGAAACTTGTCAAAAGTCAGCGGTAAAACCTTATTTACTATTTTCTTAAATTAGTTGGGATACAAGAAAATGGAGTTCCAAGTCTTTCAAAATACAGAACTGTTTCTTGTTGCTTGTGTTCCTTTGAAACAAAGAAGAAATGAGATTTCATTGAATAGTAAGTGTAACGGGAATGACACATTTGAGGAAAAAAGTACCCACATCATTAGTATCAGGAATTACATTAAGAATGTAGGAAGAAATTTCTTCATAGTGTAAAAGAGAGGGTTTATTAGTTTGGATTATCCCAAGGGGTGTTTGTTTCTCACAAGGCTCCAGCAAATTCTTTTCCTCTTTCAACTCCCAAATCAGCATACCTTTGGGAAACACCTACTTTTCTCCCAGTTACTTTCTCTTACCTCCAATATGTTCTCACCCTGAGACTGAGGAGGTTGCTCTTCCCCTAAAAGGAAAGTACTCTGTAGGGATTTCTTTAGAATAGATCCTATATTTGTTAGGACTTAGTACGGATGAAAATTAATGAAATAAATAGAACAGCAGAAACAAAGACAGTGCTGTTTTCGATTGCATATATGCTGGCTGCATATTCAGCATTTATTATCAATAACATTTATTCTTGACAGATTCCTGAAATCAGTCCATGTACTGCCTTCATATTGCACCTTACTGCACCAGGTGTTAAACAAATGTCACTCCTCTGAGTGTATGCATGCTTAAATTTATGAATTATGCTAGATTTGTGTGGATGACGAGATGGATGGATACATGAATTGTGGGCAAAGCTGTGAGAATCCACTGTAGTTTTGAAAAACTGGATGTTGAAGATAATCAGGTTTTTTAGTTAGAAAAATAATATTTGAGCCACAGATTATTTTTGTACACAGACTCATGTTCTAACTAAAAATACTTTGCTCCAAGGATGCTATTTGTTTTCTCCTACTGTCAGTGTGAAAACTCTAGATCTACAGAATCACAACTATTCTGAGAAAACAAATCTTAATATATGCAATACAGCTGTTTACTAGTTCCCCAGGGCTTACTGGTGCTTACTGCCAGCTCTCAGCTCTTTTTGCTTTAAGCAGGGAGGGCCAATTCCTTTAGATTACCTTATAGAGTATGTACATCTCTCCCCTCCGTGCTGTCACCCTAGATGGCTCTAACAAGTCTCCCGCTGCCACATTCTTGTTCTCAGGAAGATCTGTTAACATTTTTGTCTTCTTTTGATCTCCAGACCCTTCTCCTGACACTTTTCACAGCCTCCTGAAAATGGGATTCTTGAAGTCAATGATTTGCTTATTGTCTCTCTAGTGTAAACTTAAATGTTTTTCATCTTGGAAGCTATTTCCTTATTTGTTCTTTTCACTGTTCCTACTGGATTGAAGAGATCTGGGATTTAATAATCATTCTACCCACTGAAATGAACACTAGCACCTGCCTACTGCTCAGTAACTAAGTTGCCTATCAGTACTCTGGGATTTATATCTGATAGCTCCTTTCCTTTATACTGTTTGCTCAGTTTAAGTATATGGAGGTGCTACAACTGACTGGATTTTACATGTGAAGCCATACTTAAGGATGTGACAGTAGATGGGACCTCTTCTATTCACAGGGAGTCCCACCTGGCCGGAAGGGTCCATGCCTTCAGACACTGTTGCAGGATGGTAAGCCTAAACAAACCATCTAGCACAGTAAGAAAATACTTCTTAGCCTATTATATTCCCCCCAGCACCACCACCCCTCCAACTGGTTAAAATAGCACAGTATTCTGTACCACAAAAGACTGTAATTTGTAAGGAATGCTAAGCACTTGGAAAGCACAAGGGGACACTGAGAGTGGGGAGGTCCCACTCCATAGACGCTCTGTCCCTTTCAAACCATGGGAATACAGGCTGCCTCCCTCGACGTGAAATGCAGCCTTAAGAGATGAATGCTGTTCTTAGCATGAATAAAAATAAAAAAGATGTTTCCAAAACTGCACAGCTCTCCCTTAGCCCAGAATCTTTCTTTTAAAACAATGAAGCCTTTTATAGGTTGCATACAAAGGAGGAACATGGAAGATAAGTTTACTCTTGCACCACAAATGAAATCTGATTATATACCAACGTTCAGCCATATGGAACAGATAATGTCTTAACTCTAGGGACATTAGACCCCAAAGTGGTACTTACTGCCACCTCCAACCCTTCCTGGCATTGAAGAAAGACTAAAGAAATAAGATGGCTGAATCTCCAGTTGATAAGAGCAGGAACAATCAACATAAGGACCTCTGGACATTCAGGCATTGTCCTCACTAACTACCTGCAGGAGAACCAGCATGAACGTTCGTTCAGTTTTCTGATGATTTTCACTTGTCTTACACTATTTAAATGGTTGAACTCATTTTAAAACAAGCAAAACCGGATTTATTCAAGGCAAAATTCTGGTTCAAAAGACAGGTACTGTGTTTGTTTTCTGCTCTTCTGACTATGGTGACACTGCACTCTATGAGCACTTTCCACGGTTCTGCGTGGATTTGCTGTGCCTTTTGCTGATTTTTTTTGCTGAAACCCTCCCGCAACCTCACTGTTTCACATCAGTTGTTTTCCCCACTCATACTCTCTTCTTCCTCTACTGGACTGCCAATGGCGATAGCCACATCACCTATGCTACTACTTCTGCTGCGGAGCCATGACTGCAGCCGAGTGGTTCAGTGAGCAGTGGGGAATTGGCAGCCTTTTCAGTTGCTGAAGGCTAAATGCCATAAGGACCACAAGTCAGAAGCCAGAAGCCTAAGATAGCTGCAAGCAATGATCACGAGTTAAAACCTGGATATAGATTTTACATAGGTGGCACAACCATAGCCAAACTGTATCTTCCTACTTCCACCATTCATTCTTGCTGGCCTACAAGAAAATCTGCTGCTGCGATATTTCTTCTCAGGAAGGAAAAAATCTCCGGCTCAAAGACTCTCAAAAATTAAACCATGATTAGAAAAGGAAAAACACCAAAAGAATTAAAGATGTCTGCTATTAGTCATTGTACCTCTCCCTCATAAGGAAAGAAAAATGGTACAGGTACCACAGACACAGGTGAAATGAGTTAGTCATAGCACCTTTCAGATATTCCATCAGATTTCATGAGCTATGCAGGTCAGGTGGGTTCAGGTCAGTGTTTCAGGCAGCAGCCTCTGAAGAACACTTAAACTGCTGCCTGTGATGCTGTTGAGCCAGTCGCTGCATCCTACTTTCTAAATCACTGCAGAACAGATGACCCAAAATGGTATTAATGGCAGGTGCTGACAGAGATGCTTACTTTCACATGACATGTAAAATTCGGGTATTTAACACTGTTGGTCATTAAAATCAGAAGGTACCTTTTGCAGGAGAAAGAATACTAGTTGCAGCGTTTCAGCCAAGTTCCAACACATTCAGGTTATGCTATCCTGGGAGCGGGGAGGCAGGTGGGACTTGCACAGGTCTGGGAGCTTCACCTTCAGTTGTCTGGAGGCTCATGGAAAAACACCACTGCCAGGAGAACTCCAAAGAAGCTGGACATCTGCAATTCTTCCATTTCCAAATCCAAACTCAGGAGTGACATGAGGTGAGACTTGCAGGCTGTGGAGTATTGTGCTGTGATCCTTGGCCTTTTGGGTTTGGGAAGTCAGACAACCTCAGGCAAGCTCTGCTGCAAGGAAAGAATCCTTCACATCACGGTATTCTTTATGTGTTCCCTGGCACTCCCCTGAACCCCGATGCAATTCACTCAGCCTGCAGGAAAGTTTTTGCTCCACCTGACCAAAGAAAAAGGGTAATTTTCTTCCAGATTTGTGAGTTGGTTCAGCTTTCACTATGCAGTCAGGCAAGCACGAGAGCTGCCGCAACAGAGGAAGTAGATCTACATCGTTGGGAAGAAGGGCAAGGAAGAGGAGTGAGACCGCGTCTTTCACCTGAAGCAAGCTGTGGGACCGGTTCAGTTGTACCATGCAACTTCCCTGTTGGTCTCTCTAAAGAGAGAGGAGATGGCTCAGTGCATAGATGACCTGAAGTACCACCTAGAGGAACCGCTCTTCCTCAGAGAAGAGAGTAAGCCTCGTACAGCGTTCCTGACTTACGACTGTACTTAGATCTTTTGCCTAATAAGGACAGAATTAAAGCATCTCCATTAGATGAGGTAAATATGGGCCACGGTATCTATGCCTTAATTCATTCTTGCCAAAAGGTCAGTTTAGATGGACCCAGAGGGAGAACTGTGTTATACATCTCCTTCGAAACAAAAATCCTGCTTTTCCCTTGAATGCATGCTTTTTGCTCTTCTGACCAGACACACCTGTTTTCTCTACTAACTCAAATCCTTGCAGCCACGTGTGCCCAGGGGAAGGGGGGGAGTGTAATAAATAGCAGAAGCAAATAATTTACCCAGTAAAGAGCATTCCATGCTTTCTGTATGCAAATTCTGCCTAAAAATTCTACATATATGGTGCAGAACTGCTCTGAACTGAACTCTAAAAATGTTTAATGCAAACACAGCTGTTATCAAGTGTTGTTCTTTCCAAGAGTCCATTCAGTTTGATAGTTATCACTATGCCAACGGCATTCCCAGTACAAATCTCTCTTTCTGAGACTTTAACAACTGCTTTACACATAAGAGAAGTTCGCTTCACCCTGAAACTTGGTGCCCTGGATCTCTACCAAACGCGTGTTTCACCCTTCTAACAGTATCAAGTGAGCCCATATCAGCTCTAACAGATACTGACCAAAGACATTTAGCTAATTTAGGTTTTTAAGAATGACAAGTATTTAATTTAAGGACACATTTTATAACATCCCTGTTCAGTAAAATACTGTAGTGCCTTTAAGTACATGCTCAAATCTCACTGATGTCAGAAGAGATATGATATATATGCTTAAACCACACTATCTGGTGAAGTTTGCTAAAGTGTTTTGAATTGTAACAACTTATTCAAATATCAGTTTTTGAGGGCTGAGGTAGATCAGAGAATTCCAACAAAATGTTAGTGTAGGATTTTAGTTGACTAGTTAGATTGTTATTTATACTAGCTTTTAGAAAAGGGGTATTTTTTCATCTAGCTACAGAGGAGTCTTTTAAGAATCAAGTCTTTTAAATTTCTTATTCTACAAAACTAAAGGGGACAGCACTTCACTTATACTTCCTTCAGGGGGCTGATCATAGGATCTAGCTGTGCATTGTGCTTTTGAGAAAACATCTAAAATAACTCAGCAGCTGGCATTTTCAAATGGCACAGGGACTGTACGGTCAGCTCCCCAGCTGAGGTCTATTTAACTCAAACCAGGACCTGAACTGTTGGCTATAGAATATGGTTTAATATTATATGCGTGTATGTGACTTAAAAAATCTGAGCTGGAACATTCTTACTCATTTCACTGAATGCCTACAAGGCAGATGGGAGCTTATTGCTCCTTTGCATCCCTGCATGTTCCTCCATCCTCATCGAATCGATTTCCATGTAGGAAGCAGGAAGCCTTACCAGGGCTGCCATTCTTCATCCCTTTCAGATGGGTGGATCTTTCAGGATCATCCTTCCCAGCGCACCAGCCAGCACCGCAGAGCTAATGAGGTGGAGCAGGTCATCTGCACACAAGAAAAAAAAAGAATGGGAACAGACCTCCTTCCGCTCTGAAGCAAAGACAAGCATGTGCTGCAATGCCTATTAGTCCGATGTAGCATTAGTAGCATACCTAATATCAAGTCGCAGGAGAAGGTAATGTCCTAAGGAGTGTCCTAAGAGCACATATCACTCCTAGTGTTGTAAACCCCAACCTTACAGTTCAAACTCCATTTTTAGAGTGAAGTAAATGCTCCCCTACATCATCTCAAATCACTCGGGATAGCCTCTTACTCGTCCTCTCTCCCTCATTAGCTCACCAAGCAGCAGCATCAGAGGCAAGTGGGGGGTCACTGATGCATTGTAATTACCAACTGATAGTCTGTCACTGGGAAAAGCAGAAGTCTCTAATTAACATAGGCCAGTTACTTTCCTCTCTTAATGCTTCCTTTGCTGAAGCACAAGGCGGAGCTATGGTAAGGAAATCCAATAAAAAGCCTGATGGCTATTTGCATCTCTGTGACCGGCAGTAATTTAAACAGGTTTGACTCCGTGTGCGCACAAATATGGCTTTGAGAAAAGCAGGAAACAAAGGCATATGTCCCTGTCCACTAGAAACACAGTTATCAACCCCTGACTCCTAACGGTGAACAATGATACACGCGAACAGTCACAATTAAGGAGTCCTGGTCTGACGTGGCAGCGGGTTTAGTTCCATGATGGCCCTGCCCTCAGTACCACATACGGAGACTGCATAAAGCCCACCCTCAGGGTCTTTTGGGGTTTGTGTGATTGCTTTTAGGATTCTTGAGTAGTTTGCATCAGGTACAAGGATGTGCTGTAGGTTCTGACTTTGATTTCCAAAGCTTATTTGTAATCCTTTACAAGGGGGTGGTACTGAGGGAATACAAACCATGAAAAGCAAATATCTGGCAAGTGGAATTTCTGAGAATATTCCCCGAGTTGAGCTTGAGGCTTTGCTTCATAGTGCAGCTTCCCATCAGCAACACAGATGGACAGAGGGTCATCAGCTATATGCCACTACACTGGATGTGCCAAATTTCGGTTCCTCCCCCAAGAGAGACATATTTATGAAGTACAAGGTAATAGTTCAGGTGGAGGAGAAAGTTTGTGGCTGAGAGGAACATCTTTCCTCAATAGACAGGTCCAAATCACTCCACAGGGACTCCCACACACTCTCTCAGAGGAATCGCATAAAAAGCATAGACAAGAAAACAAAAGATGACTGAAAACATATCACAGCAAGGAGGAAGCCCAAAATCTTTACCCCTGGGTGTATTTAATTGTACCTGACGTTGTAGACATATGAAGACACTGCCTTGCAAGAATAAGCTGGAGGAACTGAGTGAGAATTGCCACTGGCGCAAACCAGACAGATTTTGGAGGTCAAAGACACAACTCTCAACTTGCCAAAGTCGATAGATAGTCCTGTCTGAGAACTCCATGAAGGAAACTGATTAAGACGATCTGCAAGAGACAGAAGACAGACAATAGAAAAGCTAGTAGTTTTCCAGGAATGAAGGCAACATATTATTACAATGAACGTGGAAGATTCCAAGTTCAGGAAGGACTTCTTTGGTTACAATCCACATTGACATCCATGACATTACACCAGGCAGCATCCCAGGCTGCAGAAAAGGGTTTTCAAATGATCTTCTCAGAAAACTTTCCAAGGAAAGGAAGAATAAGGGAAAGTTTATCTCATTAAGTAAGCAGTGAAGGAGGGGAAATCTGGTTTTGTTGAGCAGTAGAACGACTTTTACAGAGAACATGGTTTTAGTCTCACATAGAGGGTTAACAGCCTCCTGGAAGATAGACTGAGAATCTCTTATCAAACTGTGTAAATGGAGGTTGAAAATGGGATAATCATCTAGAAATGCTTCAATGTGTATGTAACTGGACAAGGGTTCAATCAGCAAATAGCACTGTGATTCAAGGCATTATCTAGCCTAACAATATGTCGCCACTCCTTTGCTGCAGGTTACAAAACCACAGCTCAGCCAGCAAGAGATCAGCCATTTCTTAATGCAGACATCAGTCGGAACCAGTTGGATTAGCAGGTCAGACAAGTAATTGCAGGACATGGTCAAATGGTACCTCTAAGCCAATCTAACAGTAAACTGTCACTAAAAAGGCTGGTTCGCCCTTCTGCATTCTCTCTCTTGTGCCACATCTGGTGCTCTTCTACCTGTACGGTGAGCTGGTTTAGGGTGCCGTTACACAAGGCAGCTATTTAGCTGCCGAAAAAGGGTGGCAGGACCGTATGGTGGGAAGTAGGGAGGAGCAAACTACCTCTTTCAACAGAAGGGCAAGATTTTAGATCAGATCAACTGTATCATGTAACTTTATCCTCAGATTTCCAAAAAGGAGAGGGGAAAATCAGGATTTAGGTGGTCTGAATTACTCTCTAGAGATTTATCCCTAAATTACGAAAGGAACCTAATGTGATTGCATCTTAACCCTAAGAAAAAGTGAGTAATTATCAACAGTTTTGCCTCCTCTGAGCTGTCTCACTACACAGTCTGATGACTCTTGAAGTTTGTGAGAAGAAGGGAGTAGGAAAAACAGAGGTGAGTGTGATGCTGAGGCAGTTCTGGTTTAGAGAGACTAAAACTGTTGTGAACACACACGGATCTAATCTGGCTGATTTCTGAAGAGCTGGGGAAGAAGGAATCTTAACATTCTAGTTGTGAAGAATAGCTGAGGATAATAATATCTTAAACTGGCACAGCTAGACCTAGAAGACAATGTCTAAAGGCACTTTTAAGATGCTGTGGTTTGAGAGAGACTAAGTTTAAAAACCTCTGTGTTGTTATAAGAACATAAGAAGGACATGAACCTGTTGGAGCGGGTCCAGAGGAGGGCCACGAGGATGATCAGAGGATTGGAGCATCACTGCTATGAGGACAGGCTGAGAGAGTTGGAGTTGCTCAGCCTGGAGAAGAGAAGGCTCCAGGGAGACCTTATAGCAGCCTTCCAGTAACTGAAAGGAGCCTACAAGAAAGCTGGAGAGGGACTTTTTACAAGGGCATGTAGCGACAGGACGAGGGGTAATGGCTTCAAACTGGAAGAGGGGAGATTTAGATGAGATCTCAGGAAGAAATTTTTTACTATGAGGGTAGACAGGCACTGGCCCAGGTTACCCAGAGAAGCTGTGGCTGCCCCATCCCTGGAGGTGTTCAAGACCAGGTTGGATGGGGCTTGGAGCAACCTGGTCTAGTGGGAGGTGTCCTTGTCCATGGCAGGGGGGTTGGAACTAGATGATCCCTTCCAACCTAAACCATTCTATGATGATTCTATGATGATTCTAATAGCAGGAGAAGTAGTAAAAAGGAGGTGTTAGAGACCTCCTTTTCTTTCCTTCTCTCCCTGAAGAAGAAATAATTACATGCTTGAAACTTGGGGATAAGTCACTTAACCTGAACGTTAAAATCAGCAGTTACATCTCCTTCTGTAAAGAAAGGAGAAAACAGAGAGCACTTGATTTTTTGCAAAGACACTTACCTGTTAGGTTGTCAGAGATCATACAGAAACACACAAGCCTTAATGCTTCCAAACGTCTAAGTGAGCAGTAATGTGTGTCTGTCCATTCAGTTGTCATCAGGGTGTGAGATAACCTGCTTTCAAGCCTCTGTCTGTAATGGATAGAAATAAAAACTGTATTATCATAAATGGATCACTTGGCCATTTTAATACATATTGAAACATAACATGTAGGTTTTGTCAGAAGGATGGGAGATTGACTGGGAAAGCAGGAAGGATTCAAGAGGCAATGGACAGACACAAACCTCTGAGATGCTGTGGCAAAAAAATAGTTCATTTGATCGTAAGATGTCTATGAAGTGGAAGCAGAGATGCAACACTGCCTCTGCGCACAGATGAGACATCTATTAGAGTAGCTGGTTAGTTCAGATGCCCATGCTTTGAAGGAGGTTGGAATATTCCTCAAGTATTCAAAGAAGGGCTACAAAAATATATTTAGATTTTGAAAAGGAAAGCTTATAGTACGAGGCTTAAGGAGTTCAGTCTATTGAGCTTATTACACAGAGAAGAGACCTGACAACCAGGAACTTCTTGATCTAACAAAAAAGTATAGCAAAATCCTACAGCTGGATGGAATGGAGACAGGTGAATTCAACTCTAAAATAAAAAGTAAATTCCTTGTAATAAGCGTTATTAAATATTGGAACATCTTAGTACAGGATTTGACTAACTTCATTCTTCTTAGCCTTTAAGCAAGACCAGACACAGTTCTAATTTAATGTTTTAATCCAGCTTCCAGAAAACACTGTATGGCCTAGAGAAATAGGGGGTTGGAATCAGATGATTGGTGGGGTGGTCCCTTCTGCCCTGAGAGCCTATGCGCAGGTAGCAGGTACTTCTTTAAGAAAATAAACAAAGACCCACTTTAAAGGCCAGAGTGTAAACTGATCTGACTGATGTGGTCTGATGCAACAGACTTAGCTTTATTGGAACAACTAGCAAACTTTATCGGCTTCCCGAGAGCCCCATGAAAACATTCTAATGCTCACCCTTTCAAGACTATTGCTTAAAAAGGACTTGAATATGAACAACTGCAAAAAGGTAGACCAAGAAACCAGAGTTGTTAATCTTTGCACCCATGGTTTATGGATGTACATCCATGAAGTCAATATGAATCTGTTTATAAAACCCTTCTGCTCCTGTATAAAAGAATAACGCTTTGAGTAAATAAGCACCAAGGAGCAGCTGCTATTAAGTAAAACTTGACTTTGCTATGATAACCAATCATTTACATGATTGACTTTGAACCTGTGATCAACATACAATTTTAAAGGAGTCAGCAGAATAACAATAAAAGACAGCCTATTTGCCATGGTCTTAAACTCACTGTGCAAAAGTCTACACCTCCTCTGGGAGACTTTTCAGAGTTTGCAGGCCAAAATGTTTGGAAAACCTCTAGCTTCAATTTTCAGAAGCCAACAAATGCATTTGGATGCCTTAATTTTTAACAGCATTCTTGTGATTTTTTTTTTTTCTTTCAGGAGACAGATCAGTATAAATATTCAAAGTTTCCTGAAAACTACACTCCTCTGAAGAATCTTAAACACAAAAATTAAAAAATGAAAAAAAATCAGTTACTTTTTTTTGTCCCAGCTAATTGTCTTTTTGTTTGTTTTTCTTTTCCTTTTCTTCCTTTGTTTTTTCTAAGACCTGTGAATAAATCAGAAAAGCTGTCATATCGTATTTGACAAACCAGTTCCCTAAGAATGAAGGCATATGACCCCAGAAAGCAAGGTGCAAAATCTCTAACAACTGGCTCTCCTTAGGGCTGGTACATCTGCATTGTCAGCTATTCTCCAAAGGGGCAGGTTTGAAGATTTCTGCCTGCACAACACACCATGTGGGCTCCTAGCCTCCAGTACAGCTCCTGAAAGTAGATTTTGATGGGTCAAAGCCATTTTATTGAATTAGCCCTTTATTGTTTACATTAAATCCAAGTGAGCTCACAAATACTGACTTATCCTTCTGAAAGGCTGGATTATACCGCGTGGCTCGGATGCAAAAAAAGATTAGGGTTTTTATACTAATTACTTCCAGCATGAGGAGTGCACGGACCAGAAAAGCACTGACTTTGGAGACACTCTGCTGGGCGTTTCAGTGCAGAAATGTTTGCCATCTTTCCTTGCCACAAGTAAAATGACTGCTGCTCCTTAACGTAACTTGGAGCGCCACTAAACCCTGCGTATGAGAATTGCCATGTCTGGGTCAGCAGATAGGAACAACCCTTTCCACTTGTTTCTGGTTGTTTTGTCCTCTCTCCCGCTGTCACTGTTGCCGTGAAGTACAGCGTAGCATCGCTTCCTCCTACTCCACATCACTCTTTCAGAAAGTAAGAGAATAGAAAAAGATTATCTCGTTATTACTAAGGGAGTTTTCATTCATTTATACTTAATCAGCTAAGTAATCCATCAATACGCAAAGTTTACCAGACTACAAAACCCAAGGTGTTTTCAGCAGTCTGAAAAATGAGAGTTGAATATAGATGTGAATATGTTGGAAACGTGATACGCCAGATCACTGTCATTACTGGAAATCACAAGCGCTGCGGGAAGACAAGATGGACAAACACACAACATGCAGAAGACTCTTTCACGTGCCTAAGCGAACGCTCCTATTTCTCACAACCAAAAGCGCACCTGCCTATGAAGAACAGCCATTCAGCTCCTGGGCAGCTTTTGTGGCCAACGATGGGAATCTTTCATAGGAAAAACAAAACTATCAGGGAGTATAATAATTTGTACGGGCAAAACAGATGTCCCAGAAGCGCGCACAGCTTTCACTGGATAACTGCGCACACAGTGACATCAGATCTGCTCAACTAGACAAATTACTACTTGGGGCCTGGGGTCTGCTGGTATTTGTTTCAGGGATGATACTCTGCAGCTCGTGAAACAGAACAAACAGAAGCCTTAAATGCGCCTAAAGATTTGCGAACTGCCGATCTCACGAAAAGGACACCCTTTACTGCTTTTACATCCAGCAGCATCCGATACAATATGTTGTTTTTACGACTGTTCTTATCTATTAAGCAAAATGTCTGTGCTCAAACTGTAAGTTACGGAAGGGAAATACACAGCTCTTCACACTCACAGCAGCTGGGATGTGGAAGGTAAGGCTCACAAAAGGGTCTTGTTTTAAATCTTGCATTCAATAAACTGCTAGAAGAACAAAATGAAAACAAGCTATTGTGTTAATCTCCAGATTAGCCCTCATAGTCTGTCAATTTAATACTGATTAGTAAACAATGTCCATAATTAAGCTGTTGTTGGAGACACAAATGCCCCACGAGCCCGAACTAATGCGTAGTATTCAATCCTTTTACAAAGGATGGCAGATACAATTCCAGGAATGTTAATGCTGTCAAGTATCCATGATGTACATAACAAAAGAGAAGGCAGGGAGTTGAGGTAATTAAGCTCACACTAGACCTTCTCTCCAACCTGTACGTGTTTATTGACTAAATGTTATTAGGTGTAGTAAATAAAACGCCACCGAGTCGTGGGAGTTGGGACCAAAAATGGTATGAAGTTTATGGGGCCATCAAACTCTGGATTCCCCTGGCATCAAAGCACACACATACCCTTTGCTAAGGCTGGTGACATTAATGTGCATGACAGGGGTCCATGGGGCCGCGGTCCCCTAATTGTTTAGGAGACCTTTTAGTCTGGTTGCAGACTGCATGTCTTGGTATTTGTGGAGCTAATTGCACTAAAATCCGCCAGCACAGTGTTTGCAGTGATGGGTTAACTCATTTATCCTCAGGATAATACTCGGCTCTTTGTCAACCTGGTCCCCCGCGTTCACTCCTAGACCGTCACCCCAGATGCAGGAGGAGGAAGCAGGCTTCTGACAGTGCTGCTTACGGAAACTCACTGACTGCACATGTGCAAGAACATAAACATTTAAATATGAAACAATACCACTTTTCTGAGCGTTTCCATCACTGGCAACCTGTTCTTCTTTTCTCATGTGGGTCACAGAGCCAAGTCGGGAATTTAGTCCCTGATAAACTCCAACAGTTGGGACCGGCAGAGGCGCTTGGCCTGGTGTCCTCTTAGCAGTTTATTTTTCTATACTGAATCTCATGGGTCTTCAGTTTTGAACGAGCCCTGCACAGCAGAGCCCAGACAGGGTAATGCTCTGGGCTCCCTGGGACATCCTTTTTTGCCTCTCACTTAAGAAAGAATAGATAAAGGTGGACATAATTATAAGCACTTTTTATTTTGATCTCAGTGGTTTTTAGATGGGGACAGAAGTGGCACTAGCCATAGTCTGAAAAGTGACGTAATGCAGAAAAATATTTTTTCCTAATGTGGACTCTTAAGATTTAGAAACTTCAGAGTGACGGGAATTAAATATTCTTGTCGACATTTTTCCAGAGCTCTTGAATTATGGTATTTTCTCAGACTTCTTGCCCCATGTTTACAAACATACAAGTAACTAACAAAATCGTAATTATAGCAATTCAGTTAGGTGGAGCACTTTCTCTTCAAGGATCTCAAACCTCTCAGCCCACACAGAGCGGCACCGCGCAAGCTGCCTGTGGGATCAAATGCATTGATAGCCCCATTGTACAGTTTGGACATTAGCAAATTAAATTGTTTTGCCAAAGGTCAGAGAGAGTGTAAATTAGTGGTAGAACTAGGAAAAATACTCAACAGTATCTTCCCCACTCTCCATCCTACACTACCCATGTAAGTGCAGAACGGCACTGAGTGGCTTCCTGTTTGGCCACGTGGATTTGATTAAGGCAGGTCACAAGTTCCCAGAATTTTTGGCCAGGTGGTGACTTAGCTTCTTGGGTGTTACAGAAACACAGCACCTCTGCCGTTCCTTCCTGCCACACCGCAAAACCACGGCAGGCAGGCAGCAGCCCTGCCTCATCCACAGCTACAGGCTTGCTTAGAGCCAGCACAGAAAGGAGAAGGGAGGAGATGGGAGTGGGAATGTGCAAGTAGAGGTTAGGGGTAGCACTAGACCACAGCACACCAATTTATTTTGGCTTAAACTGCTACGGAATCACAGGCTCAGTGGAAAATGCTCCTTCTAGAAATGGTGCTAACCACCCTATCCCTTGAACAGACTCATAACTAACATCACTGAGATGCAGCGTTTTATCCCATGTATCAAACACCCCTTCAATACCCAAAAGGCCTTTTTTCCTTATGTACAGGGTAAGATTTGTTCCGTCTTCACAAAGCCTACAGAGAAAAGCTACAGGTTTCTGCAGCAGCTTGTTTGGGGTGGATGGCACGAAGCACGCTGGAGGCAGAAAGCGTCACTGTCACAGCGAGCCTGTTGGACAGACAAACAGGATTGCTGTAGCGCTCTCAGCATACCTTCAGAGTGCCTGGCAGTCACGCAGACCCTGGGGAAATGTGGCCTTACCAAGGAGCTCAGCAGTCGCTGTACTGCTGCTGAGCAGCGCTCCACGTTTCCGAAGTTTGAGGCTTTCCAGAAAGCTGCTCGTCTGCCTCATTTGCCCATTTCGAGCTGTCAAAATGAGAGCAGGTGAGACAACAGAGCACAAACACGCAGCTCAAATCTCACCGGATCACACAACGGTACATCAAAGGGAACAAAGACAGCAGCTGACATAGAAGGAAATTTGGGGTTGGGACTGAAGCACAGAAGTAAGAACTAGAAGGTATAAAAGTTTTTCCCATTTGACACAGGAGAGTCACACAAGAGGCTGCCAGAGCTTTTACAGAGCCATGCAGGAGATTAATAGAGGAATAACCTCCTTCTCCACTTACTGTCCTGCTTAGATGGGGAAAGGCTGTTTAGATGAAGACTCCAGTTCTGCTGAAGAAAGTGTATTTGCCAAATAAACCCTATTTTGAGCACATTAGCAGAAAAACAGGAGTACAGATAAACTGTAGTTCCACTTCACGTTTCAAGTGCATCAGAATAAAACAGGAACTTCTCATTGCTCAGCAGGAATGGAGTATGTGCTTGTCTCTGAATTCATAAAAGAAATAGAAGCTGATCTTCCATTTCCCCTTATTCTTTTAATTATCTCATCATGCAACATACAACCAATTTGATTACAATTTGCAGAGAACTTCGAGGTACTTACATGAGAGAGGCAACAGAAGCACTCACACAGTATATTTTAGAAAAATATTACCCCCTTTCTATATAAGAATATGCATAGGCATATGAAAATTGCTGTCTCTTTTTCCTACTGGCCACAGCCAATAGCTAATGATTCATATGTAAAAGCAAAAATGTCATAATGCATTTAACCAGATGTGAAAAGCTGAACATGGAAGCGTCGGTGGATAGCTGTCCTTTGCTCCTTACCGTTGCAGTAATCTCTTTCCTTCAGGCCTGGAGTGGAAGAGTTTGAAACTTCTCCATACCAAACAAAGACAGCCTCTCTTGGTAAGAGAATCGGCACTTTTCGAAAATAAATTGTTAGCTGGAATATTCTCTAGACTAGCTGTAAGCTGTTTGAAAAAGCTGCTCTTTAACATTCACATAGAACAGAGGAGCTTTCGTACTGTCAAGCGCATCAAGAGGCAAAAAATTACCTGAAGCACGCTTCACCAATACGTACCACTCAGTTCGTCAAGCAAAGTCACAGCATAAGAGCAAATTCTGCTAACAGCAGTTTTTTCTTGACTCTTCAACCACAGACGGATGAAGGGAGGCTCAGGCTGAATGGAAACGTGCAAAGTTACTTACTCTACAAACATCCTCTCCTGGATCCAGCAATACCTGTGGAAAATGGGACAGCCTTCAACCCTGTCAGTTTCCTAGGAAAGTTGTTTGTGGAAGCACTGCATCGCTCACAAAATTAGCGCAGGCCTGCTATTTACATCATTTAAACTATCCCTGCTCCTTAGCCTGAAACAGGACTCGGATGAGCAGCCGTGTTGGTACAGCGGGGTGGCCGTGGCTGGCTGCAGGGCGGTGGCGAGCAGCTGTAGCAGGCAGGTTGGCACTGACCTCCTTCCCCTGCTCAGCCTGCAGCGCAGAATCTGTCTCCATGCAGAGGAAGGCAGCCGGTTGACCAGGGGGCACCCGAGGGTAGGGGAGTCAAGCCTCACTGCTCTGCTACGCAATGTCAGCGTCATCTTGGGCAAACTACTTGGATCCAGGTCCTTCAGGGGACTATTTTTACAGAGCCTTAAGTTACTACTAGGAATTATACGCTTAAAGAGCTTTGCCATCGCGATCAAAATTTCTCCGTGTTCCAGTTGTTCAAGTGAAAAATGAGACAGCAACCCTTCCTTGCTTCCCAGGAATGTTACAGGTACAACGACAAGTCTCTGAGGTGCTAGGGTAAGTATCTACAGAAAGAGCCACTTAAGAAAGTTAACAGAGCTTGTATTAAAATGTCATTTGAAAAATAGAGGGTTTAGCCCAGTTTTCTGATCGTACAGTGTCTGTCTGTCCCCTCCACAAACATTCCCACTTGCCAATTTCAGTCATATGTGACTGGTCTGAGAGGTAGAAGCTTTAGAGAAATTAAAGACTTAATTTCTTAAAAGCAGGTACCTGTCCTCCTTTACAGGAGCGAGAGCTTAGCAGTGTATCCCACCACTGAGAAAAACCCTGCGTGACAAGCTCAGCCCTCACCAGGCATCAGGAACCCACAGAGCAAAGTGCCTTTAACTGCCCCAAACACAGAAAAAGCTTCAATGAGAAATTCCAGGTATGAGACGCATCAATACAGAGACAAGGATTAATTTTTCCACTCTTTGTTGAACTTCTTGTTTAATAATCCTTTTCACTGTTTCAGCCTTTATCACTTTGCCGGGTGCTTGCCTCTCTTTTGTGAGCGTCTACCATTTCATCTACATTTCACGCAGGTTTACCGGACTGCAGAGGTAAATCTCCCCTTTTTCTTGATCCGTCGGTTCAGCAGTAACAATGAGGCTGAACTATTTGGTGTCTACAGTCTCACCTTCACTGTGTGCTTGTCCCTGACTCCTTGCCCAGTACCACCCATATCTGAAATCCCCAGGGTGCTCTCCCACCCTGGCTGACAGAGGCTCCTACCCTGTGGTCTTTAATCCGTGAAGAGTCTCTACAACCCTTCCTGGTGGGCTGTAGAGGCCATCTGGCTATGCAAGGTTTCTTTCTCCAGATGGACTGGAACAATGCTACTGGAATTAGTATTTTAAAAAATTAAAGCGCATTTGGCACCTCCTAGGATTGCTTTGTTGGATAAGCCAAGGACACAGGTGCTACAGTTACCACTTCAATAATCTGTTGCAAAACAGAGATGAAATGGTTGCTGTGACTGTCCAATGGAGAGGGTATTGTCCCTATGACTATGAAGGAAAGACTGTTTTTACACACGTGCTTCCAAAAACTGAAACAGCATGACAGCCATTGATTACGATTAAGGATAAGCAGCTCAGCATGTAATCACACAAGAAAGAGCATAGAAACTGCCCACTATGTCAGACCTAAAATCTACCAAGTTCAGGGGGAGAGTAGCAGATACTGAAGGAGGAATAAAAGACACGGGCCAAATACAGTACAATTCTTCTGACTGAACTTCACCAGCTTCCAGCAATCGAAGGGACATGGAGTTTCTGATCAGGGTTGCACCAAACAATCACATGTGAAAGCCATCAAAGAACTCTGTAAAACTTTCTAATCTCTTCTTCAACTCCATTTTCACTTTTTGCCTTCTTAAGTTGTTGGAAGGTCTGCTGTGATAAAACATTCTGGAGCAATTCACAATTATGTTACTTGCTAAAGTTACTTAGAAAAAGGTAAATTGCCTTATTTCCCATCACTCAGTAGTTTCCAAACAGCATGTTATCTACATACCGATTAGCAGCATTGAATCATTGGTTTTCACACTATTAAGCCAAACCCATTTGAATAATTTTTGAATACTTTAGTTCTCCCTTTGCAAATTAAGATCCAGCCTTACTCCACCTCCCGTTCTACAAGCTTCTGAGAACCAACTGTTGTTGCGGTTTGCTGTAGGTCTGCTCCCCCGACAAATCTCAGTTACCCCTTTTCTCCTGCAATTGCAGAGGCAGAATTCCCAGTCTGCTCAGAAGAGCCTGCTAGATTGCCTGCTCGTCCTTCAAACCTGACTGTCCCTCATTCCCCAAGTACAGGTACATGGGAGATGCCTTGAAGCAGAAAGAAGGAAACAACTTTAAGCAACTTATTTAGAATTAAGAAATTGTGGGATATTTTTCTTAAGCAGGTGCCCAGTCAGAGTTTCCTTTATGCCAATGAGCGTTTTTCTAACAATTTCAAGGGACTTTGGATCACTTCACAAATGAAATGAGCTGATGCTTTTGTGTCAGTTCTCATTTACCAGGCAACAATCATAACAGAGGCAGCAGTTACACCCTGGAAGGGTGGAGGATAGGGGTTCCAGAGCAGAGGATTCACATCACCCATCACCTCTGCTGGCAGTTCCAACTATCAGGAACCAAGAATGCCATGGAAAATCATACTGCATTTGCTCCTAAAGGCATTCCCTGAGGCAGAAGGAAAGTAGGTTATAATTTGCTGTAAGAAAGCTAAGCACTACTCCATCAAGAGAGAAGAAGTGATATTTTAAAAGAAGATTATGAAATCAGATGCCATCTTGTGGCCAAAACCCATGAAATTGCTATGGTAGATACAATACAATACACAAAACACACAATAAATACACAGACAAAAGAGAAGAAATAAGGCCTTAAAAGATTGGAGACATACTATGAAGACTTTTAATCTCCAAGTCTGTAGTTCTCTAACTAACTAGTGTGTTTCTGTCTGCTGGTGTAGAACCAACTCCTCCACACTTCTGATAGTTAAACTCCATTAAAAGACATTATTGACATCTTCCCGCACATAAGTTTTCTGTGCAAAAAATCGCTATACATCCTCTACAAGTTTGCCCAAGTTCTGAATGAACTGAAGCAGGAGAAAATGCAGGAGATAGTAAACAATGAGGCCATTGAGTGTTGTTACTGCGTGACATAAAATAAGTGCCTTTCCCGTAAGACAAATGCTCCAATTAAGACATACCTATGGACTCTAAGACCTAAATACTTATTTGTTCATAAACACGAGAGCTGTGAAAATGGCTGCACAGAGGAAACAAGGATAGCGATGACAGCAAAAGATCTGAAGGATAATGAGAAGGCACATGTAAAAAGACTACCTAAAAGTATGCTGCATGGGTAATGGAGGGAACAGAAAACACTCCGCCAGCCATAGATGGGGAGCAGGAACTTCTTCAAGGTCCCTCTTACTTGTGTCACACTATCAAAGGCATGGAGTCAGTAGCACTGCCCTAGCCCTGCTCCTATTGAACAACCTCTTTTCAGACCCATCCTCCAGGTATTCTTTCTCTCTCCTTTCCCAGCTGCCAACCTGCCCAAATCTCTGGATGAAGACCATTCATTCCCAGCAGTCAGAGCTTTACAATCTGCTATCTCACACCTTATACAACAAGCAAGGAGACGTTTACACCATTGCTAGGGAACAACACAAAAATTTGATGTTAGCTCCTCCAGAACTTGAAAATGATCACATATCTATGCATAGAAAAGCTACATTTGGCCTTTTAGATGATTTCAGATCACCGTCCGTGTCCCATATGGCTGGCTGTAACTCAGTTAACCTGTGTGGTCCATGCAGAATATAAAACCACCACGTGCTCAGGTAAAGCCTTTACTGGCACACATTTTGAATTACTCTCATTCCTGTATCATGGTTTTGCTAACCAGAAATCACGTGGCCTTCCCGTTGCACTGTGAGTCGACCCCAAATCTTGACTGTGCTCATCACCAATACAGAAATAAGTTTCTAACGTAAACATAGGCAGCTAGCGACACTGAAAATACCTTACAGTATCTGAGACATCTGCACAGCACTGGCAGATACAACAGAGGACCTACAGGAGACCCATGCCTTCTCCAGAGCGACGGCTGGAGACCAGGTGGGATACCCGACAACATGTAAAATGGTGCTAGATGCCTAGGTTTAGGCAAACGAACGGTTCCCACCCCGTGAAAACATACAGGACTGTACATTTGAACATATAAAGAAATGCGTTTAAGCTAGTAGCAGCAGCAGTTGTGAGTAAGGGGTTAACTAGCAGTCATTATTACATTGAGGAAATTGCCCCAACAGAAGTATAATCCACATGGTAGAAGACAAGTGTTATTCACAAGTTATTAATAAAAGAGACCAAAAAGAAGGCAATGGTATACTGTTCTGTTAATCTCATAAGCCCAGATGTTCGTGAAATGAAAAACAGCCCAAGTACATGACCTTTCATACTGATGTAAAGGAATGTTTAAGATATGATGGGATGTTATATATCACAGGATGTTAAAAACATCATAGAAAAAGTTCAATATGGATAGCAAAAAATTAAAGAATCAAATACTTACAGAAAGATTTCTCTGATAAAATGCAAAAAAAATCAAATTAATTATACTTTTCCATAATCATAATTTTACACACTTTTATAGACACCAGCGCTTATACAATGCCAAAGTACAATAATGGCAGGAATCACTATTGCATAGGATTGTTACAATTTCTTGCACACTATCTCTTAGTGTGAAAGAAAGTGTTCATTCACGGGAAGATGTGATGTTCTGTTTTTATGCATAACAAAATGTTATGCAGAAAGCACCCTACGTGCAAAAAAAATATAGATGTCTATGGACTTCATTGCAGCCTGCTCTTGGAGTCAGTTCTTGAGGTAGCCAATTCATTTGGAAGCAAACTAGTTTGGGGAAGTGAGATTCTGAAATAAAATTTTATCTGAATGCTGGTCACCCTTTTCTGTTCCAGCGGTGGTGCAGGAGCATAAATGGAGAACGGCAGGTATTGTGGGGAGATTAGGAGGAGAAATCTGTGTGTGCAGACAGCAAAGAATTCAGACATAATCTCTTGGTCTTCCCCCCCGTTTCTTTTCCTTTCAGATGCTTCAGTGTAAAACATGTGGTTTACACTCATCTTTGTGTAAACTTCTCTGGAGCGAGTTTCAGACAGAGGGCAGTCCCTCTGTAAGCAAGACGGACAAAGCCGAGACTCAGAATGTGTGGGAACATGTGTCTATTGTAGCTTTTTATTAATAACACCACCTGGTTGACATGGATTCTGCAACTGCAGACCAGCACAGGCCCACTGGAAGCAATGGAATAAAGGAAAAGAAACTCACCAAAATCTAAAATTTTGTCCCCCGCTCTCCGCTCCCTGCATCCCCACCGTCGCTGACACTGAAACAATCTGGCCTAGGCGAGGGGAGCGTGGGGCAAGTTTGGGAGGTCAGTTTACACACGGGTCAGCTTATATGTGAGTGTATACAGTATCGGGGTCTGTTTTCTATTTGCTTGTCAAATACCAACACCATAAAGAAAGGAATAGTACTAAATCCACCATTTTAACCTTACACATACCCACAATTACAGCTGAAATAACTCAGCAATTTTTGAGTTATATGAGTGCAAAGAAAGCATCTGTAACCAATCACCTATTTTTTTGTTGGCTTTTTTTTTTTTTTGGCAATTCTATATCTTAAAAATTGTGAATGCAGTTCTATTTTTTTTAAAAAAAAAAACTTGTTAAAAAAAACAACACATGTGCTCTCGGGCTGAAAACACATATGCCAAATTCAGCCTGGAGAGAATTTTTACGGCTGAGTTATAAAACCCTGAAAATAGGGATTTATAATGGAAATGCTGACAGACCATTAACTACAATAATAACATAAACGGAGCAATAGAATTTCCAAGTTATCTCCTTTTTGTTTGTGTCAGCATTCCTGCACCAAGAGTCTGCACAACGCGTACACAGCATTAGCAGCGCATCGCTTGGGGTTCTCTCTTACGGCGTTCCCAGAATACAGAGGAGAACACAGCGGAGGAAGCAGCGAGGCGTAATGCACGCAACGTTTGTCTCTGGGTGCATCACATCCCTTCAATCAACTCTAATCATGGGCTTTTCGGATACGTTTTGTGAGGAACCCTGCCACCAAGCAAAGGCAAGTAGCAGGGCAGCAGTTCACCTGTTTTGCTCTGTGCCCCGTCAACAGGGGAGCAAGCCACTGCTTGCTGGTCCCACACAAAACCTTTCCCTGCCCACCATGAGGTCCGCTCTGAGCTTTCGGCGTGAGTCAGAACAGAAAGAGGGAGATGATAACGACTTACGCTGGTGTGCGAAAACAGGGCACACGAGGATTATTACAGACCGTAACTACACATTGTCTGCTCTTGCTTTAAAAGCTCAAGCTGTGTGTATCTTCTCTGGAAAGATGAATATACTGAAAATATGTAAACTGTCGTGCTGCTCAAGATAATTTTTCCCCTATAACAGACAGAGACAAGTTGTTTAAAAATAAAATAAGTGACGGCTAATGCTACAGAATCTGTACATTCTTTGCCCTTACAAGAAAAAAAGCTCTTACTGGTGAAGATTTGTTTAGCCCATTGCTACTATGTTGCTAGTTTATAACAAAGCACATATTCCTAATGAAAACAGAATTTCAAATTATTCTGCATGGGGTTGACACTGGGAATGAAAGAGGATGACAGATCCTCGTATAATTAGGATTTTGTCAGATTCAGGGTTTTGAAAGATACTGCAATACAACTGGCTTCTGACTTGTTCCCTGGTTCGTTTGTCCTGTACATCCTAAAACACCTGACATAACGCAGCCAATATTATTATTCCCATTTTACAGATGGTTAAAGAAAGGCACAGTGGTGAAATAAATTCCAGATTGCTTCCAAAACCCAGGAAAAGCACCGAGTTCTCTTGTTTTATTAATGTCTGCTGTACAAAACACAGATTTCAAACTTTTTCATTTTAAGGGTAAAAAGGCTAAATATGACCCATGAGTTGACATAACTCATCTGCTTCAGGAAAGCCCTGGTTCACTCCAGAAGTGGATAGCAAGTTCCGACATCACAATTTTTTTATTTTTTTATTTTTTTTTACAAAAATCTTGAGTTTTATACAAAAAGAACAAGTTTAAAGAAAAGAACAGCACAAACAGCAAACCAGGCTTTTTCTGCTGACATCATCAATGACTCCTGACAGTCCCTCCCTGCTACCAACCTCTCCTGACATTTACCAGCTCCCTCAAAAGGGAACCATTGTCTTAAAAAACATTATTCTCTTTACTTATCTGCATCAAAAGAAAGAAAACTACTAGTGGCCGAAACGACTCAAGCTGCTTTACTAAGTACTTCTGCCACTATTGCTCTGCTTTTGTCCAACACACGTGTCTAAGTCTTGTCTATGCTAGAGATATTTGGCACGCTGACCGTCCTTTGTCCCCCTAGCATGCCAAACACACTACAAAAATGCTCCCAACGGTGCACAGGCGCTCAACGCCACTGTTTGGATTAGAGTGCTTGTAGATGACACACAGCTTTGTCTGTTGTTTACAACCCAGGATAATACAACAGACATTCAGTTGTCCCAGTGTCTCGCCAAGATTAGCACGTGGAAGAGCAGGAGCTGGCTGGAGCTAAGACTCAGCAGGACAGAGGTTAGGCTTGTGGGCAGAGGGAAATGCTCCAAGGAGCACTGCGGTTCCCTCCGAGCGAGGACACATGCTCACAGATTAGCAAGAGAATCCACGTTCTGGAACCTTTCTTGACTCCTTATTGATACTGTGCTCTCATACAGCAACATCTGTGAGAAACGCTTTCTACCATCTCTGACAAGCCAGAAATCTGCTTTACATCCATATGATGACCTGGCCTCAGGGATAAATGCCTTCCTCACTTCCCATCTGGCTATGGCACTACAGTCCATTGGGACTCTGAGTGTCGGCACCAAGAAACCTCCAGCTGGTACCAAAGGCCGCATGCAGCACACCTTCCTACCCACGGTAACTGCAGGCAGATTGTTTGCTTGCTATTACACTGGCTAACCATAAAATACTCTCTTAAGTTCTCACCCTTATTTTCAAGAGACCAAACAACCCAAAGAGAAATGGTCTAAAAGACCACTGCCCCCTGCAGAGTTCCCTTCTCCAGGATATTGCAATGGCTGACATTAAAACAAAGATTATTGCTCTGGAAATAGAGCTGTTGTTAGGTGGTAGATACATTTTCTGCTGTAGCCAAGGCTGCCACAAGCATTTCCACCTTCCTGTCCAAGCCCATCCTAAATCTTTCTTTCCATAGGAACAATGCACAGCTCAACCCACCCAATAAACAACAAACCAAAGGGAGCCAACCCTCCATGAACTTCTCTCCCCTCATTTACATAATCGATTCACTACCGTGCCTTGAAACTGGAAAGAAGTGGTGTTATTTTTTTGGCAGATAAGCACCAGAAGCAATGCAGTTAAGCAGACAACAGAGTACTAACCTGGCAAGCTGACTGCACTGGGAAATGGCGATAGGGTGGCTATTCCCAGAGGGAAAACTTATCTCGGCAGTCCCCAGCCTTGCTGGCACTGCACGGAAAAGGTTGGCATCTTGAAGCCTGACAATATGGTATTAATCATGTTCTTGTCCTGTATACTCGTCATCTAAATCAAACTGCAAAAAATAGAGAAACAGGAAATGCTGAATTAAGGTAACACTTCCCCCACACAAACCACCGCACAGTCCTAATTCTGTCCCTGCAGCAACGCCAACCCTTGTAAATTAGACGACTTCTCAAGCTGTTTGAAGTCCTGAGCAGCCAGCTCCAACCTAAGGAGTGAGTACGTGGCTTCAAGCCACATTTGCGATACCTCCCTGCCAATTTCTGGCTTGTACTTCATACTCCCCAGATGCAGGTTCATGAGCCATGACAAAATTTGGGGGCAAAGTGGAACAGATGCAGAGAATTGTTTCTCCTGGTTTGAGGTTTCAACAGGAACGCTCCAGACAGCTTCGGTCAGGGCTGGAGAGAACAGGGGGCGCTGGGTGGTGATCAGAGCTCAGCACCTGCCCTCACCCAGCTATGCACTCTGTGGTTTCACTGCCTCTTGTTGAGAAGAACAAACAGTCACTATGTGCAGGCATGGCTTTTAAAGTTACGGAACTCTTTCTAAGTGATTTATAAGGTGCTATTATAAAGATGTTTGAATTTCTGAAAAATAGAGGGGCTAGAATTTTTTTTTTATTTAGTGCTTAAATTGGTTTGGTTATTTGTTTCGTTACAAGAGATCAAAAATAATCCTGGTATTCACAATGAGCAGTAAAGGCCATTCAAATATGTTAGAATAACCTTAAAAGCAGGTGGCTACCTTATTAAGTGTTAAATATTCGAAGTTGAAACATGAGTCTCTTTCCATCTAGAGCACGCAGTAAATGGCTTCCACATATGCATAACAGCCCATTCACACAATTAAAAAAAATTAGTTAGCCGGTTGAAATTAGAACAAACATGTAATAAATGCAAGAATTTCAAAGGAACCGTTTTATTTTATGAGCCATTGTTCCAGCTGGATATCCATGGTTCCCCTAATCTAAACAAATACCGCAAAATAGAAATTATTCTTTTGAATGCTTTTAACCACAGTGCAGTATTTGTGGGTGGGGAGGCGGGGGGACAGAGAGGTTTGGACTCATCAGGTACGTGACAGAGAACCTTCAAATTTTCATTTCCTAAAGAGTTCAGAGATTCCACGGGCAGAAAAGCAGCTTTCCAGGACAAGGTACCTGCTTGAGTCTGCAACATCAACATAATTCACTCCTGAAACCCAGTTTAGTGAAGCGAAATAAGATTGCTCTCAACATTTTAATGGCATACTAGCAGGCTTCACCTCTGCACGAGCAACCCAGTGCAAAATTAATTTGTTGAACTTTAATTGATTCTTTTGGAGTGAAATATTCATTGGCAGCTGGGCTCTAAGGCGCCGAGTATCTAAGCTTAATAAACATGCAGTCTATTAGCTTGTGTGTGTCTTAATAACCATAACAATTTTGCAGGTATTCAAAAAACCCAAAATAATTCTATTTTTATAACAACCTGTGGCAAGTCAAATAGGGAATAGGGCAGCCTAACTAAATGTCCATTTACTAACGTGAATGTCCATAAACTTTCAGCCATATACGCAAAATATAAAATTGTAACCACAAAAGCAATATAGTAGCCCCCATGCATACCTTTCAGCTGAAAGTAACTGTTTCTGTCACATGTTCTTTTTCTCTTGACAGTTATGTTTGGTATTTTACACTAAATTCTGACACTATTTTCCACTTTTTAATTGGAAACCACAATCACTTCTGTACTGTTTTGTTCTGCTTTCTATATTTGTGATTTGCACCTAACTGTCAAATCTTTAATGGTGGAGAAAAAACATCTATAAAGTTAAGGCACAAAATGCCATTCAGAAAGTCCAGTGGCTGTCCTGACACGAGAAGTCACTCAGATGATAGCATATCTGGTTTAGTTCTCCCAAAACCTGACCTTCCAGAAAGTGAGTCCTGGGTGCCACATGTTGCAAATGGGTAGTTCCTAGAAAAACAAAAGCCAATTCTACAACCTGCACGGGAACAAGACTCCAGTGACGACAACAACATTGCGTCTATTCACACCAGGGTAGAATTTGGCAGTCAGATTTATCAAAACGTGTGCATTTTGTACTCAAAGGGAAAAATTTGAGAAATAGATGCAAGTCCTCTACATGACAGGTCAACATCAAGTTTCTGGTTAATTGCGGTACTCCTCCCAGCCTTGCCACATAATATAAAACTCGCTGTATAATACAAAATTTACTGACAAGATTGTTATGGACATTGTTAAAACCAACATGAGTTACAATTACTGCAGGACTGTGGGATCTCTTTCATACACATACATAAACGCACACACACGCACATGTGTGTATCTATATATGTATGTGTATTGCAGTTATACTCATGTCTTAGCAGTGAACCTCCAATTTTAAATACCACCTCTACAAACTTGTCATATTTATCACTGGGGAGGAGACTGAGTCTCCAATGCTTTGCCAAACTATGTTTGACTGCTTCAGCCATTCCAGTAAGTAGCCCCTCAAAAGTTTCCATGAACAAATCTAATTTTCATTCTGGATCTCTGGTAGAAGTACAGCGCATTCCAGCACCACCTCCCCCACCGTTTAAGTGCACACAAAGATCACAAAACGTCCTTAAACAGGGCAGCTTCCTACATACCCTCAAGGAATCTGCCTGGCTTTAGTTTTAGCTTTACCTTTTTTGTTTACCAGGAACCACACCCTGCCAGTTACTCCAACAGCATGCAGGGACATCTAGTGACCAAAGAAGATATTGCAAATAAATATATCATTCCATCTCCTCGCTACACCATTTTGTTAAAATCCAAGGAGCAAAATTAAGTGCCTGAAAACTAAGGAAAAACACGCTCCATTTTTTTGTGTTGTTGACATATTTTCTACCCAGTAAAGCAGCCAAAGCCCTATCCATTCATCCACTAAGTTCGCTTGGCTTAACACTTACCAGGGATAAAAAGAAGGCAAATTATTTATTTTTTAATTTCACTCTAGAAAAAGATTTTCTTTTCCTTGAAGTAAGATCTCAAGAGAAAAGAGTTGCCAACCAAAAAGAGTTTTCTTCTTTGCACTGAACAACCAGAATTCTGAACTCATTAAGAGGACATTCACATGTTTTGTTTCAGTACACATTTCTTACGCTTCAAATAAGACAAAAAGCAACATTCTACACCACTATGGTCTTTCTTTTTCCTCCACATCTATAAATACTCCCATGGAAATGGCACTGGTAAGTAAACCCATATTTCTGACCTGCTGCATGTCTAACATTTCTTCTTTAATAACTCCATGAGCATGGCAGGCTCTTCCTATTAACTACATTACATCATCATTATCAAAGACGAAAGGAAATTAATTTTGTTTTCCAAAGACTTGGCAATAAGTCGGTTCTTTACTTCATCAGACATCTGCTGTTTTTCTACGTATGTCATTTGTGAAGCAGAGTTTTCCTTATGACTTTATTCTCCTAACAGTTTATCATGCAACGCTGTTTACCAGTGAAATAAAGCGGAGCAGGATTTCTCATTTGCCCTCTAAAAGTGTAAAGCTAACTTAAAGCCAATATTATAAACTTATTTCAGTTTCAAATACTTCTTCTGGTTTAAAATAAAGCTCAAAGACTGTCATGCAAAAATAACCTCTCATGGTCTTTGCCTGAAATTTATTACTAGTGCTGCAGTACTTTGTTTTAACAGATGGGACTTTATCAGCAAATTATATGGGCAGGCCACCAACTTCCCTCAGGAATGGAGGAGTGCTAGTATTTACTTGGGCTCTTATCTGTGCACTTAAAGCCATATTCTAACCACAAAATTCTATTTTCATTTATTGATATAAAAGACAAAACACAGAGAATCTTCTGTTCTAAAGCACACTGCATTCCTAACCTTTGTCTTCCTCATGTATGTGATAGGTAGCTGCTGTCAGATATTTCACACAAGTTTTTTTTTCTCTTCTCCCTTTTAAAGCTGAATGGACTTCATAATTTGTTTTCATGATCGCCGTATAACTGCATTAATGCTGTGCAAAAGGGGACAATTCAGATCACTTTTCAAAATATTTATTTTGCTAAATAATTTGTGGTTTTGTTTGGAGTTTTTTTACACTGAAATTTGCCCTGTAAATAGTATTCTAAAATTCAAATTTTGCTCATGGCAAGTTACTTCTAAACTACAGCCACCGGCGCATCGGGAACTGGAAGGGCTAGTGAATGTATCCAGAGAGCAGCGGCCCCCATTCCATCCCTTACGTTAGCCACTTTGTGCTGTTCCAGCAGCACAGAAGGGCTCAAAAAACCCCATCTGGCTATTCTGAGCAGACAGGCGAGGGTGCACCACAGCTCTAAATACACCACTCGCCAGGCAGCGAGAAGGTAGGGAATACAAGCGTGGTGCAAAGCCGCTCACGCCACCGCCAGCCCGGCTTGCACCGCTTCTTTGGCATAACCTCTGTGGTACCCTGTGAGCTCCCACGGATGGTCGTAAGTAGGAAGCAGGTGAGGGAGAAAAACTAAATAAATAATAACTCCAGGGAAAGAAAGAAATAGTGATAAGCACAGAGTGTCGCACTAGATGCCAGCTGCTATGTCCCACTACAGAACCTGATATTTATTCTTCCTTCTAATCAAGATCTAAATATATCAGAATTTCTTTCCGAAGTGCACACATCATCCTAAAATAAGCTTTTTTTGAAGGAATTTTGAAAATGTGCATCCTTTATCTAACAAGACTCCATTCAGCAGTACACTCTGAAAGAGATGGTATTCTGAAAAATATGGCATATAGCTTATTTTAAAACTTTCCTAATGAAACACTGCTTAACAACAGTTTGAATTAATAGGAAGGATGCGAGGTAATTTATTTCAAATGAGAAAGAATATTTTAATAGAAAACCATGTAAAAATTTGCAAAAAAACCTATGGAAGTGTTTTAAGTGTTTTGTTCCAAATTATTGAACATATCATTAAAACTAAACTATCCGTTCCTGTTCAGTGGAATTCTTTCAATATAGTTTTATTTGTATATGTCTGTTACAGAATATATACCGCAGGACCCAATCCTGTAATGACTCCCATGTAAGTAACTGTTGCTTATTACTTAACACGGTGTTCTACGTTCCATCCACTTCTGGCATTGTATTTTACTTATCGTCTACACAGATGCTTTTACTGCCTTTTTTTTTTTAGCTATAAACAAAATAACCCATATACGTACCTATTAATAAAAGTAATAGAATGAGTCTAAAAATATATTGGATTATTGGTCTATATTGGACTACTGGAATCTTTTCATGAAACCCACCTATGGATATTAGAGCAATGCATTTAAGATGCATCATTCAGCCAGATGAGGCTCTTTGTTAGAAATAGTCTGAGTTAATTGTCAACTATAAAATTCAGAATCTAGCACAGACACAATCATCTACATCATTCTGAGATACAGTTTAACAAGCCGTTTAACTACAGTTAAACGCAATTTGTCTTAGATCTTACTCCCGATGACTTGATCGTCCTATTCTTCAACCACATACAAAGGCCTGCTAAGCAATGAGAGACCTCCACTGTACTCAGCGGGTATTGGATCAGATCTTGATGGCCAAAGTCTGCTGCTTTTATCCCCAGAATGAATAGCTCCTATTCCACAGGGAATCCTCCACAAAACATGGTGTTACTTACTGCAAGAAAACGTATCAGAAACTGGACCTCAGAGAATAACTTAATAATACGCTCCCAGCAGAGAAAGTTTGAAAATACACTCGCTACAAAAGGAAGAGGATTTGTAAAGCAACATTGTGAAAATCTGGTAATGGTTCTGGCCCAACAATCCATATCTGAATTTCAAATACTCCAGAGTTTGCAGATAGAGCTATAAACCAAATGGTGTGGTATGGAGCACCATAAGGATCAGGGTTATTTGCTAAACAATAGCTAATATCATGCTTAGAGGCAATAAATAAATGCCAGAGCTGTAACTCATGCAAGAACAGTTAAGGAAAGGCAAATTCCAAGGTATTTTAGCTGAATATTGCATTCAAATTCTGACATATAAGGATAGGAACTTATGTGAAATGTGGACCTGGATTTAAATTTTAAACTTCTTGCCATTAAAGTTCAGGGTATGTTTGGGTCACACAGCTCAATGAGGGTTTAGATCTCTACAGAATATCAGGTTTTTAAAGATACTTTTCATTTTCAGACGTGACAGTTAAAAAAATCCTGGGTACAATAAACCATTTGACTTGGGGAAAAAAGTTGAGCTATAAACTGAAACCAAAGTAGCTCAACTTGGGAGTGTCCCAGCTGCAGAAAACTCTTAATTTTAAAACACTTTGATTGATCCCCAATCTCTTCGAATTACACTGCAGTAAGGACTGTGCGCCCTTCTGAAATCAGGCTATGCTTCAATTACTTCATCTGCGTATAAATTTCATTGTTATTTGAAACATATGCAAAACGCAGATACCAGTATACCCTAAAATTGATTAAATATCTACCTCATTAAAGTACAAAACCTACAGCATGAGGCCCTAGTACGAGGGTTCACTTTGCATTAAGAATGCTAAACCTTGCCAGTGAAATACCATTCTGGATCAATCCAGTTTAGCTGTACAACATCTGTATTTTAGCAGCTGGACACTTACACTACCAACACCCTCACTAAGGTCTTCAAGTTTCTGCTGACAGAGTAAATACAAACTAACTCCTGCAGCAAAAGTCTGCTCACCTGCTTCACTCACGCTACCCAAACGAGAAAGGCAAACAGAAGTACGCCTCAGGTAAAACCTTGCAGTGAAAAGCTTCATCCCATGGGCGGACATTTTTGAGAACCAAATCTGGATCAGAGTATTTCAGAACATTTTATGAATTCAAAAGTGACTTAAGGCAACATGAAACCTTGACAGGCTATTAGTCCATTCTGAGGGACTATTACCTTCCAGACAATTATTTTCAACATATAATGCTGAGGTCTGGAAAATCCTTGTGCCACTTCCCATGAGGATTCACGGTCTGTTGGCCAAATGTGTCTCTGCATTGTGATACTTACAACATACACAGTAATGTTTGCTGCCCTTGACACAATACACCAGCAAGCATTTATAGACACGAGGAAAATTTCATACCTTTGTTCTGAGAGAGTATTAAAAAAAAAAAAAAAAGCAATAATTATTTTAAAATGACAGAAAAAAAATTATATAAACACAAAACCGTGATGAAAAATGTAGGTATAGTCAGTCCCATCTTGGCAAGGAAGCAAACTAGGTGAGTAGTATTCAGACATTCTGCCTGGATGGACCATTTCTTCCCGTCCTTTCCCTACAAGATCTGGGGAGCCCAAATAGCAGGAAAGGCACTTCCTGGGGTCTCTCGGTTTTCCGTGCATGCACATGCATGCAGGAAAGCCTCTAAGCATCCCAGCTTACCCTTGGAGGGGGGGTGGGGGGGGGAGAAGTCATGGATGTGCTGCTTGATCAGTTTGAACAGCCTGTTCCCAGTTGCCTCCTTCTTTTCAGAGGGAGAATCAGGATGATGCAGACCGCAAGCCAGATGAACTGCTCCAGAGGTGGTAGCCTACACTTTGCTGATATTCTTCACAGGAGCTCCCTTCTGGCACCTTGCACATATGGAATGTAAGTCCAGGAACCCCCCAAGGAAAACAGAAGTCATGATCATAGAGTTTCCACCACCCAAACAACTGTGGAAGCCACCAGTCCATGCTTTATGTGCTCCTGAGTTGCTACCTGAAAAGAAGGAGCAGGTTGCAAACTGGTTTAATTCTTTGAGTGAGCAATATGCCGTCTACAGATCACAGGCTGAGCATCCTTGCAATCAAGAACCTCTCCAGGTGTCTTTCAGCCCTATTTTGGTACTACGATTCTGTGAGAAGCAGTACAGCTCCACAGTGCTGCTGCTCAAAGCCATGTCTAGAAGGTGTAAACCAGCCCTTTAGTTAAACAAGGAATTTGAATACGTACTTGGTCAACAGGATGAGTTACAGTTGTATCAGGTTTAAATCAATCCCTTTTTGACAGAGCATTTAAGTATACGATTACCTTTAAAGATGTATGTTCCTCATTAAGTTGGTGGGGTTAAGTATGCCCTTAATGATATAAGAATGATGAGAATATGCCAAACTATTTTAGAGACGGCAAGCTTCTCTGAACCAGGACCATCATTAGTGTTCTCACTGAACTGACAAAGGGACTGGTCACTTTTACTACAAAGGAAACGGGATGTGGTCTTTCATACTATTTCAAGCATTCAGTGCAAATGCAATCTCCAGAAGGAAAGCCACTCAAATCCACATGGACATCCTAGCTACGTTACTGTACATCTTACTTCCTGAGCTCTGCAGGCAAATGTCTTCTGAGTGTGCAAGAGCCTGTCCATGTAGCTGCAGGGGCAAGATGCAAAATGTGCATTCTTGGAAGATCATTTGTAAATTTGGCATGAGGTTTGTTTTCTAAAATGCTGCTGTGAACAATTTGTCACTGACTCTAAGTCTGACAAACAAGCCCCTTTAGGCTCATTCAGATAAAGATTAGGAATGCTTCACTGGAGCTAGGGATGAAATACAGGCTTCGAAAGCATCACTTTTACTTATGACATCCAAAAACTATGTTAAAATAACATTGGCAATGCAGTGCCAAGAATTGAAAACTTAGGAAATGCCAAAATTAAGGTTGCCTGTACAAACATTGTTCGGCCCTTTTCTGAGTGCACTTCATGATACAGGTTTTCATTACATGACCATGCACAATTTTTTTCCACCAAATCACTGCCTCATTCATTGTGAGGTAAGGGACGGCTTGAGGAAAGAATTAGGGTTGTCAAGGAGATAGCTATCTGTAGAAACGCTTGCTCATTCAGAAAACAAGCAGTTATTCAATACTTCTTTCAGTTCTTCCATTCAATATGTAGCCCCAGGCTTTATCCTATACATGGCCTTTAAACTCTGCATTTAATACAAAATTATTCATTTCGTCATAGGCATCCCTACGGTCCTATTGGCATAGCGTCCAAGTGCTTCACATAGGGTAAAAAGTTTGTCTTCACAACAGATATGCAAGAACAGAATTAGTAGCTTCCACTTAGATCATTTTCTATTTCCTGCTGCCTCTACTTTCTACTTCCCTCCCATTTTCTCTATTGAAATTCCCATCAGGTGTTTCTTCCTTTTATTTGTCCTGCCTATATACTTCAGAGACAGCACTAGCAGCAAAGATAAGGAATTATGAGACAACTGAATTTGTTCAGTTCAGATGAAAACTTCAGAGAATTTAGCTGCCAAACTCTAACAAGCCTCTACTAAACATCTGCGAACTAAAATCTTTTGAGAGCCATACAGCTTGGCCAGCTTTGGGAAAATTTTTACAGGGATGCCAAGAGATCTCCCTCTGATATCAGAACAACTTCCACTTCCACGTCAGATTTCAAGTGTTTACCCAAAGCATAATTTAAAAAATAGTTTTAATTTTAGCAACAACAAAAAATGTATCTTTCTCCAATTTCATAAACAATGCAGCTGGGTTTAGCTATTCCTTCCAAATAGCTGAAGAGTGACAATGTGGTTTACTTCTTGGAGAGTCTCTTTCAACCCAGCACCCAGTATGACCCCAGGGCCAAGTCCTACAGCTTCCCCAACCACACAATGGGAAACAACGCCAGGTAGACATGCCTCTTATTTTAAACAGTAACACTACATTCATACAGTAAAAGAGCAGTGGGTGCTTTCTGAAGTTAATGGAGTTACATTGAGACAAAATTAATACATTGGAAAAGACAAGCAAGAGCTTCAGTCTTCCTCATCTGAAGCATAATCCTGAAAATCATACCATGCTATGTCTTTGGGCAGACCCTCAGCTGAGATCAATTGGAATAACTCCACAGAACGCATGTCAGATTATACTTAGTAAGGTTACGACCACAGTATGCCTGAGCTAAGTTTTCCTCAAAATAAATAGGGAGGGACCCACCAGACTATTCTTTATGGGTATCCTCAGTTTTTCAACTCATTTCTCTGCACTTTGGCCCACCAGAATCTGAACCTGTTAGCCTCCCACGCACCCTATTAAGTTCATCTTTTCTCAGTCTGTTGAGAAGCGACTGGCCTGCCTGGGCTGATGATGAGAATGGACAAGCCTTTGGTTTGGCGGTGGGTTGGGGGGGGGTGTTGGTTGGTTGTTTGATTTAAACACTATCTTTTTTCATGAATGCATTTCTAGTAGAGTGGAGTGCTACTGATTAAAAACAGTTAAAAAGTTTGAACAGATATCACTGCAATATGTACTTACAGCATTTGGGTTCTTCTGGGGATATCAATTCAGATTTAAACCAATAAAAATTTAGGAGTAAAGTTTCTTGACTTTAAGGGTAAATAATATGGACAAGTAGGCTAAGGTACATTATACCTTGCAGTGACTCCTGGACCTGAGGCTCTAAGAGCCATATTAAATAATATGTGCCTTGTGATACCAACAGTCAGTCTGTATCCTCTGGTTTTCACAGAGAAAACTGAGGAAATTCACTGATGGTTTTCACCTTCAGCCTTTTGTCTCTGCAGAACTTTTAGTAAAAAATAAAGAAAGCAAAATAGTCTAATCACAGGGTGATGATTCCAAGACCTCAGTGGTCTTTGTTTCCTTTCACGTCTCATTTGTTTGGCCCATATAAATTTCCTTTCCCATTTTAGCACCCCAAATTAATCAAAACATTACTGGAGATAAACTTACATCTGATCATTTGGCAGGACACATTACATGCTTGAGAAATGGGTATCAAGCAAATAAAAGTATACAAATATGAAATGGTTTGGATTGATGGGACAATGTTTGGTTTAACTTAAGATTATAGTATATAGTTAGCAAAAACTGGGTTCCATTGTCTCTTAAGAGGTTAAGTCCCTAATGGTGGCTAGTTGACCTGAAAAAAAGAGGGGAATATCACTGTAAAACACTGTTCCCATAACACAAGGGTGCTGTTAACAGGCTGGCACAATGATCATATTAACTGTAGGCAGTGCCCATAAAGGAGGCAGGGTACTCCCTACTTTCCTTGGCGCACCTTCCAGGTGTAAGATTCCTGTGGCGCACCAATGAGATCAGACAAGCCCTTCCTGGCAGCTGGGATTTGACTCCATTTAGCTAGGAAACTTCACAAAGGAAACCTCACGATAGTGCCTTTTTTTTGTTTGTTTTGTCCTCTTCCAGCTCTTTTTGAGTACCTACTTCTTCCCTCCCACCCCAAATTTCTGGGTCTCAATGAAAATATAAAAGCCAAAAAGTACTGAATAAGCCAGGAAAATATTAGAAGCTTATTAAAGCTACTGGCAAAATGGTTAGTGCTTTTCCCCTTCCTGAAAATGTCAAGGAAAGGTAGTAATTTCTGAAAAATTTGCAGCAGAAAATAACAACTTTCAATCAATACCCCCCCAAAGATATAAAAAATAGATTTTCAGCATATGTCTTTGGGGACTGAGTAAAAATTGTCCATTAAAGTAGATATTTTCTACATACCAAACAAAAGTTCTACATGTTTAATCAAAAAAAAATCAGCAACAAATTTATGACCAATGGCAACCGATGCATCTTTTTATTTTAACAGCCCAGTTTCCTTATTGTCATTTTTCTGATTAAATCCTCGTGGGCCACAAAGAACATCACCTTTGTGACTCCTTTCACAGCAATGCAGAGAGTGATCCCGGAGGGCAGCCAGCAGGCCAGGAGGATGTAAAAAGGTTGTTATAATTCCTTAAGGCTCTGTGGCTTTCTTAGTGGGCATTTCTGTCCACTGGCCTCCAAAGGCTGTTCTTGAGTATGACTCCTCCACCCAGGATGTGTGTCATGTGAAAGCTTAATCCTTTAGGATAAATGCATGCAAAGGAAAACAGGAAGACTATTTGAAATGCAAAGGAAGGCAAAGCAGATAAAGCAGTGATTTTAAGTATGCTTCTCATTAGCTTAACAAGTCCTTTTACAATTAATATATTTATTTCTTCTGCTTTCTTAGAAACAAGCGTTTGTTGGGAGGAGGTACTGATGGTGAAGGCACAGCTGCTTCCTAAACATACAAATCATTAAGTGTTACAAAGTAACACACACACCACCACCACCCACCTTTAAAATTGACTGTGCAAACCAATTAGTTTGATGTTATTTTATAAAACCAGCCCAAGTAAGCACAAGATTCCTGCCTTTCTTCTGTGTTCACTACTTTAGCCAGGAATAAGCTCCCGTACCCGTGGCCACGCATGGGGCAGGGATTTACATCGCAAGGCCCCGACACTAAACTGTGGAAAACAGTCTTTCAGCAGCAGGAACAGCATCTGGCTTCTTGGCTTGCTCCACACACAGTTGTGCTGACAGATCTGGAGTTGCCTTTTACAGTGTCATACGGTCAGGCTGCTAATGTGATGTCCCTCCCCACTTGTCCTCCTCCATGTCGTTTTTCTTCTTTGACTCATATTTAGCTCTAATGAAGCTGTACGCGTTCATCCCTACAGACTGATGGGCCTATATCCCCTCTATGCTTTACAGCAAACTCAACCAAACATCCGTACTGAGCCAGCCTTCTAGGCATCCCTATACGGGAATTCCTTAAAAGGGTTCTGGTACTCATCCAAAACCCATCCCAACAAAGCAATGGGCTTTCCCCCACACCTTCATATCAGAGGACCCTAATTCCAGCCCAGCATCACTGCCACCTCATTAAGCAGACAAGGGAGGTGCCAAGAAAGTGGTGTCCCGCCCCAGAACTCCAGTTTGTCACCACCTCAACGTGAGTCAGTGCCATTTCGAGTTATTTCCACACATCTCTAGTGTGTGAATCTGGTATATGGGCTGTAAACATAATTCACAAAGCAAGCTGAAGCTGCGCTGATAAAGTATTTTTCTTGCTCATTTAAACATTCAGCACACCAAATACATAAAACATCTTGTATATGAACCTCTTCCTGTGTGGACACAGCCACTCTAGAGAATAAGCCCATTTTCTTTATGTCACATGAATGAAAATCAACACTGGATGACAATCTACTGTGGACTCATTTATAGTGATTTATTGAAGCATAGGACACTAATTTCTAAACTTATTTGGTATAACCCACCTGAGAGTCTAACTGTCTGGCTAAATATGATTTTTAAATATGATTTTTCTAATAGATTTCAGAATGTTGCTGCACTTGGCCTGTAGCTACTAATGATAAATACCTCAGCAAAAAGCAAAAAAGTCCAATTACAAAAAGGCATCAAGAACTCCTGATCAAAACTCTGCAGCGTATCCTCTACTGCTGCAAATTGGCGTGAAGCAACTTACATGGGGCAAGAATCTGGTGAGCTATTTAGAAATGATTGACCGTAATTCCATAGCATCTGAAATTATTTTTCTGGAAGAACGTGAGCACTCAGAGTTCCACAGATTGAAATGAGTATCTCACAGGCATGATGCTGCAAGATAAAAAGCGTGCTGGCCGTTTTCCAACAAGGAACTTGAGCATGTGCTTATCTTTAAGCTTACGAGCAGTCACACTGAAGTCCCATGCTTCATGCCTGAAATTAAACATTAACTCAAGTATTTTACTGGATCAGGGCCAATACAATTTCAAACGCGTCAACTCCAAAAGCATGGATTGTTTTGGGAACAGTTACTCAGGTGCACCTACTATGAGCTCAGCTGACAGTTGCAAGAAGGGATGAAAGCACTGTTACCTTTCTGCTTCCCGGTAATCTCCAGAAAATAGTGAGAACCCCAGCTTCCTACAAATCAGGGAAAAGGAGCTTAAAGTATTATTATTTCTGTTATTTTCAAGTTTTTTACTTCATATTCTAGTAAAGGGAATGTTTTCAAGTTACTAAATGCCTATTAAGATTTAGAAGAGAATTTTAAATGAGCCTTATACAATGCCTTGCAAAAGGTAGCATACGTGTATCTTTATCTCAGTCATCCAAAATAAAAATAGAGACAGTTCTAAAAATCCAGCACAAAGGTTTAAATTAATTGTTCTGTCAATAACTGAGTATTTTGCAGCATTAACCTGCAACTTCAGCTATTAAAGTAAATCAAAGAGACAGGAAGTAGAGATGGAAATCGGAAAGAAGAATAAGAGCTGCAAAATTAAACTGTTCTCTTTCACATGTGAAATTCAGTATAAAATACTTCCCTATAAATAGTTGTCAATAAACACAACTGCTGCAAATGTATTTGGTAAATGTTGAGGTCAAAGGCCTCAACTGTTTATTGCCTTGTAAACTCAAAGGCAAGTAAATTTATTGCCTGAACGAGTTTCAGAGTATTGGCCATCATAAAAACTCTGCATCCAAGGTACAAAATAGCCCATCAGCTAGCACCGCAGCTATTCCGCATGTAACTCAGGGGCCACCGCATGCATCATAATTCAAAGTATCAGAAAGTATGTTGTTGCCATGCTGAATATACACTACCAGGGGTCAGTGCTGAACTGCCTGTCATTACTATTAGAACTACCACTTGGTGAAATTATAAATGTTTGTGCTTTTAAAAGCAATTTGCTTACTGCACTACTGCAGCAGAATGTAGTAGTACATTTGCCTGGCATCCTTATGCAGCATTACATTTTCAGAAGTCCCTAATTGAAACTGGAGCAGCAGTGTACTAAGCACTGTGCAAACACAGTAAACAGCAGCGTTTACCCCAAATGTTTGCAGTCTAAGTGAAAGCTTACAGCCAGATGATGGGAAAAAGGAAATATTTTCCTCTGCACTTTACAGCTGGAAGAATGGATCTCAGAATTTAAGTGATTTAGGTCTTGCAGACAGAAGAATATTACTTTAAGGTACCTCTTTTCCCTAATTTTAAAAAGGTCAAATTGGTTCTATAGCGTTCTATAAAATCATTAGAACCATGGTTAGTGTTTAATGCCAAATCCTGTCCTCAGATCCATTATTCATGACTATACTTCCAAGATTAATGTGTTGAGAATCTTATTCTCTTCCAGCTCCAAAACTTAAAAGGGCCAGCTCAGGAAACAAAGTGTATATATATATGTTTTCTTGAACAGGCTTCTATTTAGAAAACATTATGTTTCTGTCCTCCAGCGTTAGAGCTCAAGAACTAAATGTGTTCAGTGTCCTTTCTCACATGTTCTTTTCTCAAGTACTGTGTGACTATTAATTAATGTAAATTAACAGACAACAGGTATCAATCTGTACAAATCGGATAAAGAGAAAATTTCAGGCACAAGCTAATATGGCATATAGTATAAAATATTACACAATCTGACTTTGTAATCTAGACTGTAAACTCCTCAGGGCAAGAACTGATGTTTTTCTCTGTCTCACAGAGCGTGCAGCCAGTGCTAGCAACTTTGAGGGCAATTCAAATTTTTTGTCCTCTTCAGTTGTGTGGTCAAAAGGGAGCTGTCCGGCTGCCCAAAACTGTGCTTGCCAGTTCAAATGGAACTGCATCCTGCCTTTGCTCTTTGAGTCCATTCTTGAGTAGCTGATAGTATCTGCAGATAAAGTTTTGCAGACTGTTATTTGAGAATGAAACTGCTGTCAGAGATTGAAGCACCTGACTGCATCTGCCAGTCAGCAACCTAAGTATCTACACATTTCAACTGAGAACACATACATGTAGGTAGGCACATATCAATACATGCACACATACAGTACCTCACACAGACACAAAACCCATCAAACAACACAACACAAACAGCAGACACACTTAAAAAAAGAAATCTAGTTCCACATACTTGCAAGCTCAAGTAAATCAGAGATCTAAATACAAAACATTCAACAACATGCATAGGTACATCTCATTTTCTAGAGAACTATGGCACCAATAAAGTAAATCATGTAGATTTTTATTTTTACTCTGGACAGATCTGTCTTCCAATATTGTTCCTGTCAAAGAAAATTGTCTCAACTTTCCTCCAGCCACTCCTCTGAAATGTTATACGATAAAAAACACTGCTCCATCTGAGAAATCTACCCCGAGTAAATTCCATTTGCTGCACAATCTAAATCAAAGGCACAAACACCTTGTCAAAGTCAACAAACTAACATTTAAAATTAAAGGTACTGTGCAAGGTCATGCTGACCCTCCTTTTTCTATTTGTATTTGTAGCTTTTATACATGATTAATCCAAAACATACATAGCATATGACAAACATAATACTGTGATATGGTTATGTATGAGTGGGCAAATCAGAAGATTTAACACTTTTTTCCATGTTTCCAGAACAGCTTTATCTTGTGATGCTGATACCACAGGCCAAATGCAGAACACTTATGACTGAGCCCTTCACAGGAGTAAACTATTTCCATCTCCAAGAAATTCAGTGGGAACTCTGTGCCTCTGTTGTCAAAAGGAAATGAAAATGGAAGAGATGTCTCAAAGAGTTAACTAGCAGCATCTCATTACCTGTCACTAAGGGAGGCAAAGCACAAAGATGCACAGGTATAGCTTAGAGTCCCTCCAGACTCAGTGCAGGAAACCCAAATGAACAGAGAGAAATGTTTTTTCTACCACCTGCAGCTGCTCTCAACTCTAGCACAGAGGCCCATCAGCTTATGCTTGCATAGAAGTATACAACACAAATATCAGTGTTGAATTAGAGAATCCATAACATCCATAGGATCTGATGTAAGCAGTTCCATAGGTTTGCTATTCTGGCTTATAAAACACGTGGCTGCTTTCCACACCAGGGTCACCTCACACCCCCACTGCTGAGAATTTATCATTTATAGGCACTGACTTCTTGGGGGAAAGGCTAAGAAAGCAGTACCTCCCTCCTTAGTGTTACCTAACAGAGGTACCCAGCACAGAGCGTGTTCTTTGGGTTATATGGCAAAGGCATAGCCACGGGGCAGCGTATTGCCCCGGTCCACAACACAGATGGATCCAGCCTTGAACTGTAACTCTTTCTTAGACCCCACTCTCTCACTGCCCTCAGTTACAAGTGTGTAACCTATCTCTCCGCCTTCCCTCAAGAAGAATAACAACCCCACACCCACACAAAAGACACACCCATTTTTTTAATCAAGGATGGAATTCTCCGTTAATTTGTGCTGTATTGTCCAGCAAATACCAAGCTATTCTACAAAGGAATTTCTCATGCCTGTGCTTGGTATTTGATGACAAATGAAGAATTAGTGCCTCAGCATCAATCTCTTCCTTCCAAATCATGAGCTGAAAACAGCAAATGACGGGAATAAAATCAGAACAAAGATACCAGTTATAGTAGTTCCACTAAGGTTAATGGGACTATTCAGAAGAATGGCTAAGGTGAAGGATAAATCGAATTTTTTTTTACCACAGGGACAAAACAAGCCAAACAATAAAAACGCACAAATATTAAACACTTTCAGGTACTTCTGTCCTGTAAGTCTGTTTAGTAACAGTTAATGGAATAACAAATAAGTGATATTACATTACCCACCCAGCACACTTTCACTCAAGAAACAATGCAGCCATGAACTGTTCTCTGCATAACATGGGATATGAATGGAGTACTGTTGCTTAATCATTCTCCTAAATGTTTATAGGATGGAAATAAGATCTTAATATAACTAGAGGGGCCACAGGAGGGACACTTTAAAGGCTGCACTACCATGTGTGTCAATACCAAGGGCTCAGCAACATCTGGTTTAATTCATTTTTTGAACTGTTTACTAACTGGAGACTAGGTGTTATTTCCTCTTTGAGATGGGAAATGCCTTTAATTGATGCCGGTGCATCTCCCTCATGCCAAATGGGCACTCACAAGACACTATGAAAACCAGTTAAGCAGCTGTGGTAGAAACAGGGGCTAGAATTTGCCTATGGTGTCTCTTTAAAATTGCAGGCCCTTGGAACAAAGGCTATCTCTTACTGTGTGTGTCAGTATAGCATTTGGTCCTATGGAGCCTGAATTTGGGGAAGGCTTCTCAATGTTTCTGGAACACAAATGTATAAGACGACTGCTATTTCCAAAATCTATACCCTCCTTCGAACAAAATAAATGTATCACTTTAGCATCTTATTTTCCAAAATATCTTCCAGGACAAGGTACATCCTTTAAGGAACTCTACCCACTAATCATTTTTAGAAAGGCAATTTTTAAAAACAATCACCTGTTAGCTATACTGTTTTGAGGAGACCTTTCAATCAGTTGGACTCAGTTTGTCTTCCAAAAATTAGTTAAACATTAGCAAAGCTGCTCATGAATAATTTTTTAGAAGAAACTGGTTTTTTCACACCCATGCTTGGCTTTGTGATCACGAAAAGAGAAAGCAGAAATAATCTGAGGCTGTTAGAGAAAAAGCAAACTTTCCTCAGATCATCTGTGTCAGCAAACAAGTTTAAAGCGCAGCTGCAGATAGGCTCTGTAGATAGGCTCTTTGTGCATTCGCACAAAACACCGAACCACATTAATAGCCACATGAACATGCCAGAAAAGGTCATTCAAAAAATCATTATGCATTCATTTCTAGGAGTAACACCTTGAGGCCCCCACTGCAAATGTGGCTGTACTGCAGCCATTTCCTTTCATGTCAGAAATGTTTTTTTGAAGTTTGGCATAAGAATCACACTAATATTTTTGTTCAGAAAAAAATTCAGATTCCGCAGCAGGTCCTTGAAAACAGCAGTGTAGTGCAAGTCTTTGGATTTTTATCATTTGCAACCCAATTTCAATTTTGCCTTACATCACAATAAAATTGCTTCAAAGCTAATTTCACTCTGGTCCCAAAGGAGCATTTGTCCATATCGTGAAAACCAGTATTTAATTTAACACAATTACATACACATGCTAGTGCAGTCAGATGCCCAACTGGAACAGCAGAGTTAAGACAGGTCAGGATGAAGGTGCACTGGTGGGGCTTGGCAGGGAACCTGCTTTTAGTGCTTTTGGCTCTAGTTGAGAACATCAGTTTCTCGTTGGTGAGTTCTGAAAACAAAGTGCTTTCCAAAGCAAAAAGAAAAGAAATAAAAGAAATCCCTTCACAAATTCTACTTTGGGCACTTGTGTATCCGTGTCATAACTTAAAATCAACAAACCATACAAAGGAGGTGAATCAAAGTTAAACACATCTGTGGACATTACATTCTTTGATGCTATTTCTTACACCTACTTTTGAAAACAGACTTCTGATGCATCAGACTCAGCTGGCAGAAGCATTTTATTCAAGTTCTCCCAGCCAGTGCTCCTCCACAGGTATTAACTCCCCCTGGGGAATGCAGGCACAGAGGTAATAAACATATTCGTTTCATTACAACATCTTAAAAAATGTAAAAATTCTAAAAAACCAACTGTAAGCTGACCTCCAGCCAAAGTACACATTAATTATACAGCTTAAGTCAGGCGGATGCTCAAGGAAAAGAGATATAATGTTACACCCAGCTGGATACTTTGTAGTTAGCACAAATGTAATATAAAGCGTACCAGAGTTTGTCAAGTGTCTGTCTGGATTTTCAGTTTTCATTAGTACTATAATTAAAACCACATTTTCAGCTATATTACCTATAACAAGAAAGGAATGAGAAATGAGGTTGTCAAGGTCAGTCTCTTTCTGCTCTTTATACTGAGTATCTGCAGGCCACAAGTTGTTGAATTTGGTGTAAACCAGAGTAATAGGATGGAATGTCACGTTACAACCAAACCTTTGTGGTTGAAAAGACAAACTTATGAGGTCACTTCCTTTTAATCACCAATGGAGCATATTTATCAACAGTCATATAAGTCAGGAAGACAGGCAGGCAGATGACAGACAGACTGACAGATATATGGAAACACAAACACCCTAAACACAGATACGACAGAGCTGATGCACAGAAACATTCCTTTTCAGAAAGCTGCACTTGATCTTATGCTGTCACAGTCCTTCCCACTTATAAATGACACCACTGTAAAGGCTTTTTATGCCTTTTCTACTGCTTGTCACAGAGGACACAGCAAAGATTAGGAAAATATGAATAATGGATAACTTGGACAAGGACAAACTAAGAAGATCTAGACCCAGATTCATATTTTTAACACTTTCAGAGAGTTCACAATTTTGCTTAAGACCTGTAAGACAAAGTGACCAGGTAGCAGATAGTAGACTTCCTAGAAGGGAGACAAGTTCCAATAATTATAGTGGATGCCTTAGAGATTGGTGGTGAAACACAGCATAGCTTCATCAAACTCAGCAGATGTCAACATCTTACGAAGGATCTGGCCCATAAAATTCAATATTAAAACCGCAATTTTTTCATATTCAAGTGCAAATAAGTACTTGAGGCAACCAAGGCACCAGTGAATGCAAATGGGATTCCCTAAATGAGTATGTGGTCTAGAAAGCAAATATGGTTTTAGCTTTCAGGAGAACACAGGGGGAGGGGGAAAAAAAAGGCAGCTGATCATTCATGTTAAATATAAATGACAGTTTATTTGTGATACTAAAAAAGGATTTTAGCTTCATTTTAAAAAAAATTGCTGTGAAGGAGATGAGTGAACTATTACAACACTGAAAGACTTAAAAATGATACCCCAAGAGATAACGTTCTGAGAATAAAGTGAAAGAGCTCGTATAAAATACAAAAGGTGTGTTGTAAAGAAGGATCAGAAGGGCAGACTTTGAGCTTCATCTAGTCATAAATCAAAAGCTTGTTCTCCATCATTCTTGTCTATGAGGTCAGCTTTGATTCCCAAGCTACAATTCCCAAAGGATGGAGGTATTTCTATTGGCAAGTATGTGTCTTTCTTCCCCCAGGCTGGCTCTGCCAGCCCTGCTGTCACCATGGGCTGTCATTATCTCAATCTCTTTACTGCCCAGGATCCATCCTGGAGCCAGAGGGAACTATCACAGGGCTGTGAGAGGAAAACCCAGTTGGAAGACTAAGGGTATTTGCAACAGATTAATTGACAAAGAAGATTATCAAGACAGGCCATCTACAATAGTTCAATCATTCTCCTTCATAGTGGCCAAATGCTTTAGCACACTAGTCTCCAGATGACATGTTAGGAATATAAATGTTATACAAAATAAAAATAAACATGTTAAAATACAGTTTAAAAACTCTACCACCACAAAAGTATTCAGAAGTACAACTGTCTACCCAGTCACGTGCTTCATTTTTTTTTGTGTGTCTGAGTAACTTAAGCATTAATCTTTTAGCTTTTACTCATGCAGACCATCCGTACTCATAAGAATAGTCTGCGTAAACAGAACTGCCTGCCTGAATACTAGAGGCTGGCTTAGTGCCTCAATTTGCAGTCAGCCATCTCCATGTACATAGATAAAGACTTTCCATGCAGAAACATTTACAAAATGTGTTTAGAATGTTGTTTCCCTGATTTTCATGTAACGTACTAAATCAAATAATAATTATCAATTTTATCTACATTTCATGAATCAAAATGTTTCAATATGCTTTTATCCTAAGTCAGAAAAATGTTAATTTCAGAATACTTCCTAGGTATTACTCAATTACAGCAGACACAGTGTTCTTACACAGTGGATTCTACTATTTGCTCCATTAGTATTATAATGGTTTTACTTCAGTAATTCTCACTTAATATAGAGAAATGTTGCTGTGTGGCGAAAACCTGATAGTTACTGCAAGTATCTTTAACAAAGATAACATTTACAGAGAATAATACAGACATCTGATCCTATATGTTTCTACAGATAAAAATCTTCATTCTCTCGGCAGCAATTTGTAAAGGCAAGGCATCGATAGGTGTAAAGTCTAAATTTTTAAGACAACATCGCCCTCTAGTGCTACGAGAGAGTAAAACTAGGGAGGATCATCCTTAGGTGTATGAAGTCTGCACATAACCGAGATGTGAAGCTCCTGGCCCAGAGATGCTTTGCATACCTTGGTGGCTTCACAGCCTGGGAGTTGCTCCCTCCATCACAAGTATACTGCTGAGTGAACTCAGTGACTGCAGAGCAATAACTCCATAGCAAGCTGCTGCCAAGAACAGAAGGAAAATTATTTATACACCCTCTCCTCTCTCTGAAATTGGTACACTTCTTCCAGTGCAGGGAAGTTGATACAGGCTCATTTGGTATGCTTGCCCTTTGCTGCAGGTAGGCCTCCTTTCTCCCTGAGCTGGTATTCAGTGCCTTCCAGACTCATATGAAAAGATATGGACTGCTCAATAGGATAATAACCTTCAGTAAGTATTATCATACATCGCAAAGCATCTTTACCATAAGTAACTTCTAAACTTGCTTACAAACAATAAGCCTATAAATCCAAAATCATATGGCAGAATGAAAAGACACACTAAGCCAACAATGGGACTACATCAAAATCATTCTCGTAACCAACAGAATTGCACCAAAATAGTGCAATTTATTGATTCTTTCCAAAAACTGTTAATAGATCTTTGAGGCCTGATTTCCGTATAAAAGCAGCGTTTACTCTTTGCCATTATAGCTTACTTACCCAAGTGCCTATTACTTCTACTTTATTATAGCTTCAATCAATTTAATATGGCAGTCAGACCCACATAAGTCTCTTGGATGCTTGTTAGTACTCTTCTAAAAACAGGCTTAGTGTTTGTCACCTGCCATCCCCATGATCTCAATTCCATTTCAAGAGAGAAAGTAGCAGCATATGATAGTAGTTTGGTGAACTCGTTATCTTATATGCCTTTGAAGTTCTTGCATGAACACCTTCTGCTTCTAGCCATTTATTCTTCATTTTCATTTTGTTGCAGGTTTGGGGTTTTTTTTTCCAAACTCTTCTACTGACACTATAATTTAAGGCAGTTCCTCAGAGACATCCTGAATAAAGGAAGACTAGTCTTGGAAAATCCCTAAGCTATTCTGCAAAGAACATTGATTCGAACAATTCGTTTACGCTTCAACTTCAACCTTATCTTCATTAAGCATTCCTATTACACCACTGTCAATAGGCCATAAAAATTCCTTGGCAAGTTCTGCTTCCATTATGACTGGAAAAAGCCTGTTAGTAGTTTTGTATCTCCAGGGAGTTTGCTCTTGAATATATTTTTAGCTGTGTCACTATAAACTTACATTGAACTTGGGTTTTTTATTCCCTTAATCTGACAGCATCTTTGATGGATGTCTATTAACTTCCAATAGTGTTCTCTTCTCTACTGTTTAAGTAATCCATCTTTTTTCTTTTGTGTTTTGGTTGTTCAAATGTTTCCTTACTACCACAGAATCCATGAAGCCTGAACCATGAGACCTGGAAGACGACACTACCAGCTAAATTTTACTGAGTTTTCCCCCAGTCTTTTCTGTCTAACGGCTGATTAAACCTAAACCTACTTAAAAAATGTGACTTGCATTGAAATCTCACTTCATGCTGAGGGGAAGGACTAAATACATTCCAAGTGAATCACAAATTACTGTGTGCAGGATTTGAGTTTTTTTAAAAAAAGAAGTAACTAGAAGATTGCAAAACCTGTCTCCCCCGAAGTTTATTATTGAGCTAATATCAATGCTTTCGTAAAGCACTGGACACAGCTGGAGATGGAACTTCAGACAGGCTGGTCAAAATGCTTGGGTGATGCATTTTGCTTACAGATACTATGATCACCACATTTTGAGCCAGGATGATTTCCTCTGAACCAAAATGAGTAGACACCCAGCAAAATAAATTACATACCTGCTGGCAGTGTGTAGGTATAATTCATCCAGTCATTTTCCTTCCATTGCACAAGCTTCTGGCACATATGGCACTTTGATTTCTCTGCCATCGCCACCCAACTTTAGCTCCTGATCACTGCCACCTTTCTGTCTATTTATAGTCTTCGACAACACTATGGAGATGGCTCAGTGAAATTCTTTAGCTTGTGTTATACAGAAGATAATTTGATAACCCTATTGTTTCTAGATTCCCAAATATAAAAGTAAGATTTAGGAGCCCAAAAGGACTTCCTACTTCTGATACATCTTAGTAGGCCAGCTGGGCAACCGAGCTGCTCTTTGATCAAACTCCAAGTTTTAATTAACTGAAGAAATTTCCCAAGCCATTTGGGGAACACTTCTGACTCTTTTTTTCACTAACTACTTAAGATGAGTGAATGGAAAAAAGAGATGCATTTCAAAATCTTCAAAATAAAATTCCTTTCTACTTTATTTTTCAAAAAATTGTATTTTTATTTTTGGACCCACTCCAGTAACTTCTATCCACTAACATTCTCAGGGCAAACCCTTCTTTGCAACATGCAGTTTAAGGGAACAGGCTAAGATGAATGACTACAGAACTAAGAAAAGAAAGAATCCTCTGACTTTGCAACCAATGCTTTAACCTCCATTTCTTACAGTCACTGCACATATCCACAGAAACAAACAGCAAGAGACAGCAATATATTTTAGCCACTGAAGATACAGATACTAATCCCTGGCACTAACTTCAACCACATCGCCCCTACACTCCTCTGTCCTCCCAGAGTGAGTTTCTTGAAATCAGATTTTACAGTTTGTAGGAAGTAACTATTATTAGTATCCCACTTTTCCACTCCAAGTTGGATTTTGATAGTTTAGAATCCTTCCTTGGGCTGAAAAACCTGGACTATGAATGTTTGAGTACCTCGTAAGTCACCCCAATTGATGAGATTGTAGCTAATTTTCACTTCAACTCTCTGAAAAACAGGAAAAATTGAGAAATAAAATATGTAAATTTATTCAGCCCTGTGCTCTGATAATTTTTCCATTGACTAGCATGTTAAAAAAAAAGAAGATTCACTATGCCAGAACCTTCAGAAACTTTCCTGGACTATTGAGCTTTAAACATAATTTAAACGTATGGCCATTTATTATGTATTTGGTTTGGTTCCTCTGCCTTCATTACACTTAATGAAATTATTTCACAGGCACTCACTCAAAATTTCACCTCCTGCTGTTTTCACAATGACTGAAGTAATAATTTAGCTGTCTGTTTGGGACTTTATATCATCTCTGCTGCAAGAACCTGTGCTATCATAGACCAAATAGTTAATATCATTGAAAAGACAATGTCTGGAAAAGCAAGCCAGAAACACCCAAAAGCCCTAGCTTCACTGTAGCCGCCTTATGAGCAACCTGAAAAATGCAATGAAAAAGAACAAATTCATCCATGCATATTTTCCATCTCATCTTTGTTACCATAAAGGAAGCACAAAATTTAAAAGTCCTATTTTATATTAGCTGGATCAATGTTAAATAGGAATGAATTATCTAGGAAGCTGATAAAAAAAAACCCCAGAAATAATATTTCCCAGGTAAATATAATCTTCACTTAGTGTAAACCAGGACAGCCACCAAATGTGGCAACCTTATCAGTTGAAGATTTAGCCTTCAAAGCTCTTTTTGCTCTTTCACACTTCTCTTCTTTCCTGCTGTCGCTGCCATGTCCTGTTTTGATCATTGCTTTGAAGCTTCACATTAATTGAAAACCACAAATGCAGAAAAAAAATCATTTTGCTTGCAAACAGCATCTCCACCCTCCAAAAGTTCTACAATAATTATTGTTAGACAATAAGGGATGTTGGAATGATAATAAAGAACAAGTAGGTCCCACGACAAAAAGAACAAGATCCACATGGCCATATATCACTTGGAATAAAAAATACTCATATCATATGTCAAGTCAATGACCTAATTTTGATGCTCAGCTTCACAGGCAACATAGTATTTGTTGCAAATATGACTTTATCCCTTGTCAACCAAGTAACTGCATATGCAAGTATAAGACAACTGTTGCAGTCTCATCTGCTGTATTGTTGCCATAAACTGTGATTATTACTCTTATTCTGGTAGCGCTCAAGTTATAATCAAACCACACTGTGCTAAAAACCAAGTTAAAAATATTTTTAGTTTTTACTCCTTTTAACAGGCAATTTCAGTCTGAAATACAAAAGGAATCACACAGTAGGGAAAAATCTTGCTTTTAAATAATCATTTCCAATAAAATAGATTCTTCAAGTTCATAAACAGACCACTGGAGAAAGAACAAGTCATAGAAAGAAAACAAAACATAGCATTACAGAGACTTTCTTTACCACATTATGTACAACTTTCGTATATTTAACATAAACAGAAAAAAAATAACAATATATATATATATGAGAGACAATTGTAATAAAAGAAGGGCAGACAAGAAACATGCACCATCTCATGTCAACTACATAGGATGCCACAATTCTCGACTCCAAATAGCACTAGACCTTCTTTGTAGCTATAAAAGACTTCACATTTCAATCCAGAATAAACAGGAATTTGTTGAAGACTGCAAGTCAAAATACGCTGATCCCAGTGACACTTATGTCATTAGACTCAAACAAGCAGGCTGCACCCTGCCTAGAAATGTAAAAGTTCATCTCCACTAAGAATTGCCAGTAACCATTATAAAACTGCACAGAACACTATTTTATTTACCTGCGTTCTCAGCAGTTACTCTACAACACTGTTTTTCATCACCAGCTTTAGGGCCAAGTCTCAGTTCTGGTTTTAATTCAATAGACAAGTAGGATTTATAGAGCTAGACAGAGCTTAAGCCCCTCTGTCTGTCTTTCAACTCTTAACTCCATGGTACTATCCTGGCAAAACAATCCATAAATCCAGTTCTATGGCAGCAACAGCAGCATATAACACCATATTCACAAGTAAGTCACTCCACAAGCCAACAGCTGTTCACAGCAGGCAGGGTGGTTTTGTTCAGAGCTACACAGAAATTACAGTTTTGAAGCTTATTGACACAAAAGACAGCCAATCTATGAGCTTTATGTTTCCAGCCAGCTGTCTGCCACAAATGTATCTGGGTTGTGATGGAAAGCAATGAAAAAATACATGCACGTGAAGAAAAAAAGTCCCCTCAAAAAATTTGGAGTAGGAGGGTAGCTGCTTGTTATTCTGAAACAACATAGCTTGCAAATAATGTGCCTTCAGCAAACACTGTGGCTTGGAGCAATCACCATTCACAAATATTTCTGTCAGGGTTTTACTGGCACAGTTTTAGAACAAAACCCTAACAAAACATACTCAAGCATAGCTGAAGAATTATGTAATAATGTGGAAAACATATAGAATCTTCCAAAATTGTGCTTGCAATTCTAAAATTTTCTTTTGCGTCCCAAGTTAGAACTGTTTCTCCAAACATTACACAGTTTTATCTCATATAACAAGAATCTTCCATTCATATCCTCATATCAGTTGTGAGGTGCAACGTAAAGCTTAGAATGCAGTGGTTCAGTTTTCTACAAACATAGAATTTAAAGTCGAGGGGGGGAAGAGAAGATGCTTGAAAAATTTGAAACTCTGTTCCACCTATTATTATTTCCCCTCCAAAAACGACCATCTGAAAAAACTGAAATGATGCCCCGTGGGATCTTCTGGTGATATCACTAGTGGAGTGCTCCCAAAGACATTACAGTGCATCTCTTGGAACACTACATATATTAATTAGTCTTACAAAAACGCAACTTCCAGAAAGCGAGATATGAAATGAGAGGTGACTAACAAGTCTTTGGCATTACATATGGTTGTTTGGAATAATCAGTTGCCAATGATCTTAATTATTTTGATGGTTTGGACATTTCAGATCTCATTTTGGCTCCTTGCAGGAAAAGAACATAGTTTGTTAAAGGTTTATCTTTGAACAAGATACATGCTAAGACGATGTATCATTAAGTGCATTCACTCCTTGTTTCACACTAGTCCCTGGTTGTCTCCACTGCACGCACGCTGGTTCACTCCCAGGCTTTTACCTGAAGTAAATCAATTATTTATTTTGTAGGGGAAACCTGAGTGCAGAATAGCAGATAGAAGATACTGCACATAGAAGCCACTCCACAGCCTCCAGGGCTGAGGGCTCTTCCCCTGACCCAAGGACAGCAAAACCAGGTTAGGCCTAACTGTATTTGTCTGGCAATTGGAATTTTAACACTTTAATGGTACGGCAAGCTATAAACTCGGGGGATAAAGGTCTTCACTTTGTCTTCAGCTTGGTGCACACAGACATGAGAACCAGAGTAACATCTGAAAGCCAGCTGGCTTCCAGGAGCTTGACTGTTTGCTGAGAACTGACAAAAATAATGACCTGAAACCCAGATAGGTTTGAATAGGATTGCTTTCACAGGAGTCATGATTGGGTCCATGAGAAAATTCTTAAGCTAACCCACCACCCCGTCTGGATTTTCATACACCATTTTCTTACATTACAAATTTTGTATACAGATTTTGCTGCCAGACCACAAACCTATTCTGCATATATATATTTAAAGCCTGGGACATAGGGCTCCTTGAAAAATCTTGCTGTTTGACCCATCTTACTGTAAATCATTTTTAATATCTCTGGGAGGATATTTATTATTGCATTAGAGGCATAAGTGTCTTATGTCATGTAACATAAGCTTATTATCTCTCTCTCTCAAAAAAAAAAAGCCAACTGAAAAAAACATAACCCCAAGTACCCACTGTGTAAGCACAAACTTACTGCTCAAACTCTTATTGATTCTTACACTCACACTAAGCAATTATTTTCTTATATGGAGTAGAGACTTCCCATGTTCTAACTTTTGTCCATTGTCTCTTCTTTCTGCTACGCAGAAGAGTCTGAATCCATCTTTTTTAAACCCTCCTATTAAGTATTTGTAGACAGCAGCTCCTGGCCCAACCATTTATCTAAAAGTCCAATTAAAGTTTTGGTCAAATCATACCATCTTCATCACCTTCTCTCATCAACAAAATAAGTCTTCCAAACTATGTATTTCAGCCCATGTCCATGACTATTTTTCTTCACTTTGCACAGGCCTCCGATCTATAAACTAACAAAAATTTCCGGAAGTTAAAAGACTTGATGCTGATGCGTTTCTTTTTATATGCCAAAAGGACACTTCCTTGCAGACCAACTCCTGTTAGTCTTTCCTATAAAATACACCACAAACATACTGATCTAAATGCCTTAGCACATTACAATTTGATGTGCTGGGCAACAGCTCAATTTAAGAAATAAACAGACAACTCTAATAGGTACTCAGCTAATAAACATAATATTTGTTATTTAATGCTGCAAGATGTCTAGGGTAATAAGGAATCTCACAGGACCTCCTCATGTTTGTGAGCTGTTTTTTTTTCCAATCTTTTTCCTACATTTACTTCAGATTTCAAACTTACAGACTATACCTATTTATTTCTATCACAACAGGTCCCAAGCTCCAGGCTCACTTTTGCAGACTCCTTGGCATTATCAGCTGTTACTACCATTTTAGATTCCATGCAATACCATACTGATTTCTACTACGTGAAGGCACCCAAACTCCAGAGAATCCCTTTGATCTTTTCAAAGGACAACCAGGACTGTTATCATGGTTGCTATTTTTTTATATTTATCAGTCTCATGTCGCTGCTTCCATAAAGATATATAAAGCCTGCAATACGTTTCACATGAACAGGCAAAATTGATCATGGGGAAAAAAATACAGCAAATTTCACATCTACATCAAAGAGTACACGTGTTGCACATAATCTCTAAGGGGACCAGAGCTAAAAAGACACTGAACGGAAGCAAACAACATACCTGTTCCTTCATGCAGTGGCTATAGGAGTTACTAAAAGGACGTTTGCAGCTACAGTGGCTGGCTGTCCACATGTTGCCTCAATTCTTAGGATGTATTTCTATCCCATTTCTCATCTTAGTCAGCAACATCTGCATTGTTTTATTTCTCCATTATGCTCAGTAATCTAAGTTCTGTACATCTGCTATCATATTCTGGGTTTTAATAAACTGGTCTTCTCCTTGATCCTCTCATCATCTGTTTCTTCATTCCCTGAACCTACCTTAAATCCTGCAATACCACGCAATTTGCTTCTACAATCCTTCTCGGGCAGGTTTCACTAAAACCTCCAGCTGTGGAACTAATGTTACTAATGTAGAACTACAGTCTAAAATCTCCACACCTGGAGATCTTGCACTGGCCCTACTGGGAATCCCACCAAATTCAAACCACTTAAGGAATTTGTACACAGCCATTCTTTTAACTTCAAACAACATCTTTGAAAGTCTCCATGACCATACATCATCCTCTAGATCAATGCCAAAAATCACTGTTCGTGCCTGGCTCCTTCACAACATAGTTGTATACGTGTCTAGGTACAGACTGTAGAAATGCCTTACTACAATTTTTAAAAACAAATTCCACGCTATCAATGTATGCATTTCTTCCTATTAATTAATGGCCAGAGTTACTGGCACGATAAACCAGAAATGCTGCAAAAAGAGGTCTACTAAAATGCCCTTACCATGGGCATGAGCCTAGCTCTTAAAAATCAAGCAGCCAGAATATTGTTTTCCCCTGGAGCCATCTTTCATGTTAGTTAGGCTAAGACTAAAAACTCAATGCAATATCCCTAAAACCTGTTCGCATGGAACATTAGAAAAGAGGGCCACGACAAGAGCAGGATGCAGACATATCTCATTGCTTTAAGCCTGAATTTTCCATGAGATCTCCCAAGAGCATACGCTACAGCCACCTTCAGCTTCAGCTTGCCTTCGGCGTGGAGTTGTGAGTCAGGTACCTAAGCAGCAAGGCTAAGGGCACATCTGTGAGGTCTGGACAGTCCCAAGAGCTTGATGTCCTACTGCTGTCAGAATATTTGACATTAAGTTCATGGTTTAAAAGAGCAAGAATTACTCATTTTCTGCTTTTAGAAAGTCCCATTTTCTCTGCACCCAGAACGGACCACCCAGAACCTCTGCAGGGCATCTGGGAACCCCTTGAAAACTCCCCTGCACCCATGATGGCCACAGCCACACACAAAAACCACACTAATGCCAAAAAGAGCCACCAAACTGCGCTCCAACCCACTAAACTCAAGCACATCCCTGCTCTACACATGCTCTGAGTGAAGGCTCACACCTACCTCCATGTCTTCATCAAAGCCTGTGTGGATGTAGACTCTGGATCCCACAGTCCCATCCTTCAGGAAATGCCCATCCCTTCCCTTTCCTTCAACTTTTCCCTCCCACCCTGTCTGCTCTGCGCATACCAGAGCAGATATAAGACCACCTGAGGCAAACGGAAATAAAAGGTTGGAGCTACAGGAGCCTGAGGAGTACCCTGTGCTCACTGGGTGCTTTCCAGTACCACATTTATCGCAGGAGCAACATCCCAGATGAAAAATAGCTGGGGCAAGTCGGAAGCAAGTCGCGATACGCCAGTAAAACCCTACTCCCACCCCTTTTTTT
>VFFE01009012.1:541781-555054 GCA_008921705.1 Burhinus oedicnemus | reverse complement strand
TTTTTTTTTTTTTTTTTTTTTTTTAGTCAGAAACGCGAAGCCGGCTGTAAAAACGCACCAAGGGAAGGTGGAGCCGCCCGCGCAGCCGCTCTGCCCCTGACAGAGCCCTCACAGCGCCCCACCCCCAACGGCCACCTGCGGCTCGAGACACAGCCCCTTCCCGCCACACCGCCTCAGCCAATCAGCGCAAAGACCGCCGCCGCCGGCTGGTGTGGGTTGTTTGTTGTGTTTTTTTTAAAGCCCGCCTCTCCTTCGCCGCTTACCAATCAGAATGCTCTTCCCGTGAAGCCGTCGGATGTTGTCCTTGCATCCGGCGCGCGGCAGCTCCCCATTGGACGGAGGGCGTGAAGGGCTTGGCCAATGAGGTGGCCCGGGTGGGCGGGGATAGTTCAAACCGCCGGCGGCCAGGGAGCAGCGCCATGGTGAAGCCGGTGAGGGCCGGGGCCGGGGCCGGGGCCGGGATCGGGATCCTCGGGGTCGCCTCAGCACCGGCTCAGCCGAGGGGGAGGGCGGCCCCCGGCCCCCAGGTGAGTTCCGCGCTCTCCTCCCGCCGCAGCCCTGCGCGATGCCAGCGGGCGGCTTTGACTCCTCTGACGAAGAGGCCGCTGAGGAGGACCTGAGGCCGCTCCCCATCTCCTGGTGAGACGCGCCCCGCGGTCTTTTCCCTCAGAAACCAGGCGGGAGTTTGCGTTAAATCCCTCTCCTGTGAAACGGCAGGTTTTTCCTGAAGGAAGCCCGTGCCGGGCTCTGGTGAGCTGCCAGAGCCAGGGCTGAGGTTGTGGTTGGCCTGACGGTGCCCCTCAAAAGGGATTAAGTTGGGGCTGGTGAACTGTCACTGGATTTGGGGCCAGGTCCACTTTTGGAAGATTTAGCTAGTCGCTGTCAGTCAGGCTAGCCCAAATGTCCCTGTGTTAAGGTGGGGATTTGCCAATGCTTTCTCTCCTCTTGGGCAAGGGTATGTGACGAAGTACAGTACCAAACGTGTGATTCCCTTCTCTGATGTTGTAGAAATAACACTGGAATACTTCCATTTTATTCTTAAAATGAAATTATAGGTGGGTGACTCTTCTCGTGGTCCCACAGAAAAGGAACATCTGATAGTGAGCTATCTCTAGTCAAATAATAAAAAAATTCTGCATTTATTTATTTTTGATTTCCCAAAAGGCTGTCTTTGTCTCCTGTCTACTCTTCTAAATTCCTGGGGCTGTGTTCCCTTCCAGGTAAGAAGCATTCACTGAAATTTGTGGGCGGGTTTGAAGCTGAAGAGAGGTAATATCTCGTACCCCAAAATTCTGTGTTGCCTTTACTGGTGGGGTCACTTGTTTTATAATCTACCACTGGAATAATTGTTTTAGAAATACCAAAGCTAATCTAGAGAATATCTTAATGCAAGATTATATGGTAAGAGAATAGCAGCCATCTTCCATTGTCAGTTAAAATATTTGGCTTTTTAGCCTGGCTTACTATTTATAAAAAGCAACAGCGTTCAAACAGGATTGCTTTGACAAATAGTTCCTTTCTATAAGATATATTGGGCTCAAATTACACCCACTCGCTGTGCTGACAGTTCTGTACTGCTCTTCCTTAGCATCTGGGTTGCACTACCATGGCCATAATATAAAAATAAACGTATAAGCTTTCACTGTATTTTTAACTACCAAAACTGCAACCATGGTGAATCTCTTGTCTTGAAAGAGCTAGAACTGCTGGTGGTGACAATGTGAACTTTCCCTACTTCATTTAAAGTAGTTACTCGACTTTCATTGGCCAACTCTGAGAAATACAAGCTTGGGACTAATACCAGGCTAAAGTGTTGAATAATTAGGTATCTTGGAGTGACTGATGGCCAGCGCTGATGAAAATCCCATTAACACTTGAATGCCAGTTAACATGTATGCCAAAAATTAGCTGCATTATGTTTTTTAGCCACCTGAGCTGTTCATGTAATAGCTGTTTAATCTTCATGTGCTAACCTCCAGTCGTAGCCCTGCCGATACAGCTCTTGGTCTTCAGGATTCTGCTGTCATGCCTTGAAAAGGTGTTTCAAGATAAGAACAATCCTGACTGTTGCCAGGGCAGGCATAAAGATTGTGTGCCTATGGGACTGTAAGTGAAGGAAGGGAGACAGAGGGAGGACACAGTGCAAATATTTTGAGCAATTACATCTCACAAACCAAACAATAGCTGTGAATATTGCAGTGCAGTATTCTGTAGGGGCTGCAAAAATGCCTTGGTAGCATCATCTGAGGAAAAAATGGAAGTGGCGATACACTGAAGATTGAATAGTAAGGAGGATTTTCAATGTGATTTGTACTGACTATTACAGAACAGGGAACTTACTTTCCTACCAGTCAACCAGACAACTCTTAAGTGATTTCTACCCAGCCCTTTTATTTGTTTGGGATTTTTGTTTTGTGGGGGTTTTGTGGTGGGGGGGGGGTTGTGTTTGTTTTTAAGCTTCACCCTCATTTATAATATCCAAAACTTTTCACCTGGAAAATGCATAGCAGCTTAAAAACTTGGGCAGGTCTTTTTTAATCCTATTACATTACAGTATTAAGCAGATAATGGTGTTTAAGCTGTCTTCTGTGCTACTGATCTATTTGCAAAAATAAGAACAGTGTTTTATTTGGGGTTTGGCTTTGTTGCTTGCTTTGGTTTTGGGGGGAGGTGGCCTGTACTGTATTCTTCAGCTGTAGCAGCCATTTCACAAATGTCACTTACCTGGAGTGGTAGTTGTCATTCATAATTTGTTTTAGGTTGCAGGTTTAAGGATGTTAGAAGAAATCTTCAGAAAGATATAGGTGAGTCTTCTGGCGAGTGTATAAGTGCCCCTCGCTTCCATGTAATGGGAAGAAAAACGTGAAGGTAAACTGAAAGCGTAAGTTACTGGGAAGCTAGAGGTTTACTTTGTCTTAGTCTGGAGACTGCTGGAGCTGTTTATCTACCCTGGGCAGAAGGATCCAGACACTGGGTATCTAAAACATGGCTTGACTTTGAGAGGTGATGGTGGTTTATTCATACTTTTATAATGGTTGCTATAGTTGTCTGTCTAACATGCCATGATGTTAGAATGCAGAGCAGTTCTTTACAAAGTCTTCTGGGGTATGTCTGACAGCAATGTCTGTCTGAGTTTTGGTAATGCTGTGCTTGGAGATGCAGCAAATATCTTAGCACAGTCACCATTATAAGTACTAGATACCACTTTCAAGTGTGCAGTGCCAATTTCTCTGTGGCTTCTCTACCAAATATTGGATAAGTAGTCAGGGTATTTCCGGGCTGGAGCTATACAGGCATCTGCATATCTTTCACAGTAACCATGAGGTCTGCTAAATCATATGCAGGAGAAGGCATCTTAAAACCAGCTAGGACCAAGATGAATTACAAACTTGTAATCTCCTCTTCCCAGAGAAAAGTGAGATTGGGATAGAAAAGATGAAACCATGTGAAGATTTGTGCCAAGTATTCATCTGTAAACACTAGAAGAGCAAAGACTACTAGCAAAACCCCACAGTGTTTGGACATAGTCACAGCTGGAGATGGGACAGAATCATGCTTAATCTGGCAGCAGTTAACAGACTGTTCTGAGTGCTGACATGTTTTCTAGTGAGGCTTGTCTCAAGGCTCACTCTGAGCCGAGAAAATTCCTCTCATGGGTTACCTGAAAGCAAATGTGGGAGAAACTCGGTAGAAGTAAATGCTGCTCAAAGCAAAATTGCTAACTCCTATTGTCTTAACCTCAAAGATTAAACAAGAGAATCGGTACCAAGTAGCTTATCTGTTTATCCTTAAGCTTGATAGGCTTTTGTTTATTTGCAAGTGTCTTAATCTGTTGGCAGAAGAACTGAAGAACTATGGGACCCAGGATATATTTGTGCTTTGTACCAGAGGGGAGCTCTTAAAATACCGAGTACCAAACCTTATAGACACCTACCAACAGCATGGGATCTGTGTGCACCACTATCCTATTCCTGATGGGGATGCTCCTGACATTGCCAAGTGCTGCAAAATTCTGGAAGAGCTCAGAAGCTGCCTGGAAAGTAACCGGAAAACAATTGTACAGTAGGTTCTGGTTGCCTCCCTTTCACCCCACATTCCTGTAAAAGATACCAGCTTCTCTCTAGATGCGTGACCAGCTGAAACAGAATCCTGTCAAACGACAATTGCATTTTTTTAGGGTTCATTCAAGCTGTGAAAAGCTGCTTGTTTCTCCTCATGCGCCCTCCTTTCGGAGCTAACTTGTCCTTTGCAAGATTTGAATCTCCCATTTCCTCTTGCTCTGTCCAGCAAGTGCTTCAAAGTGTGCACTGAATAGCACCATATGACTTCTTACTGCTAGCCTAGTTGGATATCAGGTATACAATATGAGTTGTAAGCTAAAGCAGCTGTTGCCAGAGGATAACACACCCCTGGGCTGTTTATCAGGGACTCAGTGGCTTCCAGCAGTGCAAAATTCACTCTTAAATTGCATGAAACTGGTTTAAAGTAATTTCTTTAGACACTTGTAGCTGAGCTTAAGTTAGAGGGGAAGAGCTTTCCAAGTTCTGTGTTCCCTGAACGATCCTGCTGACAGGTCCCTGCACAGACATCCACTGCGTCCTTGGGCTTCCTGCTGATGCAGAACCCTGCTGCTGTCGTTAGCTCACAGCTATCATCAAAGCCTGAATGTGGAGTAGAATTTAAAGAAAATTGAGGTTGTCCATCTTCATGCTGTTTTCTGTCCTCCTGTGCCTTTGGGACTATTACCATGAATGAAGGGGAGCTTGAAAAGTGCCATTTCTCTAGAAAGACACTACTTAAGGAAGGTCTGAAGAATAAACAGGAGATAGCCTTGTAGGTATATTCTAACTTTCTTGTACCACTGCTGCTCTTGATTATATTAAAGCAAGAATTGTGTCCGTATATTTACATATTGAGGGGATCTGGGTGTTGCAGCATACTGCAGCTTGTTACAACCAAATATTTTCTTCTCTTTCAGCTGTTACGGTGGCCTCGGACGCTCATGTCTCGGTAAGCGGTTGTCTTCCCCCTCTCAATGCCTGACTTACTAACCCATCTTACAAACCTGTTCTTGTTAGACAGCACTGTCTAAAGGAGCCAAATTCTGCTTGAAGCTTAACTATGGTTACAACGCAAACTGCCACTACAGGTAGCAGGCTAGTTAATATATTTGGGCCCATTTCTTGGGAAAGGTGTTGTCAAATGGTAGGAACATTAGCTGCCTGTATAGAAACTGTGATGAGTGACATAAAGTATGTCATGGTATAGACCTGAGTATATAGGTGAGAGGATGGAGGGTCAGGCAGGGTCAGTCTCTCAGTGAGGCTGATAGAAAGTTTCCTCTTACTTACTGACTCTTTCTCCATTTCCACTGCAAATTTTAGTCTTGTTTGACCAATGGGATTGCACTTTCCCCTCTTCCCTGAACATCTCAAGAAAAGGAGGTGAACCTCTGCATCTTTCCCCCTAAAGCTTTCAGGGGCGTTAGTTATTGTGTGTGCCCCAGAAGGAAGGGGTGCCTGACATTGCCAAAAAAGCAAGTGTGGTCAGAAGACACAAAGGGGAATTAATTGGGTCTACTGGGTCTCATTCTTGACAAGCCTAGAATTTGCCTCCCAAATGCTGCTGGAAAGGCAGGGGTGAAACAGTGGAAGGGTTTTCACCTGTTTCCAAAGCCTGCAGGCTTGGGCAGGAGCAGCAGGCAGATGGGGCCAGTGCCAAGAAATAGTATTCAGCAAAAGATCCAACAGATCTGTGACCCCGATATGACGAGCGTGAGTTTTGCTAGAGTGGTTTTCATGGAACAAACCTATTACTGTGCAAAAGTGGTACTGCGTACAGCAAGAGGTGCTCAGTAGCACACATGCGTATATACCTTTCCCCTTACAGTAGCTGCATGTCTCCTGCTTCAGCTTTCCGATGCGCTGGCACCTCAGCAAGTGATAGACAGCCTCAGAAACTTGAGAGGATCCGGGGCGATACAGACCATCAAGGTAATGAGGCTACAGCAGATAATACACATGTTGAAACAAGAGCGGAGAGCTCACAGAGTCTTCTCTACTTCACAAAGGGATCCCTCTGTCTTTCTGAGATGCTCCACAGCTGGTGCCCCTGTTGCTTTCTTGGGTTTGAGCTGCTTCTAGCTTTCTGCTTTCACACTGATTCTGTCTCGTCCTGCCTCTACTGAATTCAACACCTTTTCTCCCTGTCCGCTCTTCACCATCATTAGTGACTTGTTGCTTTCTCCTCCTTACCCCTGCTCATCACTCACTAAGCTATCGTTCCTTTTTCTGTTGCTTGCATTCTCCTCACAACTTGGACATCTGCTTGATTTTTCTGCCTTGGTTTTGGTCCATCTTCCTAACCCAGCTAGCCATGTTCATCTTCTGTAGGTATCACATGAATACACTGGTAGTCTTCTTTTAAGAAGTATTCCTAGCACTAGTGTTAAAACCTCCCTGGAGGGAGGCCTAAGTTGCTAAACATAACTGGTTTTTCTTGTTTTGGTGGGATTTTTAGCTACTCTGTGTACATATTTCTGTTGACATGAGTCCTAGATGTTATGCTCTTAAAACAGTTCTATGTACAGGAAAGAGGAGCTGACAATTAAAAAGTTTTCAAGCTAGTAGTTTCTGAGGAGAAAGAGTTGCCTAAATACTGTCTCTTTGCTACCTCTAAGCCTCTCTAGAAGGTAAATCTTATTTAAACTACTTTTGAAAATTAGTTTTCTACAAACTATGAGGCAGGTGAGGAGCACCTTGCATCCCTGGTTGAAGAGACGGGGAAGGATATGAACAAATGTTATAATTGGAAGCCCTGACAGCCACTTGGGGTGGATGATCTGTCTTTTAGCCTCTGATCAACATTTTAATCTCATTTTGAACGCTTACATATTAATATTCCACGTGATGTATGAGTTGACCTCAGAACTCTTACTATAAACTGTTGTACATCATCATACTAGCTAAAGGCTGTGTTCCACATCATGGACTCATTATGGAGAGAGTAAGACCCTTGGTGACCCAAATAAAGCAGCTTTGAATTCTCATATAAAGCGCTCACCTACTGAGGACCATGTTTTGCATTACCTCGAGCTCACGTATGCCCTTTGTGAGGAATCACAGGAGCCAAGCCAGGATCCACGTAATCTGTGTCTGATGGTGAAAAATTCCAGAGGGAGTAAGCACAAGAAGAACAAATAAACAGACTAGAGGGTGCAGTTTTCATCCTGGGGTATCAAACAGCTTTTCAAGATGGATAGTGCCTTTTCCGAAACTATAGAGCACTCATTACAAATCTGGTTGTGCTTTTTCAGCAATACAATTACCTCCATGACTTTCGAGAGAACCTAGCTGCACATCTGGCAACAAAGGATACGCTATTAAGATCGGTATCACGATAGCCAATACCGGCGTGGTGCACCTTTGCGTCTACGTGGCTGCGGCAGACAGCTGGACAAGGCGCCTCACTCCAGACCTTTACCGTTTCTCATCGCTGCTGCCTGCGTGACACAGCTGCCCGCTTTCACAAATGCAGTCTTTAATACTCACTGCCTTAAAAATACCTTAAAAATGGTATTTCTGTTCATTGCTGTTCTGCCAGTGGCCTGCATGCCTAATGAGCTTGTTTTCAATACAATAATGACTTACGCAATGTCTACCTCATGTTTAACGTCACTTGGTACGGCCAGGCTAAGCGTCTGCTGCCATTGAACTGGTGCACGGATGTTCTCGTGTTGCTGTCCTACGGGCTGCTTCAGGGAACTTCCCAAGTGGAAGGGAGGCTGGGGTGTCAAAGCGGTGACTGAGTTTCATTTTGACTTCGTCTCTTCTACGTAGCGTGAGAACTGGGACAAGCAATTGGACGTGAAGGCAGGATATGGGAGGAAACAGAATAGTCTGTAACTCCTCACAGCTAAGTGCAGGCTTCCACTGCCAACAGGCTGGCTTCTGCTCTGGTGTGCAGGGGAAGAGGTGAAAGATAATTCCTTCTCTGCTGCTTTCCTAAGAGAGTCATGCTGGCATAACGTAGCTAGGTAAAAATTACATCACTGGAGCTCTTACAAAAAAACCTGTAGCTTCAGCTTTAAACCAAAGGAAAATCAAACATGAGAATCTTCCTGATGGAGTGCTCGGCCCTTATGAACTAGAAAGAACTCATTCTAAAATGTCACAGTTCTGCTTAATGTGTTCAGGGATATTTAGGAACGAGGCCCCTCTTTCCAACAGGGGCAGGTTTTATGCTGAAGAGCTGTGACAAACCAAGCGGGTGGGTTTTTATATGAGTACGGTAGGAAGAGACACTGTGCTGTAGCTGCGTGGGTGAGTTTCTGGCACAGCACTCCTGCGTGCTAACACTACAGAAAGTAAATAAACAGTCAGCTGTGGGCTGCAGAGAATCTCACAGCAACATGCGGGTAACAGTCCACATCCCTCCTGTTTTAACTATATCCACTCACAAAGACCAGAGAAGATTAACCAACTCCTGAAGAAAACCTTTAAACTAGTTCTGTCCTATTCTGAGGAAGCCTCAGTGCCCAGGTATCCTCTGATGCCCCATGAGGTAAGTTTTGGTTCTGGGAAGACAGCCTGTGTCACCCACGCTGTGCCTTGCACTGTTAGACAAACGGATGGAGTCCTGGAATTCTTCTGGGCTGAAGTCGCTGTGCAGTTGCTGTGAGCTGAATGTCAACATCCTGACTGTCCTCCTGCCTTGTCACCATCTCCTCTTCCCTTGTAGTTAATTCTGTAAGTGCTTTTCCCCCCCGGCCCCTCGAGTGCTTCAAGAAACCAGCTGGTTACCTGTCTGATACCAGCACCACCCAGGCAGCCCTGCTGTCCTGCTCCGAGGGTCGCCTTCCTGCGCTCACCCAGAGCCACAGCCTACACTTCCCTATTGCCTGCAGTGACATGGATGTTTATGGTGTATTTTAATAAAGTTTCAGTAACTTTTCAGATCAGAAGTTATGACACGAGACTCTACCAGAGCACCAGTGGGTTTGAGTTGAAGTAGAAGTCGCTGCTTTGCTAACTTTAAAATTTATAGCCTTTTCTTAACATGTTGTTTGAACCCAGACACTGTAATGCGTGTTTAAAGGTGATTTCTACTGATTATATTTAACTAGCTCTTCCTGCCATTCCCTTCTCCCCTCCTAAGGCAGAGAACAGGAACTCTCCCAGTTTCCACAGCATGGAATCACTTACAGAGAATACTTTGCTCAAAATGTGCGTCGTCCCTTCCCCAACTCTCAAACAGAAATCAGAAAAACAAAAAAAATGTGTCCCTTCTTCAGTGCCAAATCCTCACAACTGATGGTTTTCAGATATTAAGTATATATCAGATGGCACTTTAAAATGGCTTAGCAAGAAACTTGCTGACAGGGAGAGAAACGTTCTTTATTTTCTCCATAACCTTTTCCCTCCTGGAACTCCAAAAATCAGTTGATACCAGGCCCACAGTTTGAATGTGAAATGACTGGTGCTCTAGCTAGGTGTCATGTGTGCATCTCCACACGCAGCCGTTGCTTTCACAAGGACCACTTGGGTAAAACTCAGAGGCGAGGCTCCCATCGCTGGGTACGGATGACAACGTTCACACCACCTAGGTGTTGGCAGACACTAACCTTTTTTAAAAAATAGAAGTGCTGAACACGGTTTCTAAACAGCATTCTCTGAGGGACTCTGCTGGGTAGGCATCACGCGTCAACACGCTGGCTTCTCATCGGACTTTTTAACTTCTAACTTGCACTTCTGACCTTCCTCTGTGATGTTTTGACAGTTTAAAGACCTTCAAAATGAGAATACTTCAATTCTTCAGTTCTCACGTATTTAACCACAGCAGGCAGGACAGACTCCAAATAAGCATTTTGCTTCTGGGGTTAGTGGTGAATCCAAGTTCACCAGTAGAACTGCACTGGCAAGGCATTGCGCCGTTTCCACCTCTGAATTCCTCTGTTCAGGAACATTCACGTGCACATTTATGCAAGATGTGTAAAGCCTGTCAGCGACAGGACACTGCAAATGTTGCAAACATTCTGTTAACTGTTCCTGGGCAAAGCCATTCCACGGCTGGAGGGGATTTCAGACAAAGGTATCGGTTGGACTGAGTCACTCCCACACTGGTTATTCCAGTGTGTAACTTGGCTGAAATCAGCCCAAGCACCAAGGGAATGAGAGATTTGTTTAGAAGGCCAAGGAGAGCAAGGGCTATGAGCCAGTATTTCCATAACTGATTAATAAATATACAAACATAAGAAAGGGTTAACTAGTTTTGCTTACGCAGGCTGAAGTCATGTCTTACAGCAGTCTCTGAAGGAGCTCAACAGCAGGAAAGTAAGTGATCCAGCAGGAACAATATTCCTGAGTTTCCAAAAATTCTTCTGCTAAAAGCTCATAAAATTATGATTGCATAAGGAAGAAAATCCTCTTGTCAACTAACGACTGATCGAAAGGGATTACAGAATAGGAGTAACGAGTTTTGGGTGAGGACGAGCTCCTCACAGAGCTCCAGAGGAGTGCGGGTTGGAACGGGTGCCTTTGCACAGAAAACGGGCCATGAGAGAATGCCTGCAACTGCTGCAAATGTTTTGGGACAGTCAGGAAAAAAGTAGAAATCTTGTAGTGCTGAATGCTTGAACAACAGCAGCACAGGAAATTAAGTGTCAATAAATGCAAAGAAGGAACACATGTGAGAAAAACAATTTTATATACATAGTAATAAGCTGTCAGGTATCTATTATTACTTGGGAGAGAGAATTTGAAGTTACCACAGCCTGAATTCTCATATCCCCAGTACATTATAAAAAGAAGAGAGGAATTCAGAAGCAGAGTAAGCAACTGCCGCTCTAAATCCCCTGGGCACCCAAATCTTGTCTGATGACAACAGTTCTGGTCTCCTCCAGCTTAGAAAAGAAAGATTTGCGGAGAGAAAGGATAATCACAAAGCTACGGAAGGACTTCCAATCAAGGAGAGATTAAACAGATTTCTCTGCTTTGACAGATGACATGATGAAGGTCTATTCAATCATGCCCAGCATAAATAAGGTGGAAAAGGGGAAATTTTCAATAAGTCTTAAAAAAAAAAAAGAGCTTAGAGGCACCACATGAAGGCCGGCAGAACTTTTAAACAAGTATTTTTTACATACTGAGTAATTCTGCTCACTGTCTCAGTCTATCTTCCAGACTAGGCTATAAAAGTGCTCAAAAAGCAATTGAATTAGTGGAAGAAAAGCTATTCGAGGGCTGTTTAAGACACCAAACCTCTAGCTCAGGCCATCTGTAACATGTAGATTTCCAAATACATTCTCCCACTATTCAGGCAGAGATATTCAATACTCTCCATATTCTTTTTCCACAATTGTTGCCACTGCCCAACACTGGAGTATCTGGATTTCTGGTCGAAGCCAGTGCAGCCATTCATACCATTTTTATTGTATCTACATCCGAGACACTCAAAGCAAACAAATAAACAGTTTATATAAAAACGTTTTACTAGAACTGGGAAACTATTCATTATTCTCCAGCACAGGTAAATGAAAAAGATTCCTAGTTATTACTCCTAAATTAAGCAGCTGTTGCAGTAACAATTTACAATGCAATAGTATCCGTTTAGCTGAAACATCTTCCCCTGGCCCATCTACTATTTATCTGCAGACCCATGATAAAAAGCAGGAAATCAGAGCTTCCTGTTTCCAGACATAACTTGATTGTGTTCTATTTTTAAAACGCAATGCAATTATCCATCACAAAACAAACAGAATAATACAGCAAGTATCTGTTCAATATAAAAACGAAACAAGGCACCAGGTAAAAATAAGTGTTTCTGAATTTGAGATTTTTTTTTTTTATTATTTATTGCACTAAGGAACAGTAGGGCAGTTTCACAATCTCACTTTCTGCTTTGGAAAAGGTCTGTAGTATTACTCTTAAACTCAAGAGTATTTTCGTCATTGGACTTGATAAATGTTGTAGGTTTGTCCGGTTGTTAATAGGACAGCACAGACATTAAAAAAAATAATCATTATTTAAATTCATTCCTTCATGGACAATTCAACTTCTCTTATCACAATGACATATACTCGAGATTAAAGCAAGGCTAACGTTCAGTGAGAATACAGAAGTCTCTGAATCATGCATATACAGGGAAAGACAAACCAGATAGAAAAAAACCAAAATAAACCAAAATAGAACTCCTATTTTTGCAATTGTGTCCATGAATTCATCTCTTAAGATCAACGTCGCCTACAGGCAAAACACACAGCACCTCCAGTCCTTCCCGAGCACTCGGCAGCTACAGCCAATTGACAGTTAAGAGTGGGAAACTCAAGTCCAAATGAGCCACTACAAAGCCCAGCCTAAAGAAAATCCCTACGGTACTAAGGCTAGTCAGTAACAAATACCTACTTGGAGATTATGGCTGTTCCTTATGGAGTGCAAAGTCAAAACTCCAAAACCCAGTAATCTTTATATTAATTTACATGTAATTCTTTGATTTCAGTGTCCCAGTAAAATATAAGAAAACAGTCTTTCCACAAGTATAAAATGTGGAAATATTTTAAAAATAGGGGAGTCATTGTTTTCTAATGCAAATGCGATCATCAGATTCCGTATTTAATCTTGGTGAGAGGTTCTCGTTGTAAAGAATCCATATTTTGTGGCTTTTGCATGCACTTAACTGGAACAAAGCTTGCAGAACGTCTTCTTAAGAGCTCACCAGAACATAAATCATGCTGGAAAATAAAATAAGAATATTAAGATGCACCATTTTGATTAGCATTATACATTTAATTATACAGTCATGTATACTAAGGAACAAATCCATGTGACGTATGTGGATTGTGACTGAAGATTTTACACAGTCACAAACACATCAGAAGGGCATTATAAAGCACGACACGAGCTGATGCAACAACCAGGTGTCACTAGACCAAGTGACATTATAACAGGGAGCCCTGTATAAAGGCGATGCCTACACGTTAAGAGCCTAAACTACTCCAGCTGTGTTGTAAGAGTTGCAGCGAGCCGAGAGGAGGGAGGCCTGCACACCGCTTCCTGTGTCCCACCACCCAGAGCAGACATGAACACCGAGCAGCAAGTTGGCTTTTGGCTTGAAGGAAGAATTGGGAGGAGGAATGAGGTGGTGGCACTGGTGTTTGTGCCTCCCATCCCTTTTCACTCTTGGAATGACTCCCCTACCTTTGACTTCAACAAAAATCACATTTACATCAAAATAACTACTTACTCTAAAAATATTGTGGTTCCAGTTTCTTAATGAA
>VFFE01009012.1:484149-535068 GCA_008921705.1 Burhinus oedicnemus | reverse complement strand
GATGAGGGCGGCGGTGAGCAGCAGCGCCAGCATGTAACAGAAGGCGGCAAAGGTGAAGGCCATGGCGGCGGGGCCGGGCGAGCCGCGGCGGGGCGGCGGCAGAAGCGGCGCGGGGGATGCCGGGAAAGATCATTCACCGCCGGGGCGGGCCGGGGCGGAGCCGCCGCCAGGCCCCCGCCCCGCGGCGGGCGCCCCCTGCCGGAGCCCGGCGGCACCGCCATTTCCTGGCGGGGGGTGGTGGTGGGTGGTTCTCTCCCGCGTTGATCCCGCTGGCGCGAAGGGAGAGGAGACGGAGAATTTCCCTTAGGAATAATTAGCGGGGAAGGGTGGGCTGGGCGCGCCCCGGGGGGTGTGGGGGGTGCGGAGCTTCTGCGATCCCAGCCCGGTACAGTTGGGGGCTTGCGCAAAAAAAGAAATAGTTTGAGGAAAACGTCCCGTTATTTTCCTTCGGCAGGGTCCCAGAAAAGTCGTTTGGGTTTTAAGCAATGATAGCTTGCGATAAAGGAAAGTCGGGGTAGTATTTCCGCAATCATTTCCTCCAGAGGAGAGCGTAAGTCACGATTTCCATACACATAAGAGCTGCCAAATAGCCATTTTTTCCAGTGATATCTGCCAGAAAGCTTTACACACAATGAATTGTCACAGTGAGAGATGAGCAGAGGCTTTATTTCCTTCAACAAAATAAGAGAGGAAACTGTAGCAAATGAGCTGTCCTTGGGAAATCAGTTGTTGTGAACATGAAGTTGACCTTTCGGTATAAAATTACCCATCTTGTCCCCAAACTACTCCCGTAAATCCACTCCGGTGTCATTATGACCACTGAAACTTCAATGCGAACCCCAGAAAACAGATTTAAAAATTAACCTCAGTGAAGATTAATTAAAAGGTAAGAAAACAAAACAAGGGGCTGAGCCCACTGCGATTCCCATCCGTCCCAGGGGACAGGACGGATTAGGCAGAGAGCACCCGTGTCCATGTTTCGGGAAGGGAAGCCATCCATGATGGACAGACCCTGTGCCAGCGGCCGGCACTGCCAGCTCAGGCAGAAGTGGCTCTCGATCACCGCCACCTCCCCACCGCTCCTCAGGAGTGAGCGAGACACCACAACAGGGGACCAAAGTCCTCCTCTGCAATCACTTACTTTTCCACACGTAACTTAACTGATGCTTCGTTAGGCCTCATTTATTAGCACCCTGTTTATTTCTTACTTTGAGTAGCCTCGGGCTGCACAGATACACTTAGCCCCGAGGCCTTTTGACTGGGCGTTGCTGGAAGATCTGGCGTTCTGTCCTGGTTTGAGGTAAAACAGAATCAATTTTCTGTTCAGTAATTTTACTTTTCAGTTAAGCCCCTTCTAACTAACTGAACTCGCTGGAATCGACAGCACGTTGTCCAGGCACTGTTCGCTCCCAGAGTGACAAGACGCAATGGTGTCTAATTTATGCCAAGGAATGGGATGCAGAGAGGCTCTTGCTTATCCTGATTGCTCTAACAAGGCCAGCCAACTTTGGTATTTGCCCCGTTGGAGGGTGGGAAGAGGAAAAGCATAGAGGGGTCACCCCTGCGGGGAGGAGCGGACAGGACAGGGGACCCAAACCTGACCAACAGGGTATTCCATCCCATCTGCACCAGGCTCAGTATAAAGCTGAGGGATCAAAAGGTCAGCCTCTTCCTTCAGTGGCCGGTGTCCAAGGAGGACTCTGTTCGTCTGCCTTTCACTCTGATCCATGTGTTCCTGAATCCAGTTCCCATCCATCACCAAGACTAGTCTGGGGCTTTCCCCGTGCCTGCCGGTGATGTGATTGTCATCCTGAGAGCTTGATACAGTTCTGTAGGTATTGTATATATTTCATTATTTTCTTTTTATTATTTTATTAATATTTCATTTAAGTAGTTCAGTTTCTTTTGAACTCCTAAGTCTCTCTCTCACCCTTCTCCCCCTGAAGGGCGAGGCTGGGGACAGCATCTGTCATTCATTTCAGTGGGCAGTCCGGCCCAAACCACGACACATTCAGTGTTCAAACTCCCTGTTTCAGGCTTTTCCTAAGCCATCCCAGAGGGTCATTTGCATCAGAAAAGCTGTGGGAGGTACAGAAACAGAAGATGTGTGCAGAGATGCTGGTATACCTTGGGACTGAGGAATGCTGGTCTTCCACCACAATACGGAAACCAGCAATTTGATCCATTCGAGGTAGATAATTGCTTCAAAAGGCACCCAGATATAGTGATGTCCTGGTTTGAGTGACACAGGACTAATTTCTCTTTCAGTAATTTTACTTTTCAGTAAGGTCTCTTCTAAGGCTTGGGAAAACTGCACTTTTAGAAGACTCTAGTGTCTGAATTTGTGAAAATATTTACTTTACAGCCAGCTATGGTATGCAGGTTTCAAGGTCTCAGTGTGTTCAAGCTCACCAGGTGTGGGGATGAGGAGGAACGAGACCTGGGCACTTGACCCAAGCTGGCCAACAGGGTTATTTCAGACCATGAACATCACATTCAATAGAAATTAGAAAGTTTGCTGAGAAGGTTCTCTCTCCCGTGATGGTGGCGATCCTGAGAACTTCTTGCCCCGGTGCCAGAGCCCTGAGCCCTTCCCTTCCTCCCAAAGCCGTAGCGCTCGCAGTGTCCCACATTGGCTGTCCCCTGCTGGGAGTGCACGGCTTCCTACGGATAGAATGGGCTGAGTATAATCCCTGGGTATTTTATATTGGTATCAGGATCAATATTGGTTCTTTAGTGTTATTTATGTTAATTAATTAGTGTAATTAATGTTAATGTCCTATTCTATTAAATCTGTTTATATTTCAACCCTCGGATTTCCTTGTTTTTTTCCCCCAACTCCCCTTCCCGGGTAGGGAGGGGTCATCGGGTGAGAGAATAATTGTCTAAATGACAATAAATTATCATGGGTTCCTCAAACCATAACAACTGACTATCACTGCTTCAACTGTTACACCCACAGCCTCCCTGATGAGGCAAAGCCCTGCAGAATTATAGATGCTTTGGCACCAAGTCTACTAATACCATCCATGAAGGAGATCTGGCTCCCCACAAGACCCACTCCAAGCCACCAGGCTCACCTGTAACATGGGAATTTGTACTTCTATGCAAATGTATTAAAATCATCTCCACTTTATGGGCATATTAGAGAAAAGACACAGCCTAGTCAAGGCAGGACTGTACAAGATACTGCAAATACACACCGCAGCAGACAGCCTGTTATCCCCACAAGATCACATAAGCTTAGTATCACCAAAAGAAACAGCAGACATGAAGAAAGCCTAGGAGAACTGGGAGGGGAACGGTGGCCAAGTTTATACAGATGGAAACACAATTTTACTTGCCAGTAGTGTCCTAACCACTACCAGAAAATATTCACTGTTTAGTATTTCACCATTTTCCTTCACTGTTTTCCACAAAATGAAAATTGAGTGTTAATAGAAAAATACACACTGTGGACTCTACACAGGATTATGCCATGCTGCTGTTCACGCAGCGCCTGGGCTGGCCACCAGAGTGCTGTCAGCAGCATTACAGGTCACTGCAGCAGTAAGATTTCCTTCCCAGCACTCCAGCTTTATCGGATGCTGATGGGTTTGGATTGGGATGCGTGATCCATATTAGCTGAAATACAGGGAAAGAAAAGGGAAACAAATGGTCTGTTCTCCACCCGCAGAAGCAACGGTGTTGCTATGTTGCTAATTATATGCTGCGTTCCTGTACAACAGAACGTTGTGCAACAGGGATTAGTACCAGAAATAAAAAGGTGTGTCAGCCATGTACTTGCATTTGCAGTTAATAGTGGTTCTGCCTCAAGGAATACAACATTTTATTACCTCTGATGCTTGCATACCATTCAACTGCAATTATCTTGTCAGGAAAAGCGGAAGGCAGCTGTAATCTTGCACAACAAAGATTTGTTCATTGAAGGATTTCTTGTATTATAGATTGTCTTTTTAAGCTAACACAAAAGGAAATTAAAAACAAATTCTATAGAAAAGGGTCTAATCAATTCTCATTTAATTAATTTATTTGGGATCTCAAATCAAACAACAACTGAGTATCTTCTCAGAACTTCCTCCAATTAAACTCTGTAAACAATGCAAGGAGGACACAGTGGAGATCTGGAGATGGCCTACAGCTTTTAACGCACTTTCCTGGACTCATTGCGTTTAATCCTGATTGGAATCCCAAGGGAATACGTCAGTGTCTGTTCACTGCATCTTTAAATTGTTCTCAAGTATTTGTCCTTATCAGAAAACAGTCATATAATCAGTCATAATTCAGCATGTTGCAGTCTGTTCATAAGGAAGATTCAGCTGAAGAAAGACGACTCTGGCAGGTCACGACAACAGTGCTTTGGCAGAGAGCTGGGAGCGAAGATTACAGAGCAATTTCTCTGAATTATCATGGTAGAAATGCATGGGTTAACCCCATTCTTCAACATTAAAAATAATATCCCTGGAGAAATAGTCATTTCAGTTATAGATATAAGGGAAGAATCTAATACTATTGAACTTAGTAATAAAAATCCTGCTGACTTCAAAAAAACTTCGCTTACTGGGTTTTCAGGAGAGGAAAATCTGAATATTTCTCTACAGTTTAGTAGAGACTCTCCAAGTACCTCATCTAGCAGAGGTCACCTTTCTGCACACCTTTTAAATACATGTCAGAAGCAGCAAAAGCACACAACCTCCCCACCCACTTACCTCATTTATGCGCTGACATCAGGATGGAGGATGTCGGTTCACTGCTCAATCTTTGATCAGCAAGACAAAAAGATCCCTGGACTTGAGTGGGCCAACTTCCTTTCCGAACCGGCAAAAAACCTTTCCTGTTACGCTAATTAACTCATCTTTAGAATCCCTGTTTAGACTCTACCATTATGTATGTGACCGCATAAACAAATCAATGTTACAAATTCCTTTGCACATGAAAGTAAGTCTCAATAGAAACAAGAATCACATTTAAAATTCAATTTCAAAACACAGACGCTGACAGGCATCTCACCACATCTCATTATTGAATCCACTCGTGGCCTCAATCCCTCCAACATTTACCGTCAGATGGCAACAGTTTTCTTTTAATAGGCTAAATACTGAATACTCAACCTGTCCTTTTAATAACAGGGTTTGTTTTTCTCTTGCTGTGTAGAGCTCCTGTTAATGGCTCTCCACACAATCCTGAGCCCATGGCATAATACCAGTGTGTGACCAGGCAAAGGGACCAATAATTGTTTTTCCAAGAACTATTTTATAATGTGTTTCAGGATTCAGCCACTCATTAACAAAGTAAGAAGGGGATTTTCCAAAATACTCTGTGTTAGCCTAACCGTAGCAGTGATGACTCCAGAAATGTCACCCTTAGTCCTTCGCTCGTCAAGGAATAACTTTAAATTCTGATCCAAATATAAACCAGTGCGGCCATATCAGCCTGAAACATAGAAGCTGAAACCATAGTGGTAGCAATTTAAGATGGCGTTGCGTCTGGTACCAAACGGCAACACCTAAAAAAGTATCCCTTGTTAATTATTTCACTGTTAGTTGTTTTAGCAGAAACCCTGTGACTGCTGGATATGGTGGGAAGATTACGTCAAGGTAGAGTCAGGGCAGCTACTCACTGGGACAAGTGAGGCATTCGGTCCTCCACCAGCAGTAACATCATTATTGTTTCTGCCCAAAAGGAGGGAAGATAAATTCAACTTCTGCTTTGTATCAAAAGAAATAAGCTGTTCAGGGCTCGGTGTCTTGTCAACAGTGAGAAGACACAGCCTAGTTATCACAACCTCATGCTTTCCCCAAGCAGCTCTTGCAGTTCCCAATATGCTTGAAAATTTGGGAGGGAGAAAAGACTCAGCATGGGACATAGGAGACTTTGGTCTCCCTGTTCTCTCACAGACATCCCATGTAGCCTTGAGTACTGCACCTTCAGGCTCAATGTGTCTTTACACACTTAAATCACACTAAGTAGGATTTCAAAAGCCTTCACCTACATCTAAATTCCTTCACAAATCTTGCTTTTGATCTCTCCAGGTATATCCGTATTATCAAACCAGCTCAAGGCTCTACCAGTGCTAGAAATCCACCCCCCTGGTTGTTAAGATCGAAGTCCTGCCCCGCACCGGCTCTGGATCGGTACGAGTTCTCCCATCAGTAATCTCAGGCACAGGGTGGGGTGGCTGGCTCACACTCCTCGTCTGCCTCTCCAGGCCATGCGGACGAGGCTGAAGAGCCAGTAGCTCCAAGACTAAACTACAGCAAGGAGAGCAACAGCAGCATCAACATAGGGAATAAAGATGCAGAAGCTCTCTGTAAAATGAGAAGAGCACTGCTTCACCTCATAGACAGGGAAAATGGGCTTATGTTAGACTGTACTTACAGACCTTGGAATGGGGCCAACTAAGGAAAGTAGGGCTAAGTGGATGCATCTATTTTTCTATTCTTCCAGTAATACAGCTATACAATTTGTTTTGTACTTCTGAACCAAACAATTGCACATTCACCGTTGGAGATAGGGTATAAATATTGTCTCTAGCTGATCCCTTGATCCAGTCGTCCTAGCTGAATTAATCACTTTCGCAAATCAATCCAGGATTTGTTGCTGTCAGAGCAGATGGCCAGGCAGACTGCATTTGGGAGCAAGGCGGGCACATTCTCCTTCCAATTATCCAGCAGCATTTTCCAACAGCGGATATTTAAAACTAGACATTATTTTGAGAAAATGCTAAATCTCTCTTGTTTCTTATTCAGCTTAATAAGGGCACTGACCCCTAACTTTCTGCTCTACTTCTGCCCTCTAAGGCCTTAGTGAAAGTGTAAGATGGCTGGTGCCCCTTTCCCTTTCAAATGAATATTTTCTGCCCCATTTTCTTCTGCTGTCTTCCTATTTTCTGCAGAAAAGAGGTGATAACAACAGATGCTGTTTGGCATGGGGATTTCAAGGGTGCATTGTATTAATTGTCGAGCTCAGTACTGCAGAAAAGGGAAGAAAAGCTGCATTCATGCTACTAGCTGCCTGCCATGGCACATAACAGCAGGAACGGTTAACAGTGCGCCTTTCAAAAAGCCTTGATGGGACTTCCTCATCGCAGTAGTAAATTTGCCGTGAAAGACAGTCATGCTGTTTTCCCAGTGCTCACATCTGTTCTGCATTCAGAGTCTTTCTGGCTGATAATTGCTCTCTTCTCCCCTCTGTCTCCTGCTGAGGAACTGCTAGAGCTGTCAGGGGAATTTCAGCTGAGCTCCATCACGTTCTGTACAAGATGTCTCACTTACCACCAAAGGTGAATGAGGTTAAGCAACAGTATGTTTGCAGTCCCTGAAAGAATGAAACACGACAGAACAGTCCAGAGGAGACAATCCCCCTGTGGTGTAACAAAACAGACCGCGCTGATTAACTACATCTATGCAAATGTATTAAAATCATCTCCACTTTATGGGCACATTAGAGAAAAGACACAGCCTAGTCAAGGCAGGGCTGTACAAGATACTGCAAATACACACCGCAGCAGACAGCCTGTTATCCCCACAAGATCACATAAGCTTAGTATCACCAAAAGAAACAGCAGACATGAAGAAAGCCTAGGAGAACTGGGAGGGGAACAGTGGCCAAGTTTATACAGATGGAAACACAATTTTACTTGCCAGTAGTGTCCTAACCACTACCAGAAAATATTCACTGTTTAGTATTTCACCATTTTCCTTCACTGTTTTCCACAAAGTGAAAATTGAGTGTTAATAGAAAAACTGAGGTATGTAATTGCTCAGCCTTATGCTCCACCTTCCAATATTGAGTCCTGGCAGATACAAATGTGTATTACTTGGAGAAATTAAAAGCTAATGCCAGGGCTCCTTGTACTTCAGGATTGTTGTGTTCATTGAAACGCAGCTGGAAATGAAGCTCCCGACACCTTGAATACAGCACAAATCAAGGCAGTCCAACACCTTATACGACAGCCCAGAGAGAGGTTGCCAATACCCCAAGACTGACTGTTGACCCCCAGAGATATATTTTGAGAATTACAACTCTTTCTCCTTGCGAAGCTGCAGGAACCTATATGCCTCCATATCTGGCAGTTCAGGACTGCTCTTGAGGAACACCAAGGGCTTCCTCTCAGATCCCAGAAAAATTCTCTCTTCCCTAGCAGTTACAATTTAAGCTGTGTACCCAGACCAGCCTGGAGGCCAGCTGTGCACACAGGACTAATTCCCTGGGTTCAGGACACTTCTGGAGGAGATGGGGAAGCAGCAGCTACTCCACAAACTTCGTACCATCTCCACAGCTCTTCCTTTGCTGTTAAAGAGAAGCAGTTGCCTGCCCTAAGGAAAGACCCTGCAGAGAATGACTGTTACCAGAGTTATACATGTAGAAGCAAAGTCCAAGAACTCCAGCGCTGAGATCTATAAAGCCCTCTGTGCAGGCTCTTCCACATGAAGCTCAGCATGGGGGTTTTTTCTAGCCAGCTACGTCTTAGGAGATTGACAAGTCTTGTTCTATATTCTACTGTAACACAGGAACAATCCAACTAGACCAGATCAAAGCTTTGTTGGGTCTCTAGCTGCCTGCAGCTAGCAAGAGAGGTGCCTTAGCCAACCTCTGCAATGTCCCCACGCAGCTGAGGTCTCCCCTGCTGCTGCAGAAAGCCCTGGGGGGCATCACCAAAACTGCAGCGGACGTGACTGTGCAAACTAAGAAATGCAGGGGATGGCCCACCTGCCACATGTCCTCATTTTTGTTCCAAGCGGTGAGGCCCACCCGAAATCATCACCCCGACTATAGCAGAATAAACCCCAAACACTCTCATATCCACAGAGTGCCTCAGGTCTGTGTCCCACAGCCTCCCTGCTGGCACTCCCCCTGAAGGCTGCTCAACACCCAGCCATTCTGCCTCTCAGTAGCACCACAACACTACCTTACCTGCTTGTGCTTGACTTCCTCACCTTCGCATGCACCCAAACACAACGTGGCAGGACCTTCGCCTGTGAGGAGCAGGTAAGGAGCCTGGGGGAGCCAGCTTGTACTCCAGTCAATTCCACAACCCACAGGGGACATGGAACAGCAGGCATGCTCACAAGACCCTTTGACTGGTGTCCCTTTCACTGCCAGGAGACTGGCACATATGGGCAGCAATTGCCCCAGCTCCTCTTCTAGCTCCTCCAGAACCAACTACATGTCTCCTCATCTCTGCATCGTCCCCAAAGACCCTGCCAAGTCAAGGGATCGCCCTAGCCAACTCCTTCTAGCCCCGGGCATGCCATCTATTCACACACCTGGAAGAGAAAGCACCAGCTGTGTGTGATACTCAGGCTACACGTACATTTCAGATTTGCACTGCTGCACAGACGTTTTCCATTTTGCTTCCCGTTCCCTTCTCTTTCACTTTAATGCCTTTTCATATAACTATTACAAGTCAATGACCTTTCCTGAGTGAAAGCAGCTGCCCTTCACTTCATGTCCCTAGATCTCCTTCCAATTCTCTTTAGTCAGCTTTTGTTTTTACTGTCTCAATGATCTCACAGTACCACTAAACTATCACCTGATTTCCTAGTTAAGCATACTCAATGAACAACAGCGAATACCGCAGGACTCCACAGGTGACCTCCCCCTCCCATCGGAGAGCTATTTATTTCTTTTTTCCCCCTCCTTCCCTTTAATGAGCTGTTCTTGAGAACCATTCTTCTCCCACAGCATTTTAGCTGGGCTTTTTTTTTCTTTTTTTTTTTTTTTTTAGAGCTTTTGGCAGCAGATTTTGTGGCAACATACTTAGGTGACCAAGATGCCATTCAAGAGCCAGCTGTGCTGAAGCAGCTGTGCATTTTCTCCTTCACAGAGCACTCTCACCTGAGAGAGAAGGGGTTTACTTCTATCATGTCTAATCTGTGGCCAATTACTGCTATTTTCAGCATTGGCAGAAACAACGTACGACAGCTACCGAAGCCAAACTCCTTGGATTATCTTTAGTAGTTTTTTCAACAATATAGGAAAAAAAGAAATCTCCAAAGATCAGGAAAAGAAGAAACAGTCACCAAGAATGACGAAAAGGAGTGCTTCGATCAAAGTAATCTAAGGGTCTCTTGGGCAGGTAAGAGATGAGCCAATGACTGTGAGAAGGCAAACATACAACTGAGTTCCTTTCACTCCTTCAAGCTCTGGGGTCTCCTTGACAACTACTCTAACATTGTTCAGTTGGCACCTGCACTCTATATATTGTATGTCACAGCTCCAGGTTATGCCAGGAGCCGTAACCTTGTGGGAGAGGTGCAACGTGGAAGTCTAACTGGCATTTTAGAATGAAATCGAGCCCCCATGCTGTCTGGCAGCTCACAAGTATACACACTGAGTTTTGTGACACGAAGGTACAAAACAGTGGAGGAGGACAGCAGTTATTTTGCAGTACTCCATCAGCTGCTGTCCTCTCCTCTCCCTTGCTGCTACCCTTCACAACAGATGGAAAGAGGAATTATTTTAGATAGAAGAGCAAGGGAGGGAGCACATTCAAGACTGAAGACCACGCTACAAGTCCAAAGCAAACTCCAGGAAGCTGAGAAAAGAAGAAAGGTCATACGTAGTATTAAGAGCTTTTTCCCTGTCAGACACCCATGCTAGACATGCTACTTTGCAATTAAAACAGGGCAACAGAACCTCTTAATGAAACATTTTATTTAAACCAATACAAGCACCATGCTTAGCAAAAAAAGATTTGGTTTAAAGTAAACATGCAATGTGAACTAGCAGAGACTAAACAGCATATGGAAGTTGTACTGGTTACTGATATTTTCATGGAATTGCCAAATTCTCAAAACTGGCCATGAACCTCTTGCACCTTTTACCACCCGCAGCACTGGCGCCAACCCTGACATGTCACAGTACACAAGTCACAGAGTCTGGATCGTGTAACGAAAGCAGGAATTTCACTGTGTCCCTTCTCATGTCCCATCACATCCCCATTTCACAGTTACTAGATGTACGTATCAAAAAAAATACGTTGCATGACATTTCTTTTTTAAGCGCACTAAAGCGAGGAATTAACTCCCTGCTTTCGCGTATTTGATTCAGACCCCTGTTACCAGTTGAACATTGTTTGTGGACTAGCTATTTGACAGTTAAAGATACAAAAATGTAATCCTCGTACAAATGCATAAAATGCTCCTTTGGAGAAGTGAAAAGGTGTCAACACCTGCATTATTGCCTCTTTTGATAGATCAAAACAGTATTCATGACACTAGAAACACACTTAAACCATCAAATACCAGCATTTAATATTTTTTTTTGTTAAAAATATTCAAACAATACAAGTCCATTTTATGGGCTGACATGCAAACTCATGCTTTCATTCATCTTACCATCAATTAATAGGATTACAAGAGCTGTATCCCAGCCATCTATTCAATGTTTAAAGCAAATCAGATTAATTGTGGCGTAAGTCTCCCTTTGAGAGACCTCTAACTTTAACTCCAGGCCAAGGACTTTATGGCCAACTTCCTAACTCCTGAAAAATAGGAGCTCACAATGGAAAATGCTGACTCTCAGACCTTTAGCTACAAAGGCTCCCCATAGGTGGCATTAGTTAATTTATGTTGTCCGTTAGTTTGAACCCTCTTTAGAGACGTGAAAATTCAAGACCAACGCATGATTACAGATGGGCAACTCACTAGTAAAGCACAGTCAGAACATACTGGCCTTCTGAACACGGATACACCTGCCTCCCACTGATCATAAGGGGTAAGCAGTATGGAAAATACAGTTCTAAAAATAAGGTGGGAAAAGCATGTTATAAAAACAAGTATTATCTGTGCAGGAAAGATTTTGACATAATGTCTTTGTTTAATCAAGTATTAGCACTACCTGTATCTCAAGAGCCTAGGACAGTAAGCAGCAGACAGTTGTGTCAAAAAAAAAACCTGCCTTAAAAACAAGGAAACCACAAACAAGCCTAGAACAGCAAACATCCTCTGCACACTCATTCTCCAAGTACCTGCACCTGCTTCCTCACTTCCACAGCTCAGAGAGGGGAAGGAGGTAGTTTCCAAGCAAGGCTGTTTGAAGAATAATACTGGTGGGCTGAGCAGCATCAACATCACCTTTCACAAGAAAGTGGGCTTTAACACTCTCATCAGGATTTGTTTGCTTTCTACAGGACTTGAGAGGCAGCACTCAAGGCAGAAAGTCCTTAAGTAGAGGCAATGACATCTGAAGTGAACATATAAGAACTCAGACTGAAGATACAGTCGTAAGTAGCATTATTTTCTTGGCAGAAGGTGGAGTGATCCAGAGATGAAGAATCAAATTCAACCATTTGACTGCAGCAGCTCCTCCCTTCCCCTCCTGAGAGAGGCAGGACCCTTTTGCAGTTATTTTTGTCAAGACCTGTGCAAGCAACAATTGGATGCTGGCAGCCCACCAGCGTACAAAGTACAATGACAAAGATTATTAATCCAGTTTTCCCCACTGCAAGTCAAGATGAACGTTACAAGTGGCAGCTTCTGTCTCACCCATGCTGTACTTTGATATGCCTTACCTTTAGCGCAATGCCAACAAAACAAGATTCTTGCTGTTTCAAGACTGATACTTAGAATGACACTATTCTTTAAGCCAAAGTCTTATTTATACAATGCTTGTCTCAAAAGACATTGTTTTTATTGATCTGTAGTACAGAATGCTCAAGCAACAGTTTCATAATCAACATTTTTTTTGTCCAGGGAAATGAAATTGTTTTTGCAGTTCACTACGTTAACACAGAAATTTAATTTTAATTACAAGCATTTCTTTCCTGCACTGAAAGATCAGTTTAATTGGATCATTCTAACGTGTATTTTGAAAAGCTCCTCTCAAGTCAGATTTGTATAGAAATAAATGAGCAGTAACATCAAATTAAGAAGAGATTTAACAACACTGAGGACCTCTGCAAATGAATTCCTTGTGATCTTAGAGGAATTAGTGTTTTAACACTAACACAACATATGTTTACTAATGAAAAATAAACCTTCTTTCAGCAAAGGTTTCACAGCATGAAATACTGGCCTCCAAATGTAACACTGCATTCCTTCTCACTGAACAGATTTGTTAGGGCAGCTGTATTTTAAGGTATGTTATCAACAGGAAGCTGCTCTTACGCAGATACTTATTCAGTAGCACAACAAACACTCATGAGCAAGATAGTGAGATACCGTCACATGAGTACTCCTTTTGCCACTGCATGGGCTGAACATGTCCCACATCAGACAACTACTCTATTCAATATAAAACAGACCTGTAAAAAGACTGGTCATTTATAAAAGTTAAATACTATTTTCACATTAGAATATTTGCTGTTTCAAAGAGATGAACCGTAAATAAATGAAAAACAAATTATCACTTACGCAAAAGCTTTGTCTGGAATGTAATTTTGACCAACAAGCAGTTAAGAAAGTTAGAGACTGTAATCGAAGTACTCAAAAGCTATGTGTGGCCAACTTTTATAACAAAAGAGATATAAATCATTCATTATTATGAAAAGCTTTAACCTCCTGACTCCTACAAATGGAGTAGATGACTGGAATTTCAAAGAAAATGAGGTTAGCTTTTTTTTTTTTTTAAACAGATGTCAACTGCAACACTAGGCACTAGGAAAAAATGTTACTTGGATTCTTTAACAAAGTTTTTACCAAATTTGTAATAAGTGGCAGTGTAAAATTCTCAAGTAATTTTAAAGCTAACAAATTAAAGGCACACAGTATTAACAGGTGTTCATATAACAGGAAATGAGCAAAGAGGTAAACTTCTTAACAGTGTAATAAGTTATATATGCAAGACATCTGGTACAAGAGTTACCAGAGTTGTAATTCAGCCCTTAGTTATCACCTAGTTCCTGTAAGACTATATTAGCATGAGAACTGGACAGCCAAAGCTTTGCCCTGAAACTCAGTAAGATTTACTCAGTTAACTGAGGAATTACTGGAATGACAAAAATTAGTTCCAAGAATTTGAGAAAGTTCACATGGACTCAGTGGAAAGTTAAATGGATGGATTTGCTGTACAAGGATTTTGTCTTTTTAATACTAAATGCTTCCAGGGAGCAGTTTTCAAAATTGAGAAGACATTAACTCAAAAAGCCTGAAAAGTAAGTGACAGTACACAATTTCTGCATATAAATGGCTACTATATGTCATAAGGATGCAATTGTAGCTCAGAAAAAGTTAGCGTCAGCTTCCAAATTATGTTTGTAGATAGTTATAAATCCAGAACCGAACTATTTTAGTTATAGAAATATTAGTCACAAGAGTGCAAAAGGAGTCCCTGCAGAGGAGTATTCCCTTTTAACAGGTACAAATAAGGAAAAACCTGCAAAGATTTGTTACTTCAAGGAGACAGACCTGCTATTCTTTGCACAAACTTTGCACAAGAGATATACTGCAGGAGACAGATGTAAATACAGTGCATTTTTTAGATGTAAGTATTCATGTCTGGTTCCAGTATTATCAGGATGGTACATAAATACTTATTACAGAGGTTTTCTTAATGGAAGAAGCCCAGTTTCTCACGCAGCCATTCTTCAGTTAGGTCTTCTGTATTTCTTATTTCAAATACCTAAACAAAATTGCATTGCATAAATTCTTGAGGTGATGGTACTTGAAAGGGATAAGCATACAATGCAATCAATACCTTTCCACACAAGTTGACCCATAATAAACCAGTAACCAACCTAGAGTTTTCATGTGCTTTCTTGAAAGGATTGGTTAATATTCTCAAGTAACCTCAGCAGATAATACACAAGACTAAGTGGCAAGGAATATTACTAACTTGAATAAGAATTCTGTAACTTCTAGACTTCATTCTTCTCCTTTAGGAATATGTGAGAACAGCAGATGTACTACATTTTAAAGTTACTCTGAAATGGCACCATCTCATAGGCAGTATCTCAGCAACAAGATTGTCTATTTGAAGAACACAAATTAATTTAACCTCTGGGCTGAATTAAGCCCAAAGCTGAGGAAGTCTGCTCAGCCCAAGACACAGTTATTCCTTCTCTGAACTGAAATAAACCCATAGTATCCAATAGCATACTGTTTTCCCTGTAACAAACAACCCCAACATACCTCAGAATAGAAAACTTGCAAAAAAAACCCCAAAAGCCACCAACCCAAAGCTTTGTGGAAGTCTTAAACCTTTAACATAGCCTTCAAGCAGAAAACAAGACCAAAGACACCAATATACTCTTCACATTCCATATGGGCAAGTAACTGTTTGGGGGTTTTTTTGCCCCCCCCCCCCCTTTTTTTTTTAATACCCTTGAAAAGAGGCTAAGTTAATTCTGTATTGCTAACTGGAGTCTTTGAGATGCCCTCAAATGGATCATCTTTTCCGAAGAGTCAGGTAAGTAAATTTTACAAACCCACAGGCCTTCAAAAGCCGCCTTCTAGGCAATGAAAATAAGAAAAATATTTTAACTGGAGATTGCTCTTAATATTCTGACAACACTGAAAATGTCAGCACTAACTCAGTTATCTGCCCTTCTAATGGTACAGAGTACATAGCTGCAAAAGCATGCTCAGGCCAACTGAAAGGATGGGATTTTGTAAGACTCGCAAAACAAGCTTCTCAGCGAACCTGCTGTTTGGAAAGAACTTCCTGTCCTCAGCCATTTTACCATTTTAATCTTCTTCAGGAACAATTCAAGTTTTGTATCTTTTCTTCCTCATTTCCCTTATCTGCTGGAGTGGGCTCTGGACACTGCTTCTTGTATTCAGTGATCCACTATTATCAAGTAATACTGATTTGTTTTTTTAAAGTGAAAGACAGGGGAAAAAAACCAAAATTCAGTTAGAAGAACAGAGCAGCTTAACAGAAGCCAAGCTAATATGCAAGCCACTGAAAAAGTAAGAGGATTCAGTTGAGTCACATGCAGAAATCACACCAGGAGGAAGTCACAGCATGAGCTAAAACGAAACATGGCTCAGTGAGTGGCAAGAATAAAGCACATTTGAAGAGCAAGTAAGCAACCTGGAGACTGGCTATCTTTGCCAATTTCAGAAGGAAGATGATCATGGACCTCTATATCCACTCCTAGGCTTTCATTCAAAAACCTTTCAGACTGAATTTTTCCCACTTGACAGGCGAGAGTAACTCAAATACAGCTAATTGCCAGGTTTTCACCTTCTTCTCATCAACTCTTCCTTCTTACTCACTGAAAACTGCCTTCCTCCTCAAGGAAGTCTTCTTTTCTATCAAAGATGCTAGAGTTCTCAGGCCTCTAGGATGCAGTTTCTACAGACTTAAAAAAAGATTTCTTGGGGCCATACTGATTGAGTCTACATCGTATCTTCTGCTTCCCTCCTATTTACTCCTGTCCACTTCACATTTAATTTAAAACAGAGAGGTCCTTTCTTACAATGTACAGCTAGAACAGGTAGAAGTTCAGTTCTCTTATTGCCGCAATATACATTTTTACTGGGATAAGGAAGACCAAAAAGGAATGATGATATTGGGGAATGGTGAAGTCATTTCACATTGTATGAAAAAACTGAAGTGACCACTGATTAATTAGCTTTACTGGTTGAAACAAAAACTTTAAGAAGTCTAGGTGCCAATTAAGCAGAGATTTTAAAGATCTCCAAAATGACGATTAGGTAGCAATTTTTTAAAAATATATACACCTAGGCCTAGTGAATGCAGGGATTTCTGCTGATCTCCATACTGGAGGAGGCAAACACCAGAAGATTTAGAATTGTTCAGCACTTTGGCACATGTTACTTATTCTGAAGGCTATGTTCTGCAAGCATACAACCCCATAAACCATGCAGCAAAACCAGACAGCACCAAACCGTACTATGACTTCAGTCTATTCTTCCCATCAATAAATTCATTCCCCAAAGTAAAGACCTCCATCCTACCAATGAGTATTTTAGAGAACACTGTTCCTCCTGTGCCCTAAAACTCCAGAAAACCCCACATATACTCCTCTCTTCAGCCTTCCTAAAACAGAATCTGTCTACTCTCATTACAAAGTCTCATAACACCCTTCTTGCGATAGGTTCAAGCAAGACACAAAACAGCTTTTGCAACTTGCATTTAAGGGGAAGGCAGTTAGTTCAACTAGTCAATTATACCTTAGTGAGTTCTGCTGTCTGTACAAGCTTATTCTTGCTTCCAGCGTACATCATCTGTTGTTCAGGCTTACATCCTGTAGTTGTGTGGGGAAAAAAGAGGTTGTTTAGTTATTTTGACTGCAACACTTCAAAAATAAGATTTTTATTTTTTTTTTTTAAAGAACACAAATTGAAAGCTGAAGTCTCCGTTCAGAAAAGTGACCTATTTCTTTATATATATATTATCATCCTTGCTCTTACTTTCATATCTAGTACTTGAAAAGCATTTCCAGAAGTAATAGTTGTGCAGGTTGAATTGGTGGCCTCAACATGTACCTGTATTTCTGCTTAGAGCTGACATCAAGTATTGCAGTAGTCAAACTTGAATCACAACAGCCAACAAAGCAGTACCTCCCGCCACTACAGTAGTGTGCTGATTACACTACATTCAGTTCTTTGCCCTCTTGCTATTTCTGGAAGATTCCTATGTCTTTGCTAGTTACAGATCTTTGTAGCATAAGCCTTTGAGCTGGAGTCAAACTGAGAACAAATCAAGTCAGTTTGAATTTTTTGTTCTTTCTCCTAATCTCTCCCCAAATCCTCCAACTGAATTGGTAGCTCAAAATGACTCCCCCCCACCCTGAACACAGAGCAACTTCACTCACAGTTGAAGTTAACTGCTGTTTAGCGTCCCAACTAATGGTTCATTCTTTCTGACTCCAGTATAAGTCTAACCACTAACTTCAGTTTGCAGAAAATTTTTTGAAACAGAAAACCTCAAGGAAAAAAAAAAAAAAAAGGCTTTTCTTTAGAAGTTAAGCAACTTAAGAAGTTCAGAAGTTCCTAGATGAGTGTACTTTTAAATTATGCCATAAAGAACATTGTCTAAGGTCTTTCTCCCTACAAAGTACTACAGGTCTGCCTGCTTTGCTATTTGAAGGTCTCCCAGGAAGTTTCTTATTGCTGTTCTAACTCACAAAACATCTATCCTTCAGAAGAGAAGTAACACCCATAATATTCATACAAAGATTCTCAGGTAACTACAGAAGAGTATGCTCACTAGTTGCTAAACTCTTACCTACCTAGTTACTCTAGATCTGAGTAATGAAGGGTAAAACAATGCAATCAGTTTATCTTCTTCTAGAGGATAACAAGGATAATCCAGTAATACCAGCAAGCTATCGTATTACAATTCAGAACACAAATAGAGCTGAATTACTCCTGTGGCTTCTATAAGTCCAAATCAAGTCGCAAGTTATTTGGCTTCTATTAAAATTAAACACCTGCGCAGGGAACTGTATATGTTGAGGGTTGCTGTGACACAAACAGAGGAAGCTATTGCTCTATATAAACTTGGCACAACCTAAAATTAGAGTCTCTTTCTCCTTGAACATAGTCTGTTCACTCAGCATTTTCACCTGCTCAGATCTAGGTTACAGAGCCCTCTTTTCCTCCTTTTCACCCATAGTTGTGACAACCCTTTCACATCACAGCACTGTTTGGAGGCATCCTCTGTGGCTGCCCATTGCATATAGGCCCCCTGGAAAACCCTCTTCTCTAATCCCATCCTAACCCTTTTACAGACTCCTGTTCCTTTCACAGGTAGACATGAGTTCCCATGCCTTTCTGAGAAGGACAGGAACTTTTTCCCAACCAGTCACTAACATCTGAATAGCAAGACGGACAGAGCTGAACAGAAACTCGCAGGAACAGGGCAGGTATCTTCCAGCCCTCTCCTCACTCATTTCCTGAGCCTTGTCTGGTCATATTTTGAGGATTCCCCAAGATTTCAGGAGAGGGCAACAGGAAACACATTAGGTTAAACCTACATGAATTGATGCAGAGTGCTTCAGGCTCCTTTCCTTTACAGGATGGTGTTGTTGCACACACTCACTGTGCTGCGCATACCACCACAGTGGGCAAGCACATTTAGAAAGACACACCTTTTGGTGAGCTATGCAAGAAACTAACATTTCTGTTCAGCCTTCAGAAATGGAAGAGAGAATCTCTTCTACATACTTCCTAAGTGCCCTAAACGTAAGCCTCAGAGGCAGTGAAAACCTCTAGCAACAAGGGAGATCTGGGCAGATGGAAGTACCTCCATTTGTCATGAGCTGACGGCGAGGATGGAGCTAATACACTAGAGATTTCTCTCTGCCAAAGAAGGTCTCCAGATAATGCCACAGTTTTATAGTGCCTTGCTTCCAGCAACGGCATAAGCAAACCTAGCCTTAAGCATCTGAACCACTATTGGAGCATTAAGCACTCATTTTATCTTCCACAGCAGAGAACATTCCCCTATTTACAGCACATAGTAGCTACCATTCGTAATATTCACTCACCAACTGGACTGGAGAAGATAAAGCACAATGGATAAGAAACTCTTCCATCATCATGCTGATACTTGTAACTATACACAATAAATGTTTTTTCTGAGGTTAAAGAAACTAAGAAATCAATTTTTTTTATTAGGATATAATCCTCAGTTATCAGAGGCTGATGCAGGCACAAGTAAGTCTCATGTTCTAGAAGGTGCTTTAAATTTGATAAGTTGTCTTACTGTTCTCCTCTTTTCACTTCCATATTTTACTTTCAGAACTGACCCCACCTGTCTTTACCAACCTCTACCACAGCTGGGTGTGAGGGCTGTCTCGGAGAGCTAAAAATCACCCTTTCATCACAAATATTCCTCTCCCAGCTTTGTAAAAAGACTTCCCACACCCACCATCATGTTTCTGACTTAATGAAAGCCAAATTCTTTCTTTGCAGACTAAGCACTTCATTGTTTCAGGTGTTCTGCTGAATTTGAACTCAAGTTTTAGCTAGGACTCCTACTTTACAGCCTCCTACTGCACTACGGTCATGAAAGGAAAAATTCAGTATGGCACATGGAATAGTGCCAGCCAGCTTTTGAGGATAATGGAGGCAGGTCTTTTCTTAACTTATAACTTAAGTACCCCTCTTATTTCATCTAGTTAAAGAATAATTTACTTGTCCCTCTTTCCCCCCCCCCTTTTTAAATACAAGGATTCTTCCCTAGATCACATGCCTACAGCACTCCCAGAATCAGTAACTGCAGCAAAATAGCAAGGGCCACATGCTGAGAAAGTACCAAAACAGATCGTAAGTTACACAGGCACTTTTCTATATTTAGAAGTAGCCACATACAAAACTGGTACATTTTACTCACTTCTTTACATTAACAGCAGCGTGGCTTCCCTTTACTTCCACAAACATTATACAGTCTAAAAGGAAATCTCAGGAAAGGCTTAAATGTGTCAGTCATTGTTCCAACAAGTGGGACAACTGATCCCTAGGTTATCTCACAAATATCAGTAAAGTCACACCACAGGCAAGTATTGGCCTAAAAAGGTGAAGTTGAACTTTGAACATTTTGAACAGCTTCCAGGAGTGAGTAAGACCAAATGCCAGCAGCACAAGAAGGATATCGAGGTTGTCTCTCAGGCAGCTCATCTTTTAGCTCATCGGGAGAAATACCCTGGTAACATTAAACACAAGCAGTATTTGAACAAATGATCTTGCACTTGAAGGTATACTATGAAGGCTTAAGCAGAATAATGGAAGAGTGAAACAGCTGTAAGTTAGATGTACATCTACAGTTGAACTGATAATCTCTCACACAAATTACTAGAGCAGTTTAGGAAAACTTGTCTGCTAATAGATTCCTATGACTAAACACAGAATTAATTTTAGCATGAATAATCATCTCTATTTTAGGCATAATGAGTCTAGAAAACATTTCTGGCTCTACTTGGATATGCTGGCAGCTACTATGCTTTTCTAACTCTAGTGCTAAACAGAAGTAAGCAAGCACACACCAAAAAGTGTTTGTTAAAATCAGCTACATAAATGGTGCTTTTGAAAAATTTAGTCCTTCCTCCTTGAGCAAGCAAAAAAAAAAAGTCCCTATTCTATTCAAATATTACATTAACTTCTACATCCTAGGGAATAAGAGCTACGGTTAATGCTTAAATCCCTGGCAAGGATTTAATTTTGCCCTATGTACCATTAAGACACACTACACGCTGGGCTGACCTTATTATGCCACCTATCAAATTTAGAGTCTGCAGAGGATTAGCAATCCTAGCTTCTAATTGATGGCAGATCAGCTCAGAGTCAAATATGCAGATCTATGTGGAAACACAGCAGAAATCTGTTCAAAAAGCCAGCAGGTGCCAAATGCTTTTTACATAGTTGTATCATAACAGCTTTAGAAAAACTTTTTTTGTGCAATTAATTAGTTAACTCAATTGCTTTTGCATAGTTCCACTATTAATAGTACTGTGCTTTACATGCAGAGTGACCATGCATTTAAATAAGCTCATGACCCAAATTAGATTAAGAGTTTGATAACAATTTGAAACTAAGGCAGTACCTTAGAGACAACAATACATTGCAGGCTGAAGATACTCTTATTTACAATTCATTTAACAAACCTCATGCTCCTCATCCAGTACCACCAACTGCTTATCCTTGTCGATTTTCACTATAAATCAAAATAAAACACAGATCAATGTTTTTTGAATACATTTATACATTGTGTGCATGAAGCTTTTTAACATTCCCCCACAATTATATTCCTTGTGCTTCTACTCTGCTTCTTCAGTCTAACCCATGACTTCACAAAATCACTGAAGTTGAGAAGGGCACAGTCCAAGCACTGTTCATTGCAATAGTCTTCTCAAATTTCAAAGACAGAAATGTCAAACTCCCCTACCTAAAGGGTACAAAATTTACAAACTCAAGATGACTGTGCCTTGACAACATTTTTTACTATGATTTTACAGTGAGTGGTAGACTCTGAGCCACAATTAAGTATAAATGCTCTACTAAGAGCAGATGAAATCTTCTATCATAAGAACAGTGTTGCTTTAAAGGCAGAATTGGAAGTACTGAAGTAAATACAAGAAACAGCCTCTTGGCTCACATTTACCTGTTACAGTAGCAACATTACATAGGAAGGAAAAGAGGAGATACAATTTTCTGCAAGACCTTGCAATTTTTGTCAGACACGTTTTTAACTTACTTATAATGGCAGCATTGTTGGTTTCTTTACGAAACCGGAATTTTCTCAGTTTCTCCACCAGGTCTTCAGCAACATCACAAACCACCAGAGATTCACTCTACAAAAAGGAAATGGCAGAGGGGAGGGAAAGATAAATCTTTCCAGTAAATCAGAAAAAATCCCCACGTCACGCATATGCGCGCATAAACTCTACTAAAGTGGAACTGCATGCAACTTGTCCAAAGTTTCAGAACATTCACATAAACTAGAAAAAACATGGATTAAAGCAGTTTTTAAAAATACAATAAAAGAACACTTATTGGTTTTAATATCCCTCCTCAGAGCCACACAGTCAACTAGAAATATTTTATTAGCTATTCGTAAAATGGGATTATTCTCATAGGTCTTAGAAGTAAACAAATCTTACAGTTCATTTGCCAAGATGAGTCCTAAAATAAGGAAGCCCCTTAGACCAGCAGTAAACTGGCTACAGTAATTTAAGCATTTAAAATAATAGGAGCTACTGTTAGTATTTCAGAAGAACACAGACAGTAATCATGAGTCACTGCTTATTTTTACTCACAAAAATATTAACTGAACTTTTAAGATTTACACACACAGACATTTGGATCAAAAAGCATGCTTCCCCACCATGTGCTGTATGTTACTAACTCCCAAGTTTTCAGAAGAAATGTCCAGATAACATATTAGTCATCACACTGAAGATGAGGAAGGAAATGAATATTTCACAAGCCACCATGCAGGTTATCTTCCACTACACATGCAATTTTTAAACCGTACCAAGCCAACCACTGCCATTTCCTGAGCAACATTTTACACACACAGCCTCTATTGCCGCAGGTAGGAGATGCATGCCTGCTACACAATAAAAAGTCATTTAACATCTCCAGCTTATTCATATTATTGTTTGTAAATTCCTAAGGCATGAAGGATTTTGAGCCAAAAAAACTTATTTAAAAAGATCGCTCAAATAAAAAATAGTCACAAGATAACCTATCACAAGCTCTATTAAAGAGCTATTTCATTGAGACAAATCACTACCTACAAATCAGAAGACAATTACTATTTAAACTCTGAGTTCTGTCTCATGTTCAACATCGGCTTGTTTGTGAGGTTTTCCTCAAAAAGCAGAGAAATGTCTCTCCTTCCCCACTTCCAAAATCACCTTGCAAATATCCTATGTTTGTTGTCACTCCTAAAAAGACTTCCACCTTGACCAGATTCTGGCACAAAGTCTTATGCCTCTGCTTCCTTTTAACAGCTGGAGAGGAAATCAGGCTCTGCTGTGACAGGAGAGGTCAGGCACTGTATGTGCAGCCTTCATTATTCTGCTTGTTTCCCCTAAACTTTAAAGATTGTTCTTGGCTCCCTCTGATCCACAAACGTCATTAATACCCACTCTCACTATTTCAGGTGGCTTCTACTTAAAAAAAAAAACAAACCACAACAAAAATCAAGGCTGCATTTTAAAGCTGAAGTTGTATTCTGTATCAAATGTTCTTTTCTGAAGGAAGTATTTCTCCCAGTCCTCTGAGCTCAGCAGTTTCCTAACATCTCCCAGCAGACACTGCAGGGTAGGCAGTGCTTTTCTTCATACCTGTGCAGCCACACAAATATAAATCCTTAAAAGAAGCTCAAGGCTGCGCCTGCAAAATACACAGTGACATCAGATCCAGATCATCTGTCAGGGCTAAGCTGGCTCACCAGTACTTGGCTGAATAAAAACTAAAGAAAGTCAAGCCAAGAGACAGGAGGACTGCACAGACACCAGGCACACCGGCCACACGGCTCAGCAGGGGGTGTTGCTGTTGATTAATCTCAGTCACTATTCATAATATCATTATACTTCAAGATTTTCAGAAATCAACGTAACCGTCTGCCGAACAGCCGCCAGCAGGGCAGGTCACGATTTCCTTTTCAAACAGCTGTTTCTTCACTCTCCCCCTCGCAGGCTGCCAGCGTCCAGCACAAAAACAACCAAGGAGACCCTTTTCCCGGCGGAGCAGCAGGTGAGCCCAGCATTACCAGGGGGCAGGGCAGGGCCGGGCCGACGGAGCTCCTCACAGCGGCACCTCCCCGGGCAACAGCCCCAAGGGAGGGCACAGCCCGAAGGGCACCGGCTGGCCCTGAGGAGAACGCTGCTCGCCCCTTCGAAGCCACCTGCTCTCCCCTCAGAACTTCCTCCCCGGCCCGCCTCAGCGGGGGGCCCCCCCGAAGCCCTCGGAGGCGGTTGGGCTCCCCCCGGCCCGGTTCCCCCCCCTCCTCCCTCAGGCGGCGCGTGCTCCTCTCACCATCTTGCGCGCGCGCAACCGCCCAACCGCCGCCGCTCGCGCGCCAACAACGAAAACCTCCGCCCGCCGCCGCCGCCGCCGCCGCCTCCTGACTGGGCTGCGCACCCCACTGCGCCTGCGCGGCGGAGACCCCGCCTCCCTTCTCTCCTCTGGCCAATCAGCACGGCCGTCCCAGCTGGGCGGGCAGCGTCCCGCGCTTACGGGTAGCGGGAAGGTTCAAGGATCCGCCGGGAGCGGCCCACGTGCAGCGGCGCCGCAGGGGAGGGAGGGGCAAGGGGCGCCGGGGCGCGTGCCGCGGCGCCACGTGACTCCCCGGCCTCGCACCCTGCTGCGCCCCGCCCCGTTGCCATGGTGCCGAGACCCCGCCCCCCCCGCGCAGTCATGGCAACGGGGCGGGGCCGTGTGCAAGCGGCGGGCGCGTGTTTCCTCAGGTACGGCCTGTCCGCGGCGGGAATGGGCTCAGAATGGGGGGATTCGGCTTCTTAGCGGTTCGTGTGCCTTCAGGGTGACAAGGGCTGACTGTTTAAACCCTGATCCGCAGGACGGGCCGGGATATCAGCCCGCGGGCAGGGTAAGGAGCTGGAGCAGGCCCGGGGGGGGGGTGACTGTGGTTACACGAGGCCTTTTGAGGCCTACTAGTAACTTCACATCCTTTACTAAAACACCAGAGAATACACACAGAAAAATGACGGTTGAAAAGGCCTCAGCTGGGATGTCTGTCTCATTAAACATGAGAAAAATTAAAGCATGAGGCAGAAAGGAGACTTCGTTAGTTCTGCTGCTTGTGGTACTACTTCTCCTGGTTTGAGCGATACAGGACTGATTTTCAGTAATTTTACTTTTCAATAAGGTCTCTTCTAATGCTTGGGGAAACTGCACTTTTAGAAGACTCTAGTGTCTGAATTTGTGAAAATATTTACTTTATAGCCAGCGATGGTGTGGGGTTTTCAAGGTCTTGGTGTTTTCAAGCTCGCCAGGTGCAGGGATGAGGAGGAGCGAGACCCGGGCACTTGACCCAAGCTGGCCAACAGGGTTATTTCAGACCATGAACAGCACATTCCATATAAATTAGAAAGTTTGCTGAGGAATTTCTCTCTCCTTTGATGGCGGCGATCATGAGAACTCCTTGCCCCAGTGCTGGAGCCCTGAGCCCTTCCCTTCCTCCCGGAGCCGTAGCACTCCCAGTGTCCCACATTGGCTGTCCCCTGCTGGGAGTGCACGGCTTCCTACGGATAGAATGGGCTGATTATAATCCCTGGGTATTTTATATTGGTATCGGGATCAATATTGGTTCTTTAGTGTTATTAATGTCAGTTATCTAGTCTTATTCTATTAAATCTGTTTATATTTCAACCCTCGGATTTCCTTGTTTTTTTCCCCCAATTCCCCTTCCTGTATGGGGAGGGGTCATCGGCTGAGAGAATAATTGTCTGAACGTTAATAAATTATCATGGGTTCCTCAAACCATAACACTTGTTTATACAAGTTGAGCGTATTTCTGGAAGCAAACCAGGATTTGGAGCGCACAAATCACAAATACGAGCAGCGAGTGCGAGGCAGACACTTCTCTTCCATAATAGGCTGTTGGTGGAGGGCTGCCGCGGTGCTGGGGGAAGTATCTGGCCTTTTTTGTGCTGTGACAGAACAGAAAATGCCTTCTCAGCTATACCGTAACAGAATTAAAAATATCATTGCTTTGCTTGCTCAAAGAGAATGAAAGCATAGATGAAGGCTTCACATCTCAGATAGGACCTCTTGCAAATTATATTAATGACTTAAATGCCCGGTCTATAAGGCAAAATTGCAGATTTTCAACAGCAGCTTCAGTAAACACCATGGAAGCACAGGATTGCCGAGCAGCTGTTGAAGCGTCACTTAATCTCTGTATGCTCTTAAATACAGCTATTTCCTCATGCCGTATTGTGTAGGTAGGTTGGTTATTCACGTCAGGATGCAAAACGTATTTGTGTAGTGCTCTATTTAGAAGGAAAGCCCAGGGGAAGAATTTGGCAGCATCCCATCTTTCCTCGAGGTCAGTTTCCCAAGCGCCGGGGTTGCTACCGTTAAGGCACGGAGGTGTTTGAAGGCGGGTTGTGCCGGATGGGCACGTTCGCGATTTTTTTTTATCATTTAAATGCTCTGGGCAAGTCCAGGCAGCTGGGGAACACGCGGGCTGTCACTCAGGAACGCGGCCCCGCCCCCTGCCCCGCCCACCTCCGGGCAAGCTGAGGGCAATGGCTTCAGTCGGCTGCCGCGCATGCGCCCGGCTGCGGGAGCCGGTGGGGTCGGTGGTGAGGCGGGCGGCGCGGCCTGGTTCTCCCCCGCCGTGGGGCGGCGGGGCTGGGCCCCATGGCCGCCGTGTTCCTCGTCATGCTCTACGAGTATTCGCCGCTTTTCTACATCACCGTGGTGTTCGTCTGCTTCCTCGTCACTAGCGGCCTGGTGCTGGGCTGGTGAGTGCGGCTGTGGGGGCAGCCGGTACCGTCCCTGTGGGCCTGCCCCTGCCCGTGGAGGCCGGTCTGGGGCGATGGGCCTTGGCTGCGGAGGTCTGGCGGTGTAATGAGGCCGTGTGGCGTGGGAGGGGGCTAATGGGAGCTGGCACCCCGTGGGGAATGAGCTCCGGGGGTGTGGGGGGGCCCTGGGGAGGGACAGTGGGGATGGGTGTGTGGGGCCTGGCAGTGGCAGGGGAAGTGGGGTTGTGTTGAAGAGAGGAGGGTGAGGAGGGCTAGCACTAACTATAGGCTAAGAGGGGCTGCAGGAGAAGAGAAGGATGAAAGCTGTAGAGAGAACAGGGTGACTGGGAGAGGACCTGACCCTGAGTGAGAAGGTGCGGCTGAGGGCGGGCTGCTTCACAGGAAGTTTGGCACTTGGAGATGGATATCTCAAATCTTGGTGGTAGATAAAATGAGCAGATATTGAGTAAGGTGCCTAGTGTTATGCCCGTTCGCAGCTAGATCTACCAGGCTTTAAGGCAGGGTTGTTACTGAAGTGTGAGAGGATCCAGGACCACTGATAGGGCACCAGTCTGTCCCACTGCTGAAGCTCAGAGGAGAAGAGGGTGTTTCAGGTGAACCAAACGGGGTGCTGGGACTGGGATGGGGAGGACGCTTAAACAACTCATCTGCTGAAATGTCTAGAGGGCTGATGTGTGGAAGACCCTCTCCTACTCGTGTTCGAGAGGGTTCAGCAAAGATGTCACTGTTTCAGAAACAGGGCCCTGAATGTCTGGCCATAGCACTGTTCTGTTTTCCTGCTGACTCAGGACTGTCCGTAAATGTAAACACTGATACTTGCCAAGTGGAGAGCATTGATTAGCAATCAAAATATTTTATGTAGGAATTGTGGGTACACCACACTTGTGTGTCTTCTGAAGAGAATAAAATTGAGTTATTGCGTTTCCTCCCATTGGTTTAACATTAATACCTGTAGTGCTTCGGTGTTTTTCTTCTGTTGTCTCTCTTTGAATTACAGATGTTTTAGCTGTAGCTGTTTGTTCTCTTGGCAGCTTATAAATACGCTGCTTGACTTTTCCTTTAGTGCAGAGTCTTTCCCTTGTTCACATCACTTTGTTAGCTGCCACTGGCTCGAACGTATGCCATCTATTGCTTTCAGTGTGAATGAAGTCTATCTTTTGATCTTTCACGTGTGCTTTGTGGAAAGTTTGTTCTTGTTTTGCTTTGCCTCCCCTAGTGCTGGGTAGGTGGTAGTGAAGGCAAAACTGGTCTTTTTGTTGTGTTTCTGCTGGATGAAGCTTCACCTCATTATTTACTTGGAGAGAGAGGTGGTAGAAATCCTTTTCATAATTCTCCGTGTCTCACTGCACACTGACAGTATTATATTGCCATCCACTTTTCCTTTTTCACTCCATCAGTTCTTTAAAAATACTACCTTTACCAAAAAAAGATACTGAATCATGATTCAAATAAATCTCCTGCATGTATATCACAAACCAGTGATCCTTTATCAATTTAATCATTATTTATTTGCTTAGAATAAATGCTTTGCAATCCAGTGCTGTAAAATGTCTGAAATAGGTGTGCCGGAAGATCCCTATGTTTGGACATGTGTCCATTGATGCCTTTTGGGCTACAGGGTGTGCAGAGGACCAACCAGATGCATTTTTCTTTCAGGATCAGAGATTCTAGGTGCATCTGCATTAGATATTATTGCACTTTATGTAAATACATGCAAACTGTCTTCAAACTAGTTTGTTAAGGAACTGTTAGTCAAGTAGAAGCGAGCTCAGCACATACAAGTATGTGAGTGAGTGTGTCGCCAGCTGCTCAGAGATACTTCGTGCTACCTTTGAACTCTATGAACTATGACCAAAAGCCTCCGAGCAGCTTCACTGTGTCTGCAGCTGCAGTTACAGTTTAAGTGCACTTGAACTTGCTCATGAAAACAACTCGATCCTTTATTTGCTACATAGGGTACTATTTAGTGTCATATAAGTACATAATAATTGATATGCTGCTGTAATGACATTTTGTTTCCCCCATCATTTTCAGCATCAATTGTCAGCTTGTTTTATGGATGTGATCGTGGTGGTGTCAGTTAGCCTGAAAAACACCAACTGCTTAGGAATGTTAATGTTTTCATTTGCAAAATAATGTAGTGATTTGATGAGCGTCTGTTTTTGTGGCCAGCCCTGGATACCTGTGGTTCTGCTCGGAGAGTCTAAGTAGGTTACTGCACAAGTAGTTTTCTAGCGCCAGCCCAATAGATGCTCTGGGCATAGGAATGAAGGGGAATTTAGATTAGCTGAACACGGTCCTGGGTGTTGTCTTTTTAGCTGGAGGTGAATACTCGTATTAGGAGGAGCTATTGGCTCAGCACCTGTTTGAGGTCCAGACTGCTCTTTGAAGAAATTAATTCATGAACAAAACCATTGGAAACTCCTGCCTTTTCTAAACCAGCGTTGTTCTGAATAAATTAATTTTCCCCTATACCAGCTAATGGTCTAGGCTGATAGACTATTAGATCATAAAATAAAAACTGTATCTTTATTGATCCTTTATACACTGAATACTAGCTTAAAATTTACAGAAGCACTGTACCGTATTGTTGAACAGAAAGACCTTTCTGCTTTCAGCTGCTGCTAAAAGTGTAGTAGAGGCTTTTTTCTATGGCTGCTTTTCATGGTGATTATCCTGTTGCTTTTGACCAGTGAAGAAAGTTTCCAAAGAACAGGGTTTTTACTTCAGAATCAGCCAGATGGTATAAAACAGGAGGCATCTTTATGTGCGGCTGGAGAGATTAGCTCCATTGAGTTTTGGATATGGAATAAGTGAAACAGCTGCTGCACCTGGTTTCTTTGTAAGTTGTTTAGCTGGTATACTTCATTACAGCCCCAGTGAAGTCAGTGTAGTTGTGTTTATTTGCATCGGACAGAGATTTGACCCTCCATGCACACAAACTAAGTACGGCTGAGCGCCCTACATTACATCATCGAAGAAATGCAAATGTTTCCATCAAAGCCTAGCAAACCGAAGGAATTTATCAAAGATGGAGTAATGAGTATAGAGTATTTTTCCAACAGCTCAATCTCTTTCCTCTTTGGTGTATCTGTGACACTCAGGCACGCAAGACCTTAAATGGTAAAGGCAAATATTTGTTAGACTGCCAGGAACAGGTTGTTGCTTTTGAGAATTTTTTTCTGAAGTAGTTTCCTCAACTTGAGAATCACTTTTGACTGATGTTTTTCCCTGTTAGTCTTACAAAGGGCACCCCTCCAACACGAATCAATAGAAAGGAGCCCAACGTCAGTAAAAGCTCTGCTTTCCTTCTTTGTTTGACATACAGGAGTTGGAAAAGATTTTAAACCCCGGAAGAAGTAGCAGTGAAGCCACAAAATTGTCTGTTTGGCTCAGAGCTGTATTGTACATGAAATTACTTTAGCAATTTTCAAGCTGATTACACTGAAGTTGGTAGTGCCCTTTTCAGCTTGAGTTATTGATATGAGACCCATCTTACTGTAACAGCTGCTATTTCAGTATACTAAATGGAAACAATTGATGCAGGGAAGAGCCGATGCTTCATGCCATTCAGAGTTTTCCAGCACCCAATACGCTGATGACTGCATAAACCAAAATTCAAAGGCATTAAACAGGCCATCACTTCAACGGTACAGGTGGCAGCAACAAAAGCACAAGTTCAGGAAAGTACAGTCTGAGCTAATTAATAACTGTTTTCTAAAATGCATTAACAAAAGATTCCCACAGCTTCTCCCTGTTGCCTTACTAATGAGACAGGACTGGATTAATGCAGTTAAGAAAATCTCTTCAGTCTCCGAAGTAGTCTTCTGATTGCATATCTGGGACAGTTTCTCTAATCAGCTTTTGGTTATTGAAAGTTATTGCTATCACCTTAAAAAGTGAGTTATTTTTAGCCAAGTGTAAAAGGAAGTCTGTTGTGGAGCTTGTTTTGTAGATCCTGATGTTCTGTAGTGGTTCTTTTAAAAGCCTCAGGCAATATGAAAATCTTGGGGTTTTTAACTGATGTCAGAAATCATCCCAAAATATTCTTCCTCGTTTTCTTTGATTTTTATTTTGATTCATAGAGTGTTTAAACTTTTGAACCTTTGCTTTGTTGTCCTCTTAGGGTCAGAATATCACTTGGGCTAGCATGCTAGTTTTGGCTTTGAAGGGGTCTTAGAATCTCAGCTTTGATTCAGGGTCTTGACTATTTTGCACTTAGTTTCTGGCTCAAAGCAGAGGCTTTACAGCCCCTGATTTAATGTCAGCATATTACGGTAATTGAGGTTTACATGGGAAATTGGGATCTGGCTGGCTCTAGTTACAGGTAGAAATATCTTAGGGCTGAATGATTTACTCTGAGGTCTTCCCTTTGAGCACCCAGTCCATTAAGGCTGTTCCATCTTTGCAAGCAATGATTTTTTTCTTTGGTCCGGTGATGGGATGTGCAGAATGTCAGCTGGGAGAAAGCTCTGGCTAACAGTTTACCACTAGAGGGCATTGACCGTTCTCATTAATTTTATTCTCTTTCTGGAAACGTTGCAGGAGTAAAGTATTCCCCCTTTATAGACTTTCTGTATCACTGTGAATACTCCTACCTTCTGCCACAAAAAGCTGGAGTCAGATTGTCAGGCTATATTATGCATGCATTCTAGCAGATATTCTGCAAAGCCAAGCTAGCTCTATTTGTTGTGCTGCTTGCTATTTAGAGCTGAAGAAAAATTCAAATGTGTCAACACTAACATTTAACCCACTTGTTCTTCTTGTTTCATGTCTCGTAGGTTTGGGTTGGGTGTTCCTGTTATTCTGAGAAACTCAGAAGAAACAGAATCCAGCGCAAGAGTTTTGAAAAAGCGGATGAGACAAGTCAAGAATCCTTTTGGGTTAGAAATCCCTCATCCTGCTACAGCTTCAGTAACAAGTCAGTGGATTTCTGATGTGCTTGATTTTTGTCAGCTTGGGTTTCTGAACTTAGTACTATGTTTTCTTGCTCTCATCCTTTTCCTTTATCAAAATTCCTCAGCAACATGCTTCCTCCCGTCATTACAACAGAAATAATTTTTACACAGCTTATAAATGCAGTGATTTTAAAAGCGAAATGTTTGGATATTTAAGTACAGTTTCATTCTTATTAACGAAACACTTCCTGCTATAACAGATTTTTAAGTAACAAAAACATTTGCAGATTACCAGCTACTGTGGCTGTTTTTGTAAACTTTACAGAATTGTAGAATTCTATAGAATTCATTATAGAATATATGCCTCCCACTTAGATTTAAGTCCAGATCTCCAGCAGTGTTTGGAAGTGAACTACTTTAAAAAAATTAATAAATAATTTTAAAAAATCTCCTTCTCGATCTGTGCTTCAGTGGAAGCTTGAATTTAAATATCTACTTGGATCAGAGTTCAAGTAGTTCCTAATATCCTTGAAATCACCCACATAGGAAGTGAAATTCATGCCCTCCTCCATCACTGGGGAGTAGTACGCAAGGCTGAGCATCTTCCAACAACACAGATGTGGAGCCTTCCTATGAATGAGAAAAGGGCTGTTGCAGTTTTACCTCTCCCCCAACACTAAAAAAAAAAAAAAAAAAAAAACAAAACCCAACCCCAAACCCAACAACATAGTCTTCAGGTAACTTGGATTTTTCAGGAGGTTTGAGCACTTGAATTTGGTGGGACTTTTCAAGAGTCCTGCTCCTATTTGTGCAGTAAGTGTTTAGAAGTTAATGGGTTGGGTACTTGATTTTTAGAAAAGAAATGGAGTGCGTGGATCCTCTTTTTATCCTTCTTCTGCATGATCAAGAGGGCCTTATTCTTTGAGACCAGAGAGGGTGTTGTAGGCCAGTGATCCAATTAATAGCATTATCTAAAGAGGGAATGGACTTTGGGCTAGGGGTTGTGCTCTTGGGTCTGCCAGTGAGGGTGTAAAATGTTACCAGAAGTTAAAATTTACCCTTTGTAAAATGCACATGCTACTTTTGTTAGCTTAATCAGCCATTTTATCTCCTTGCACCCACTTCCTCATCTCCATGGACTTTCATAAGCACTAAACCTAGTCTAAATTCTTAGAAGATTAGATTATAATGATAAAAATCAGGGACACTGAAGTTGTTTTCTGCCTGTTGCCCTTTAAGAACCTACACTTAGGAGTTCCAGAATTCCTGCACATTGATGAGTTAATGAAATCCTTATCTTCTTTCTACAAGAGGGTATAACACTGACACCTGATTGTCTGGAAGACTGTATTCTTACATGCTACTGGGGCTGCAGTGTTCAAAAACTCCACGAAGCATTGCAGAAACATGTCTACTGCTTCAGAATAAAGACCCCTCAGGCATTAGAGGATGCTCTGTACAGCGAATACCTCTATCGACAACAGCACTTGTATCCTTTTTTAAATTGTTTTGACAAAATATGCTAATTTGTTGGCACAGGGAGTGTTGAGACTTGTGAACACTCGGCACTTCTTGGCACAATATATTTATGAACAAATATGAAAAATATTCTTTATGCAAACGTCACATTTGTCTACAATTGCAGTGACACTGATTGTTTTCCTTGACACATATAAAGCATTAAAAAAAATGACAAGGAAGAAAAATATTGTCAGTTACCAGAAGATGCTCAAGTTGTTGATTTTGGCCCAGTGCCCAGATCTCGCTATCCGTTGATAGCATTGTTGACGTTAGCTGATGAAGAAGACAGAGAAATATATGATATTGTAAGTAGTATAAGAATATATTTTCGGGTCACTGTATTTAAGGTCTGAATGTTTCAGGAGACAGGCTTGAAAGAAACAGCTTCCTTTCCCTGTCCCCTAGAATTCGGTCCCTAACTTTGTCACTGATGACTTCAGGGGAGTATGGCAGAAGAGCAAGGGTTACCGTTATATAAAAATGATGTATGCCATTCAAAAGATGTGTATGATTTTCACAAAGCTCAGATCTGCAAGGGTCTCTGTGGTAAGCCCTGTGGTCAGATGAAGTAGCGTTGTGGTAGGTTAGTAAGTTATTAGTCTGATTTTTCTGATCCCATAAACCTGTGGTGGAGCTCTTGTGCTGATACCGTCTTTTGGATTGCTGTTGGCAAGGGAGAAGGACCTTTTTTTTTTTTTTTTTGTTAGTGTCTGGCACAGATGTTTGAGCTGATTGCTGACTTGACTGTTAGGAACATAGAAATTACCTTTCTGCAACAGGCCCAAGTCTATGTAATGCAGTACCTTGTGTCACAGTAGCCAGCTCCAGGTCATTTACAGGAAGGTGTGAAGGTCTTGCAGTAGACTGATATGAGATACTCAGCTCCGCAGAAAGGTCTCCTCTTACTCTCGTACAGTTAAAGCAGCTTCAGCCTTGTCACATGCAGTTCAATATCCCTTCTAAACTCTAAAATGACTGATTCTTTGTGGAACGATTTGGGACACACTTTTATCTCCCATCTTTTAATTTGGTTGATAATCTGATAGCACTAACTGCTGGAACAATAATACAAATGAGCTCAGAATCCAACTGCCTAAACCCATTGAACACTTTTCCGTACGTTCATTTGGAAATTGTTTGCAGTCACATCAGTGCCTAAGAAGTCTGTTCCCTTTCCAAGTGATGCCTGTCCTTGGCTTCTTATCACTTGACCTTAGGACTGCCTTCCTCCCTCCTGTCCCGACTCGAGCTATTTTCCAGTATAGTACATCTATGTATGTTTAGAGCTCAGCTTAGTTTAATATAAAGAGACTACATTTCATATTTGAATGCGCTTGACATTAGCATGGACATGAATTTGTAACATCACTCTTTTGTTCCTTAACATAGAAGAAGGGGATGGAAGGAGAGTGGGGGAGGTATTTTTCCCCTGACTAGAATATAGTCAAAGGAGTAATTCCAGCTGAACTCCTTGCCAGACCAATTGCATCTGTTGTTGTTGAAACAAACTTGTAAAATATAAATATGGTGTGGAAAGGGATCTTTGCCACTGTGGTCAATATGGTATTTCCACAAGGGATGATATGATTTCTCACATCAGTGCATCAAGGTACATCTTGAATTATTTGTGTGTGTCTGTCTGTCCATCACGACAGATGGAGTTCCAGTATCTCTTTTCTGAGGGTCTAATTTTCATCCTAACTGTATTTGTGGCCTATTTGGTTTTGTGCCCTAAGTTTCTTCTAGCTCCAGAAAATTAGCATGACCATATATAAGAGTTACAGAATTTATTTGAAGACTGGAAGGGCTGAAGTGGAAGAAGACAGATCTTAAGCCTGTGTATAAAACAGAAGATTAAGAGTAACTTGATTACGGTGTACAAGTATTTACAAAGAGAGAAAATACCTGGTGCTCAGCTCAAGGGGAAGGGATTCTGTAATCAAACAGCATAGCATTTCTGCTAGATCATAGCAGAATATATTTCTGTATGTATTTCTATACTATAGGTCAGCGTAACAGAGGAGACGATAGCTTGAAGATAGAGATGCTTGCGTTAGAACTGGTCTCACTAAGTTAAAAAGTTGCCTAGGTGTCTGAACAAACTATGAATTGAGGACATGTGTCATCATTGAGAGAGAACTTATGTTATGGTGGGTTGACATAATGCAAATACACTGAGAACCATTAACTTTTAAACTCTTATTATCAAAACACAAAATCTGTCATTTTAGTGGAGATTTAATAGCTTCTAGATTCCAAAACAAAGGTAATAGTGGTGTGGGTTTTTTCTTTTTGAGGCATTGTGATTTAGAAAAAAAAGACCTTATTGCCAAAGAATAGTAAATTTAGTTAGTATAAATGCATAGGTATAGGTATATATGTATTTAAACTCTGCGTGTAATTAGCCATGTAGTGGATTTTGAAGTGATTTGCCTTTAAAAATTTTTTTTAAACCAAACAGCTTTCTTCTATATTTCATTTCTCTTGACAGCTTCTGGGAACTACAATAATATTGAATTTCACTTTCTTTTTTTCCTGCTTTTTAGAGACTATTACGTAATTTGGGCAGGGTGAGGAGTATTAGGCACAGCATGCAAGCTTAGAGTGCTTTTATTTTCAGAAAAGTGACTCTAAAGTCAGCCCATGGGGTCCTTTCATAATCCCTTCCAGTGAAATTTGTCTTTCGCCTACTTGGTTTACAAGCAAATCAGCGACACTTCTAAATGTTTTTTGGAGTCTAAAAAACTGTGGTTCATGTGTTTGTGAGGAAAGTGGGAGAAAGTAGAGAAGACTTTGGCTTTTAAATGTTTCCCTGTAATTCTGCACTCAGACTTCAGCTGGCAGTGTCATTTATTGTGTTGAAGACAGCCCGGGATGCGGCTGCAGACGTTGTATGGGACCTAACTGCATGTGCCCGCTTGGGGTTTGGTTGCTGTGGGAAACTCCTTGCAGTTTGTCAACTTCTCTCCTATCTGGGAGGAGCTCATCATGAGTTAGCCGAGTGCACAGAGGAGTGTAGGAGCTGCTACTTCTGGTTGAAATCATTATGCAGGTAGCCTCTCTGAGGCACATCAGTGACACTGTCAACAAGCCCTATGTCAGCTGCATAAACACTTAACCTTCAGGAGGACTGCATGTGCTTAGGTGCCTTTTGGTTTGGGGCTTAATTTCATTAGGTGAGAGCAGTCGGAGTGGGTTTCCGCAGTAAACTGGCCATAGGAGGGCTCTGTGGGGAACCAGGGCAGAAAGCTGAAGTGCTATCTTCTGCCATGTCCCCATTTTACCTTGTTCAGCGTATTTTTTTGATATGTGCTTGAAGTCAATGTTGTTGAAGTCCTGATTGTCTAAGGAAATAAGCAGGTCAGCGGTTATAATGAAGTATGATATCTTTCAAGCAAACTGTTCTATATGAATTATATAAAGAAAAGGAATGTTATTAAATATAACTTTTTTTTTGGCTAGATTTCAATGGTGGCTGTAATTCACATTCCTGACGAGAGCTACAGACTTTCCTGCCGAATATTATATCAGTATCTACTTCTAGCTCAAGGTCAATACCATGATCTGAAGGTAAGCCACATACTGAGTCTTGTTTCATTTGGGTGACAGTGTTTAGTCTGTGTAGGCTTTCAGGAGCCAGAATTAGTATAAGGCTTTTATTGTCATGTAAAGAACTGGGTAATAGTTAAAATTATTTTATCAGTTAAGTAGTTCCAGCCAAAGTTACTGTACAGAAATATTTTATATGAAGATATTCAAGATTTCCTGGAGAAATTACTTTATTCTAGTCTAGGAGGGCTAGGTTGTGTCCACTTATTAAAGCAGTAGTAAGAAATTAACTAGCTGTCGGATGCTTCCTCTCTACAGAACATTTGTTACCTCCTTGGTAGTCTGTCAAACCAGCACTTTCTCCTATACTGCCCTGCAGTTGGGAGAGCCTCAAAAGAAACTTTTTTATTTCTTTTTACCGCAATACACACACAAAGGTTAGGAATCTGTCTAGCACGTACCATTATAAGTTAAACTAATGTTCTCATTATTCCATTCTGGTTTCCCTTATATATGCATGTTGTGGAACCATCTTTGTCCTGTGTCTGGCAGGCAGTTGATGACGTGATTCTATGCGGTGCACTTTTATATTACTGTGATAATAAAAATAATGTATGGTATTGATAAGCCATATTTGATTGGGCCAAATTAATTCTATTGACTCGATTAGCATTCATTCAAAAGTAGATTTGTCCAAAGAAATGTTTGTACTGGCCGTTTTTTGCTGACATAGTTGATCCAGGTAAACTTCCCTGTTGATCCCCTTAAGCTTTCTTTTCATGTGTGGTTACCGTTGTAAAAACACTGCTTAAACTGAACAGAAATAACTGTGCAGCTGCATTTTGTGTAGTTCTGTGTGTGCTCTCTATGGGCATCTTTTGGCTGCATGGTAGTTTACTGGCTTTATTCAGAGGGCATGCCCAGAGGAATTTGCGCTTCGCATCAGACAAAAAGGAGTCGGGGATTGTAATATGAGCAAGAGTGGAATGGGTTGAGTGAAGTAGGTTTGACAGCTTGGTGAATATATTTTTTTGGTAGGAATGGATGGAAGCATTTCTCTAGGCAGAGAGAATGATATACCGGAAACAGAAACCTGAGCTGTTCAAAACCTGGGCAGTTCTGTTAAAGTTCATGCATGTGCATTGATTTGATTCAGCTAGGATTTGATGACTTATCCTTAATATTTTCCCAGTGGTTTATGTAATTTTATGCTTCTGAAATACCTTTAACTGAAGGTGAGGCAGCTGTCAGGACTCGCACAAAGAGTGAGTCTGGCACTATCTGACCCAGTGGAACTTGCATCGCCTGCGTGTGTTCAGGTATTGGGGGTGAGTTTGTTGACTTCTAAATGTTTGTGTATATGCGTATTTTAGCAGCTCTTCATGTCTGCAAATAGTACTGCACCATCTTCAAGCGATACATCCCTTGGTGAGAGAAGCACTGACAGAAGCTTGCTAGAAAAGGCCGGACTGGCTGAAGATGAACCAGAACTGCATGAAGAAAACAGCAAAGACTGTGTCGTTTGCCAAAATGGCCCAGTGAACTGGGTACTCCTCCCCTGCAGGCACGCTTGCTTGTGTGACGGCTGCATTAAGTATTTTCAGCAATGTCCAATGTGTAGGCAGTTTGTTCAAGAATCTTTTCCACTTTGCAGTAAAAAGGAGCAAGATGAAGACGAATCGACCCGTATCTTGCAAGATGTTCTTCCTGGAAGAGTTTTTTAATGGGGGGGGGGGGAATAGAAGAACTGGGTTGTATGCACCAAGATTAAATGTAGAAAACAGACTGTTTATGGGAGGATATGTAGCATTAGCTTGTATGGTTTTGCTTTTTATTGTTAGGTAATTTTCAGCTTCCTTATTTGTCTTCGCTCCATATGCTCAGAGGAACACTACGTTTATCCATGCAATGTGGACAGAAGTAGTGCGTAGGATATCTTTGAAGGATGTGATTTTATTTATAACTTCTTACTCTTTTTTCACGGAGTACTATTGGAGGCTCTTTTGATTACTAAATTTAGTATATCTACTAAAAAAAGAATAAAACTTGCCAGTGAAGTTGCACACAGCTCATTCTATATTTATTGTATTTAAGATGCTAGAGCAATATATCATTTTAACTCAGTACAATTTAGAAACATAGCACTTTACAGAAGGTATCAAATGAAGGAAAGTAAATATTCTTTGTTGTTAAACCCATGTATATTTATTTTGTAGATGAGGGCTGGACTGTGGCAGGAGCTGGGAGTTGAAGGCATGATTCAGGATACTGTTTCTGGCTGTTTTGAAAGATTGTGTGTGTGCGTGCGTGCATGCGTGTGTGTGTGAGGGACCTTAGCCAAAGCCTGTTGGAATGAGTGGAAAGATTTTTGTTGATTACTGTTGGCTTGAACTAAATGTTGCTGACACTTTCAAGCCTGAGCCTCTGCTATGTCATCTTGAGATACAGACTTTCAGTCTTGTTAGCAATGGCTGTAAGAACTTGTTCTCCATGCAAATGTTCATTAATTACTCCATAGAGTGGTTACTTGGCCAGTTTTGCGGTGCTATTCTTACATGAGAAGCCTGCTTTGGGCAATTTTCAACTCTTTTTACTTGCATTGTCAGCTTGGCTGCAAAGTTAACCATTTACCTTTTATCAATAGTCCCAGGGAATTTACTTACTCTAATAGAAGCTAAAGAATAGCAGAAAATTATTTCTTTTTCCCTCCAATGGTGTATTGTCAAAAGCAATAAAAATGGCTGTTGAGAAGAGAAATTGTTGGTTTGCTTCTTGAGAGAGCTGAATTCTCCTAAAGACAGACGGGCTGGGTTTCACATCTGCTCATATAAGACAAATACAAATGCTCCTTAGAACCTGTAGAAAATGGGGAGTAGCTGCTTTCTGTCCTCCCTCTTGTTTCTTTGCAGCTTTGCCCCACATCCATTTCCAGGACAGCTGCTCAGTCTCAGGGAGAGAAAGCCGTGCTCCAAGCTATTCCGCTGCACTCTCCTGCAGCTCCTGTAACAAGCTGCCGGTACAAGGTACGCACAAGGTGCTGCACACCTCCAAACCAGGGAAAGAAGCTTCCCCTACTTAAAGGTATTCCATCTTCATCTTTCCATCATTCCTTTTTTTTTTTGTTTTGCCATGACCCTGCTTCCAAACTTCTGGCTGTTGCCTCTGAGGAAGAGATTTAGGTGGTGGTGGTGGAAAGAGTAATGCTTAGTTGTAAAGACAGAGGTTGGGAATTGATGCATGTAGCCGCAGACTTCCAGCCAGTGATCAGTAGGCTGTTTGTAAGGCAATTTATTCGGTCTACGTAAAGTGACCTTCCTTGCCAGGGACAACTCGGGAATAAACTGCTGGCCAAATCAGCCTTTTATTTGCACTGTATATCAAACAGAAATTAAATACCTGGGTGTCTGCGGGGACTGATCAGTGCTTGCGGAGAACTTCGGGAGACAGGTGGCTTGGTGTGGAAATCATCATGGCAAAGAATGGTGTATGTGCTGCAATTCAGGAGGCTGAGAACAGCAAGAGGAGGGAAGAGAAGAATGGAATAGCAGAAGGAATGAGTGCTGGTGGCAGCAAGGCCGTACCTCAGCTAAGAACACAATGCAGATGTGGAGAAACAACAGTGTGATGCAACTCAAGCAGACCCAGAGCTGCCTGTATTAAAGGAGTGTATAAAAACTGTAAATATGTGGTGTCTTTACCACCCAGGGTGAACCACAGAGGCGTGATGAAGACTTGTCCTCTCTGTCACTATAGGCAATCCTGACTGAACCAGCTGGACACGTGTCTTGGTGCTAGTGAGAACGTAAACGTACAAGAATGAGCACGAAAGAATAAGGGGGTGAAATCAGTCTTAAAAATAAAATTCACCTTCCCTTACTATGTGGCCTCGCACTGAGTTTTGCTAGCTTGGTTGCAGCACACCTGATGGAGGTAGTTGCCGAGTTTAGCCTCCCTGTCTGCGTCACTAGCCTTGTTCTGCCATTGAAGGGGAGCAGCTAATGTGATGGTGGAACTAATTACACTTCAGGCTTCCACTCATCCATGTGTCACTGGTGTGAAATGGAGAGCTGGTGTAAATCATTCTAGGCCTCTCTGGGCTCTCAGAAAAGTTAATATAAAATCCAAAGAGCCTGAGCCATGACCATAGCTGTTTCCATACGACCAGCATGTGGGATAGTGGCTGCACAGATTGTTATTCCAGAGGAGCAGGTTAATCCTGCACTGGTTCTAACCCGGAGTTGGGCACTGCTTGATAGTTAGCAGGGACTTGGTTTGTCCACGTAGATGATCAAAGGGGTGGTGTTTACTGCTTGACCACAGTAGTCCCCGACATTAAATCAATTAATTAAAATTTCCCAACAAGACAGTGCGATCCAAGCTTGTGGCCTTGTTTAATCTCAAAGTGAAACGGTATTCAAGTAAACCCCACAGAGAATTGCCTGGTCTGTCTCATCCTTCAACCAATCGATGCCAGTATTAAATAATAATGGCAAACAGGATGTAGCCGTGCTGCACTGCCAGGCCATGTATTTACCATTAAGTCTGTCCCAGCTTTTCATTTGTTTCATGTTCTTTTAACAGCATTTTCCAGAGATGCTTAGTTGCTTTATCAGATCTAACAAGCTTCCTTGCTGGCCCAAATCAAAGACCTGACTGAGAGTTATAAAAAGTACAGTAGCTGGTTTATTACGTTTGCCCTTCTAAGAAGCCATCTCAAAATATAGATCAGGTGAGAGGTAAAAGGAGCAGCTCTAAAGCTGCCTTGTGTGTCCCTTGGTTGTCTTAAAACAGGGATTCAAGGCTCTAGGAGAGAAATAAAACCTTTCTGTGACCCACAAAACCACGGTATATTGACAGAGGCTGTTCTGCTCTGTCGCCTTGTTATAATAGAGGTAATATAACATTCCTCTTTCACTCGTTACAGATGATGTTTATGGATTTGGTGACATCGAGGAACCTATGCAGACTTCTGATAATAAGACTTGCTTCTTTTCAGCAGTGTTGTAATGATTTTTTGCTGCAGGAGAGAGGTGGGAGGTACCTCACCGCTTGGTTTGGTTCATCAACTGTAATCAGAGCTGAGGCTTTGAAATGAGTCGATCAAACCAAGTGGTGTTACTTAGGGATGTTCCCAGGCGCCTTCCAAATGCTGGTGGACTATGACGTAGACGTCTTCCTTCTGTAGAGAAAGTTGCTCTGTTAGGATCTTCTTTCCTCCCTCCCTATCTGCCTGCTCCAAGTAGAGTGCAAAGGCTAGGAGAGAGACAATTCAGGTAAATTCACCTTAAAATGGTCTTTCCATTCCCATGAGGAATTCAGAATTCCCATAGGGTACTTTGAAAACTGGCTAATGCCCTGACCCCTACTCCTTGTGGGCTAAAATGATGCTGTGTTCCACTACACACCCTATGAAGTCTCACCACCACCGATGAGGATGACCATTGACCATCACAGCGCCGAGGCTGTCTGCTGAGCTGCCAGTAGCCAACACTGCCAACCCGGCATGACGCTGTTCCCCATCAGAGAATTAAGGGAAGGGAGAGTTCAGCATCTCATGTCTTGGTGGGTCTGAGCAGATGAGAACCCGTGTTCATGTTTTGGTCAGCTTTAAGCCAAGTTTCTGAGCGAATCTGATTATTCACTTACTTGCTAACATCAAACTTAAAACCATAAGTATGGTAAAAGGAGCTGGGAATCAGAGTGGGAGTTTCTCCTGCTAGTTTGTGTGTTGCTCAGTGCCCCCATGCCCTGATGAAGCTCTGCGAGGTCTGCCAGGTGCAGGAGGACTGGGGCTGACCTGTGTAACTGGGAAGTCTCTGCAGGAACCGGCCACCAGTCACCGTTTGCTCGGTTGTCCTGATACCCAGAATAAACAAGGACTGGCCTCTGTCACTGCAGCGGACGTGCAGCCCCTGCAAAGGCCGTCCCTGGTGTCCTGTATGTTTATAGATAATATAATTAATGCCTGGAATAGCTGAATTTTATCTGACACAGCAAAAGCCCTCCTCTGAACTAAGCCATTAGGAGGGCTTGGTATTGTCTTGCTGGAGCATGGTGGGCAGGAATGGCAAAGAGGAAACCAGGATTAGGGTTATATTTCTGGACAACTTTAGTATTGTTATCATTTTAATGTTGCTTTGATGCCATACAGCGGCCTCATAATGCAAACGTGTACCTGAGCACAGCGCTCAGGCCGTGACCGAGCATTGGAGAGTCCTGTGCTTTGCAGGGTCCCCCCAAAGCAGCCAGACCTCGCTCCCTGCCTTGCCATGATCCCCGGTGATGTTTGCCCAGCTGGTGACCACAGAGGGGCTCAGAAAGTCTCTGCTGAACAGTGTGGAGTCGCTCAGGTGGGTCTACGCATTGTTTCTGTATTGCTTTTACTCCCTCGTATCCGTGAGGGATGTGGGTAGAGAGACACAAGCTTGTAGTGCAGCCATGGTTATACCTGTAAAAAGGGGCTTCTACTGCTCTGGTTCCATAAATTCGTAGGAATGTGCAACACCTGCATAAAGGCACCTTTGTATGGATGCTGCTGCATCTGAGCTAGGAATGTTCCTGCTTTAATTATGCCATCTCATAACAGGAATGAATTAAAACAGTAAAAATACTACAGGTAAACATTGTCTTAAGACTAGATGAAGTCTTCAGTGGAGTCTGATGTCTGAAGTGAGGAGTGTCTCTGTTTCTCCGACAGTATTTTGAAAAGCAGTGACAGATTATTGGTGGTTCTTTGTTGCCAGCTTAGTCCAAACAATTATAAATTCACGCTGCGGTTACTGAGCCTTCATCAGGGTTTGGAGAAACCAGAAAACCTCCTTTTACTCCTCCTCCCTGCAGATGTACGTCTCAGCCATAGGAAGGGCAATACTGTGATGTTTGCCGTAGTCACGACATGAGAAGTCACTGCATCTCCATTCTTCAGAAACCACCTGTACTACCTCTGCAGTGTCCGAGTGCTCCTGAGGGTCGAGTGAATCCCAGAATTACTTCTGTGGGACCAGCAATAAATCATCTGGACAAGTAGTTGCTACCTGTGTTTTATATCCTCAGTCTGCGGCATCCTTGTATCAGCAGAAGATTTGTACCTAGAAAGCTTTTCTAGGTTTTAGATGCCTCCTCCAGCTTTTTGTCTTCATCAAATGAGGGGTTTTGGCGGTTCCTAATATTTTTTGCTCTCCCGTTGCATAGCCACTTCACATTTAATATTTCTTGGCAGATTTTTCAATAGTAGCTGTAGTCAGGGGACTGGCGAGAAGTCTAATGCATCACTGAGCTCTCTCATAGTGCTATTTATTTTGGTGTCTATCAGCTTCTTGTGAGCAATATTTTAACAAAGAAGCTAGAGGGAGGATTGCTAACTTGTGAATTATTTTGATAGTTGTTCCTCTCTTTTTTTTCTTCTAACTCCGGAGATGCTCTTGAGTTTGGAGGCAGAGAGACCCCAAACACCTACCAGGGGTCACCATGCGTCAGTCTCCTGTCACCAGAATTGACCGTGAGATACGGATGTTGCTGTTGCTTCTTAGCTGGTCAATTCAGCATAGACACCATGCTCGAAGCTATTTGATTTTGGTCTCCGGTTCCTGCGGGTCCTTGATTTCAAGGATTTCCCCTGTAGGGGAGGAGCCTAGATTGCAAGCTCAAAATGCACCAGCTTGCAGGAAGCCTGGGGTGGGATATTGCTGGCGGCAAGGCTGAGGGTAATTACGGCAAGCGGGGAGCCCCGAGGGAGTCGGGCACCGCCTTTTCTCACGTGGCTGCTCCGCTTGCCAAGGTTAGCAGACCCCTTTCTATGGCGGCACGTTTCATTGATCAAAGTAAGAACAGGGCAGCGATTTACAGCGTATGACAGCTTGAAAAGCAATGCTTTTCACCAGGCGCTGCCATACACGGAGACAAGATTGACAACCCAGCTGCTGCCTTTCTTTTGAAAGCCGGCTTCTTCCTAGGTGGTCGGTACCAGACCCTGGCTGGAGCGGCTGCAGCGTCATCCAAACCCGCCTCCGCTGGGACAGCTTGGATGACGCAAGAAGTTAACCTTTACCTCGTGCTGTAGGACCAAAAGAAAGATGTTTGCCAAGAGCTGGTGGAGTCACACTTAAGAATGGCTATAGCTTTTCCAGTCTTTCAATCTTTAAGCATCTTCCCAGAGACATGAAAATGTGTAAATAAGTCTGCCAGCTCCAGTTTTCCCTTTCAGCGCCAACTTCGCAACGAAAAAGTCTCCATCAAGTCCAACAGCATTCAACGCTCTGTCGTTAACAAACCATTTGCTTTTCTTCTGTCCTGAAAAAGGTATTTGATAATACAAAGGACTCTTTACACTATGACGTGTTTTGATGGGGTCATCTATATCCTTTATTTTAGCAACCTCTGCCTTGGTGTTCCCACCGTCTTAACTGTTGGATCTACTCGCGGCAACCCATTAGACGCTTATTTCACGGCACCTCATGGACTGAGAAACGGCCAGGCTTTGCAGAGGTGTACCTTTAGCCACTCCTTTTGCTGGGCTTTATTTTGCTGGGTTGGACAGGCAGGTTGGCAACGTGCAGAATTCTCTGCAATTCATCCTGCTCCTGTTCTCATGATTGCTGCCAGTGAGACCTCCGGCAATGTAGGGCTCCACTATCCCCCTCTGGAAACATCTGCTGTAGCTAACTGGAATAGGTGGACCTCTATTAGGCCACAGTTTCAATAGTGTCCTTAAATGTTCCTGGTTGCTGCACATTAGGTGCTCATTCTCCAAAGATTCCCATAAAAAACATGTCCTCCAGCACAGCCAATATTTCCTTTGTCTCATGTAGTCTGAAGACTAGCGAAAGAGGTTGTGGGGACAGAGAGGTGGCTGGATGCTGGTGAAGTTGGGGACAATCACAGAAAAAGTGGTAGCTTGTCAAGCTTTGCCCTGGAGCCAGCACCAGTTTTAACCACAGCTGTCTACACTGGAACATAATGTGTGATCTCGTATTTTAACTCTGTGGTCGTCTCTGCTGCAGGGAGCAGGAGAAACCCATACAAGGGCAAGGCAGACCCAAAGACGTACCCACTGGGTTTTGAGCAAGAGCCTTGTTTGTCCAAATGAGCTCCTTAAAGCACAGGAGTGGGAATGATTTTCAGTCTTTTGTACGTCTCTTATTTGGTGGGACGTAATTGTTTGTAGCAGGATTTGGAGATGGACCTCGGTGACCCTACCCGCACAATCTGATCTAATAAGGTGGTTTTATCCCCTTTTTGCATCTCCTCATTTCCATGAGAACCTTATCATAGAGTCATAGAATGGTTTACGTTGAAAGGGACCTTAAAGATCATCTAGTTCCAACCTGTTTGCCATGGGCAAGGACACCTCCCACTAGACCAGGTTGCTCAAAGCCTTTTCTCCTTTTCTTCTTTTCCTACTTCTTGCAGACAAACCTTTTGATATGCATGAAGACAGGACTGGCAGTTTTGGGGCATTTTGGCATATTGCACCAAGCGTGGCCCACGGGCAGAGCTGCCAGGGTTCCCCGCTCCCCATGCCAGGCTCCTCGGGGAAGCAGTGACCTCTGCTTTGCTCTGCTGGGTGGTGGCTGGAGACGAGCTGGGATAGCTGAGTTTGGTATATACCAAGCAATATTTACAATTTTACATGGTTTTTTATTCCCTGTTTTTCAGGGAAGTATGTAAATCTGAGCAGCAATTTAAGCAGCTGGTGGAGCATTGTACGACCAGTCTGGTTCATCAGGGAGTTGGGGCTGGTATTGCCCAGTTTGCTGTTAGCCCTTCATAGACATGCCAGCCCTCATTTATGGAGCTCTCCTGAGGACCCTTACGAAGCAACCTCTGTACCAGGGTGAGCAGACAGTGTCCTGGGCAAGCAAGCGGCCTGAGATGTGGTGGGATGGAGAGAGACGTGAGGATGGTGTGCAGGGCACAGCCAAGACTGGATCCTCTCTGCCAAACCCATCCTACTTCCGAAGTACACGGTGCCTCTCTCTCCAGCTCACTCCAAGCTTCCACGGCTTTTCCCCTTCTTGTCGCTTCTTGCAATGTGTTCAGAGGACTCGGGCAAAATGCAGAATAGCCCTCAGAGGTCTCAGTGGATCATCTCCATTTACATCTATTCTAGCTGTGTGCAGACACGCTTGTTAACGCCTGCGCAGCCCTAGATGTTACTTATGTAGGTTTTACGGAAAGCTGCGTGTTTTGAGCCAGGAGCAGGAGATGCGAGATGTTTCCCCGCTGTGTTTGCCTTCCGTGCTTGGATCCCTTGCCATTTCATCAGGTGAGAGCATGAAGGTTGTCCTCCACCCCAGCATCCTGGCTATGTCTAAAACCTCACCCAGCCTGGCAACTCTTCCACTCTCCTTTAAGGAAATTGTCCTTAAGTTACCATCATTTTGTCAGCACCGCACATGCTTCGTTATTAATAATTAAGTAGGAAAACTGTCTTAGTATCAGTGCTGCTGACATGTGTCTTGAGTTGGAACCAGGCTTCCAAAGAGAATTGCTTGAAAGGGGTAGTTAGGGAAGCAATTTCCTCCATGGTGCGTGCTAATGCGCATCCCGAAGCCTGTCTTGGAGCTGCTGGAGCCGGGGAGTCGAGTAGCTCCGTTGAACGGTGCCTCCTTGGGGATCAGCGTCTTGTTTCATCAGGGCCATCTGCTTGGAACACAGCCTCAGTCAGCTCCAAGTCCTACAACAAGCTGCTTTCATCGCTGGCTGGAAATGGTTTGGAAAAATCTGAGTGTTGTAGGTAAACATGACGTGAGGCTATGGGATATAGCCATCCAGGGAGTCATCTCGCCGGCAGGCATTTACGGGGTGTTAGCGCGGATGAAGAGGGGCCCAGAGCCGCTCAGGCATCTTGCTGCAGACCCATCCGAGGTGTGAGGCTGGAGCCGTGCTCCGTGCTTGTACCGACGGCCGGTGGGAGGGGGTGGGATGGGACATCTCTCGTGTGCCGCACAAAGCGGCAGCACGTCTAAGAGCCAGGCTGCCCCGCAGACCCGGTGGGGCTGGAGTCACACAGAGGTCTCAGTTTGGCAAAGACAAATTCGGCAAATATTCCCTTGCCGTTGATGGGACGGTAAGTTTTCGCGATGCAAAAGCTTGCGTTTGTAGTCAAGGGGCTGTTTGAAACTGAAAGAGCCCGAGGAAACTTAACTGCCCGCCTGGTTAAAGAAATCCATCGCGTCCCCTTCTTCCTCAGCGCCTCGTGGTCACCGATTCTGCGGGCGGCACTGGGCGGGAGAGCAGCCTGAGATGCACCTGCGAGGGGGGCTTTTTTGGGGTGCGTTAGTTAAGCTGATTTATTTTATTGCCTCCGTGTCCCTGGGGTGCCCGTGAGCCGACTCAATGCACGGCACCGGGCAGAGCCGACGTTGCTGGAGAGGCGGATGCCGGTGCCCTCATCCCGCAACACGCCGCCGTTTTCAGAGGTGAAACAGGGTCTTCTCAAAGCAACCCCCTGACCTACCCAAATAGAACGGGGGCCACGCTTCCCATGCCGAACAGTATCTCCTGGGTAGAGCTGTGTCCTCCTGCCCCAGCCTCAAGCAGACACGTGTAGGACAGACCTCGGGACATCGCTGCTCCTTTCTGGGTGAATTCGGACCCGAGGTCATCCCCGAACCACAGACTGGGCGCAGGGACGTGAGTATAAATGCAGATTTTTAACGGCTGCCCCATCCCGTTTGGATATGTAGACCCGTGTAGGTTTTATCATTTAACTTTTTATTTTTTACTTTTATTTCGTTGTGGTTGGTTGGTTTTGGCGGGGCTTGTTCGCATGAATTGCACGGCGCCACTTCACCACCCAAGGTAAGGAAAACACTGGCATCCCGGTGGCCAATTCCCAGGCCTTGTTTAGGAATAAATGGAAGAGATGTTGTGTTTAATTATCTCAGCCTGCCTACGGTGATATTTTCGCTAATAACTCGGATTTAATGCTATAGGAAATCTGGGCCGTTGTGTGCTGGTGGATACGCTCATCCTTCCTTCAGCTAAATACGTTACCGGGTAGCTTCCATGGAGATGAGCAACTGCTTCCTTGGAACTCCAGAGCCGTCAAGATTCACTAATTTGCTTAGACCACTTGCTTGGCTAGTATTACTGCAGGCCTCTCGTTTTCTCTCTAAACAGGTAAACAGAAACATAGATGGTGCGTAGATGTCGCTGTGCCGAGCCACCCCGGCACGCCGGCAACGGAGGTCGGCCATCCACGCCAGCAGCTCTGCCCCGGCCAAATAACGACCGCAGGGAGAACGCGAAGCCCCGTTAACAGCCTCCGCTCTCTGCCCCGGGACTTGCAACCCTGCAGAAATGCTCCGGCTGGATCCACAAAGCTCCTGAGGTTCCCCCAGGAATTGCCGTATACAATAGAATTATCCCGCTTCTCCACTCGCTCTGCCTTGTCTTTCTGCAGAGCTGGCTGGGGTGTCCCTGCTCCCGGGACTCCATCCATGGGGAAGCGGGTTGACCTCTGAGGTGTGGACGAGTCCCCCCACCCCAGCCGATTATCCTCAAAAAAAGAGATTTGCTTCCGGCCAGCGTGGGGATCCTTCTATCGCACCCATCTGCACGGGCACGCGCCCCGCAACGCCCGCGGTGCCGCAGCAGGGTGTTTCTTCCGCGGGTGGCAGAGGGATTTTTTTTAATTACCATAGAAACCTCCAAACATCACAGCGCGTGCCGTTGGGTCAGGATCTCGCTCCTCTGCGTCGGCTTCCCGGGGACACTGCGGGAAAGGGGTGCTTGTAACCTCCCGAGTGGCAGGAGATTATTTTTGGTTTTATCATCAGGCGGGCTCTTGACGTCTCCCGGAGCAACGGGACAGACGCTGCGGCTTCGGTCCTTTTCCTCTCGCTCCTTCCTCACTTGCGGCACGTTGGGGGACACCCGTCTCCCGCCGATCCGCCCGGCCTCGCAGAGGGCTGCGTTGGATGTTTCAGCCCTAAATATTCTTCTGCTCGCTGCCGTTACCGCTTTAGGTGCGCAAGACGCAAAACCGGAGAGGCGTCGTCGGCAAAGCGAGCTTGGCCACCCTTAAATTAGCAACGTGCGATCGCACGGCGTTCTGCCCGGAGCGCCTCGTGCCGTTAACGCTGACGGTTTAACGAGCCTCGCTCCGTCTTCCCGTGCAAGACGTGCACGCCGGTGCGGCAGAGGGTGTATCCTCGCAGCTCCGCCGGCCGCCCCTCAGCACGAGGACTGTCGGCACGGAGGTGAGGGGAGCGGGGCTCTTTGATTGACCGTTTATTAGGATGGAGCCGGAGGATGAGACAGATGGGGCGTGTTGGCAGGGAATTCCGCTCCTGTTTGTTTAATTAGTCACCAGACATACTGATAGCTCAAGCGTGTGCCATGCAAACTCGTTAGCGGGGATGAGATGGACCGTAGGATAGGAGCTGCTGGAAGAGACTTGGTGAATCCTCATCCCACGGTCCTGCTGCGGGATGGATGCTCCTGCACACCGGACCGGGCGTTCCCGGAGGAGCTTCGGGGCAGCCTTTATCTCCCCGCTACTTTTTTCCCCCCTCAAAAGGGACGGATTCAGCCACGTGCGTTGCTTTTTTAAACCCAAGGGATGCACAAACCTGGAGTTTTCCTCTCTCCAGCACGCAGCCGCTGTTGGGGAGTGGGTTCACCGGCAGCGGGATTTGGCCCCTGGTTTGCCTGGATCCCAGCACATCTCCATCCCTCCCCATCTCCCGACATCCGAGCACGGCTCTTACTCACCTCTGAGCTCGGGGACCAGAACCTGCAGCAAAGGTACCGGTGTCGCTTGGCCCCCGAAAGCACAAGCCGCACGCGGATCAGGCGTTTCGCACCCTTTTGCCGTGCCCACAAATAAACACACTTTTACGCCTTTATATAGCGTTCGATTCCGCTCGGTATTTCCCATCTTCCCGCAAAAGCTCACGCTTGGGGGGGTTCCCGCCCCCCCTATTTCCCTTCTTGGATATACCTGTATCGCTCATCCCTTCAATACCCGGGATATAAACTCCGCAGGGCCGTGCCCACATGCAAAACGCCTAAAAAGAAAATAAAATCAGGTTTAAAAAAATGCCCTTTCGGGCCGATGCGACATTTACC
>VFFE01009012.1:473789-484129 GCA_008921705.1 Burhinus oedicnemus | reverse complement strand
TTATTTAAATGTGGCAATTCCTATTTCATCATTCAGATCCTGTTTGGACTTTTTTTTTTTTTTTTTTTTTTTTTTCCCCTGCGGCTCTGAATACCCCCTTGTGTTTCAGCAGAGCTCTGAGAAAATACGAGCGGACTGGTTTATGTTACCGAGTGTACAGGGCGGGTTGCGGAAAACGTGCGTGGCTACGAAAGTGTATTTTGGTTTTATTTATTCCCCACTGCAAGTTACTCAGCTCCGCGGCAGTAAAATGGGGTTAGAGCGGGATGGAAATGGCATAAGCGATGGGTGAATCCCGCTGTGTGTTAATGTATTTACGGGGGTGTGCGCATTACGGACACGTACGTTCCCAAGTGTGTTATGTGCGGATATACGCAGGGATGCGAGTCGCTGTAAGCAGAGTTTCGGAAATACGGCGTGTGAGCAGGGAGGGCGAAATCTGGCTTTTTAAGTTGCGTAGTTCTGTTTCCCCAACCTCTCCAAAAAAAAAAAAAAAAAAAACCAAAAAACGGCAAAGCAAAAAAAAACCCAACCAAATACCCAAACCAGCGAAAAAAGGCAAAGCAGAAAAAAAACCCCCAACCCTCCTGTTGCAAAGCATCCCCTTTTGTTTAAAATCCCAGGAGGAACCCCGGGAGCTCCTGCTTTTTGGGCTGCGCACGACGAAGCGGTGCCGGGGAGGGTTTCGCCATGGGTGGAAATCTTGCGGGCTGGATCCCGAACAGAGCCCCCAGTGTTGACGGGGCGGGAGGAATGCAGGGTCCTTCTCCAGCTGTTCCCTATTAGAGCACCGAGCCGGCAGGATTTGGCAGCTGCCTGCGCTGCCATTTGATGACAAGGTCCAGCGCAACGTCGTCTTCCACCCCGGGACGGATTGAAGTCCTTCTTGCAGGAAACCAAGCCCGGGGCTGCTCCGGCGTGAAGGGATCGGGGCTGGAATTGGCCGTTCCCTTATATAGCTCATAGGAATGAGAGGGGAGGAATGCCGCGAGAGCGTCTGGGCGCAATACGGCTGGTTTTATAAACAGCTGAAGGGATGAACCTCATCCATTTGGGTGGGGAGGCCCCGGCGGGGGTGGGGGGGGGACGGATACGACAGGGAGGGAGCGTGCTCTTCAAAATCAGCTGCTCCGGGATAAATGTGCAGCATCCCATACCAGTTTTCCCGCTGCAAGTCGGTGCAAGCAATGGATTTTTAATTTTTTTTTTTTTGATCGGCATGGCAGTTTTTCCTTCAAATGGTGGGTTTTCTTGGCGGTAGCACCATCCCCTCGGTTGGGCGGGTAATTAGAAGGGGGTGATTTACCTCCTGACTGCAGAAAAGGCGAATTACGAAGGAAAACGGCGTTTTGAAGTCTTCCTAGGTACGAAGTCAGCGGGGTGGTGTTTGCTCGCCGTCAGCCAAGGTGGAAACCAGGGGTTGGACCCTTCCCATCTCTACTCGTGCGAGCAATCCCTGTTTGCCCCTGTAATCCCATTGACCTTCCTTGGCGCAAGGATTTTGCCTGCGAGCGAAGCTTGGCATCCAGCCTCCTGCCTGTCCCTTAGCGCGTTCCTGGAGCTGCCTGCGCTTTCCCCGGCGTTTCTTTCAAAAAATGCGCTGTTCCTCCAGGGCATTTGTAACTCCGACAGCAAAACCTGGACCCGCCGAGTTCCTCTTTCTCACCAAACACCCCTCCCATATGGCTTTCCCATGGGATGGACATACCCATGCATCCTGCGGAGCAGGAAATGCGCATTTCCAAGCCGGGCAATCCTGTTGCGGTAGAGGGAAGGGTAGCTGAGGTTTGCAACCAAGAACTGTTGGAAATAGGTTTTAGTCTCCAGCGTTAACGCTGCCTTCTTCATAAAACCACCTGTATTTCTTAAATCGCTCCTATTCAGCAGCGGTTTTGCAGTCTGTCACTTGTCACTTGCCTGGCAATGGAATCACACCGAGTTCTTCTGAAAAGCAGCGCCGTCATCTAACCTTGCGTTACTCTTTGCTGTTTGAATCCCGTTGTTTGCCTAACTAATTTGGGCTCAATTCCTTCCCAGGCCGGGGCTGAGGTGGCTCCTGGTACGTTTTCCTGATGTTTGACTGACTTGGCAATGGTGGCTTCCTGTCTGTAGGTGCCCTACCAGCATCCTTGGGGATGTGGCCATGGTGATGTGCAAGGGACCACAGGGTGATGGGGTTGCACAACCTAAATGGGGTGTAGGAGCTGGCTATAAGACGTGGGGTGGTCACCGTCAATGAAGCACGGGTGAAATCCTCTGTCTGGGGAGGGGCGTCACCGTGACTTAAGCAACGCCAGTCTGAGTGCAACGTGCTCGTCTAATGTGCCAGAGCAAGTGTCCAAATTGACTTAAATGGTGGGTCCTGGTGAGAAGTGAGTTGTTTTGTATGTGCAGGACCTGTTACTTGTCCCAACCCTGTTGGGCAGGTGGGAAAACTTGAACGTTCCCCCTAGTTCACGACCCTTAGAAGGAGGTGGCAGCCCTGCTGCATTCCTTGGTGGATGGGCACCATCCTTAGCAATATCACCAACGACTGAGATCAGGAGGGAGCCCAAAGGGAAATGGGAGCATGAGATCCTCGCTGGCTGGTGGAGCTGGGCTCATGAGCCTTGGAGTGTGTGGACCAGGTGTGGAGGAAATCTCCTCTCTACAAAGGTGTCCAGGTTGTTTCTTGTCTGGTAGACTCCAAAGGAGAGGTCTGCTGTATGGCAGATGAGATGGGAAAAACTCAAGGAAGAAAAAGAACTCTTTTTAACTAGTTAATTGAGGTGGAGAAGCAAGTATATTTATTTTGAAGGAGTTCTAGCTTATTTTCTTCCAAGTTGTGAAGGTATTTTTGATAATGACAGCTCGTTAGGACTGCAAACCTGATGTGGCTCTGCTGCGTACAGCCATGTATGGCCCTCAAAAGGCCCTGAGGAGCCTCTTGCTTTTGCAGCTCTTCGGATACCTGCTGAAGCATGGAGGCATGGATATAACCACTTCCAAGGACATCTTGCAGAAAGCTACATTGGTGTCTTGGAGCACACTGGAGATGTGGTGACTACAGGTGGCCCAGGGGCTATGAGGCCACCTGCTGTCCATAGCGCATTTAAAGGTATTGCTTGATTATAAGAGCAAAATAGAAGTGAGAAGCAAACACAGAAGGAAATCTATACGTTTCTTCATTAGGTGAAGCGTATAGCTTGTGGTTATCCTACATGGTGGCTATGAGTAGCCTCACAGAGCTTTAATGGTTTAACTGGTGAAGAATGTGGGTTGCTGCTAATTCAGTTCAAGTGCAAATGGCTCGGCCTGCCACGCATGGAGAAGAATATGGAAACCATATTATCCCTGCACAGAAATAGAAGTTTCAGGTATTACATAGCGCTATTTAAAAGCCTGCTATAACTTCCTTCCTTCCTTCCTTCCAGCCTGGCCTCGCTGGGCGGCTTCACTTCCAGCTGCTCGGAGCCATCAGGACGCAGCAATCTCCTCCGAGCCACCAGTGAAGGTCAGGCAGGACCCGTGGTGGGAGCAGGACACGTGGTGCTCCTGCGCCTGCTGGCTGCGGCTGAGCACTGAGGGGTGCCAGGGCAGGGCATCTCCTCCAATGAGGAGATGTGGGCTGCTGTATCCATGAAACGTGGTCCATAGGCTTTTGGCATTGAGTGTAAGATGTGCTTCTGCAGTCATCTGCTTGGGTGTCCCCTCTCTGATGGCCAGAGGTGTGACTGGGATTTTCTTGGGTCTTCCAGAGTAGTCCCACATCCCGTCCCACCAGCCCTTGGGTGTCCCCTCCCTGATGGCCAGAGGTGTGACTGGGATTTTCTTGGGTCTTCCAGACTAGTCCCACATCCCGTCCCACCAGCCGTTGGGTGTCCCCTCCCTGATGGCCAGAGGTGTGACTGGGATTTTCTTGGGTCTTCCAGACTAGTCCCACATCCCGTCCCACTAGCCCTGGCTTTGGAGCTGCCATGGCTTCCTCGCTCCTGCGGTGTCTGTTGGTGGACAGAGATGTCCAAAGGTTGCTACAGGTCCTCCAGGCATCCAGACACCCATCTCCACTGATGATAGTGACAGCTTTAAGCTCTTGGTCTTGAAGGACAACAAGCTTGCTTTGTCCTGTGCACAGGACATTAACCGCTTCACATGTTAAAGCCAAAGTCTTTATTTCATTTCGGCAGGCTGTCGAGTGTCACAATGAGAGCATCAGGATGGCCTAGATTTCTCATCCCGGGAAGGACTGGCCGGAGGAAGAGACAAGGGTTGCAGGGAGCGGCAATGCCTTTAATTAGACCAAGTGATGCAGCTGGAAAAAATGGCCAAGCGTGAAGGTGCACCAGCTCAAAGGAGGGCTTGTGTGGGTTTGGTTTTTTTTCCCCAGCCGTACCAGCTGGTCTATTAAAAGGTATTACATGTTCCTGCAGACCTCGCCTCTCACATCCTTAGGTTGTTGTGGCTCCAGCCCTACGACTGTTGCTGCCACCCCGGCTACAGTCTCCCAGCTCTTCGGGAAGCTGTTTCCCCTCTGCTGTGTGAACTTCGCAGTTCGCCCCCAGTGACCCCCACTGATGGAAAATCACCCCAGTGCCCAGTTTGAAGATAGTTCTCAATTTTTTTTTATTTTTTTTTTTTAATTTTTCTTGGCTTACCGTTGCATTGCAGTGCTGAGCTCTAGTTTAAGTGCCCTTGGGCTGTGCGAGAGCATCGCTGGGCTGTCCCGCGGCGGAGACAGGAGAGGCCAAGCAGACATCCCAGGAGGAGATGGGGCGAGGAGCTAAGCCCCCTGCTCGGTGGCAGCGACAGGAATTTTTAAGTGCAATGCCGACGTTGGCGTCCTGTGGTCCCTCCGCACGCTTGTCTCTGCCTGGAGAGGGGTGTGAGCAGCCCTGCCAGCTCGGCTCATTAAAAATCATGAGCTGGGACTCTTAAATGGAGAGATCTGCTGAGCCGTTGGATGCTGCCTTCTTTTAATCTGCATCCCGTTGCTTGAGCTGCTGCCCTGCGTCTCGCCCGGGTTTTGTTTGGAAACTTGAGGGCTGAAAGCTATCTGTGCTGGGTTTTTTGGGAGAACGGCGAGAGGAGGGGTATGGAGGTACAGGGCAGTTTTAGCCGGGGGCTTCGAGCAAGGCTATGCACTCACTATTCTCTGGCAATTCAAAGATATTTTTATTTTTAAAGATGCTTTTCAGAGTAGCTGTGGGAAGCGCTGCAGGCCAGCGCTTGGCTCACGCCGGCCCTGGCTGGAGGCAGGTCCGTGGAGAAGGCTCCCCTTCGTTCTCCCCCTCGCCCTGGTGATGGGACCAAGAGGAGACACCTCTGGGCTTGCGCTTAACTCTTCTACATTTTCTCCTCTTTCCTTAAAAACACCTTCCCTGCCGGTTCCTGGCACGCATCCCTTGCGGTTGGAGAAGGAGGGAGAAGCTCCCTGTGGCTCGCTCCCAAAGCGCTGGCAGCACGAATGGCCAGGTCTCCTCCACGGGGCAGAGCTAACGAGGGCTGAGTCGTTTGGGTGGGAGCTGTGCCTCTTCCCGCACGGCAGAGCTTGCCGAGGGAAACTTGTTTTTAGGTAGCGATGCTTAAAATGAGAGGGAGGGAGGAAAAAGTTGCCTAATGAGAACAGCGTGGTTTGCTGCCTGGAGCATCGTGTGGTGCGAGGAGGTCTGCCCATGGGTGGGCTGCTCTCTCCCAAAGAGACTTTTCCATACTTGGTAGTGTCCTTTTAACCATTTTGTCATCTAGTGCGTGCCTCGGCGAGGGGCCTGATGTCAGGGTTGATTTCCCCACTGACTGCAGTTGGGAAAAATCCCAGTGTTGAAGCGCATGTAGAAGGTGCAGTGAAGCATTTCGTTTCATCATCGTAGACCTGAGCTGGAGTTCTCTGCCTGGACCAGCTTGCTGTCCCTTGATTTCTCTCCAAACGTTGCCCTTCTGTGCAGATATCTCGTGTTCACGCTTGGAAAGTAGTCGAGATGAAGTTCTGCCCCAAAACAGCGGGTGAATGGGAGGAACCACACGGGGCATCACCGATGGCGTTATGGCAGCCTTCAACCCATGGAGATATGGAATGATGGGAAAGGTCAAGGATAGCTTTAGGTTGGGAGCTGAATAAGACCCAACTGTAGAGCCATCAACTAAAATAATCTAGCTTTGTGAATACACTTGTCTTCAAATGAGATGAAATGGATGGATGGGGAAAGTGCTCTGCTCGTAGCCTGGGCCGTTGGGTGATCGTCTGTGCAGTGACGTCCTTTGGCGTGTTAGACCTCAGCATCTCAACAATGCTGCGTGCCCCTCTTGCCACTTATATTTCCCACGGTTGCATTTGGGCCAGTTGCTTTTAAAACAGTCGATGCTCCGGTCAGCCAAAACTTCCTGCAGAGTTTCCCTGGAGCAGTTGGTGAAGTTTTCTGTGGACCAGGTGGGTCATGGTGCGAATTCCCATCTTCCTACAACTTCTTAAGCTTTGACCTTTCTTTTTCTCATCTTCCATCGAAAAACCCACCTCTATTTAATTTGTGGTCCACGAGAGCAATTTTTTTTTTTTTACCAAGCTGGGAGTTATGTTTGCAATCAGCGTAACCGAAATAGTAATTAGTGTGAACGCTTGCTTTATTTTAAGGTGCGTTCGTCAGCGCTTTAGCTCTCCAGCTTCGTGCTTGTGTCTAATGTTACCGCAGATAACTGTTTGGGGAAAGGGCACCCTGCGCGCTCCCACCGCACCCAGACCCCAGGGGTCAGAGCCACCAGCTCCTCAGGGCTGGACTGGCCAGCGGATGGAGAAGCTGGTGTTCTGCGGCGGCTGCTGGGCTGCGTTTTGGGGTTCCCACCCGATCGCCCCAGTCTTCTCCCCGCTCTTGCCTGCTGCCAGGTGAGCGCAGGAGCCCACGGCAAAGCACAAGTCGCTGTGTCCAAAACCCTCTTTGTCCGTGGAAACCCGGGAGAGGGGCTTGGCACGGGGGGTTACGGCTGGGATGAACCCTCGCGTGAATCGTGTGTGCGTGCGTGCGTATATACCTCCTACCTATATACCTACGTGCCTTTTGTATTTTCTTTCTATTTTCACTGAGTAAACAAGAGCGTTACCTTTTTTACTAACTCTTGGTTAAACAAGAGCTGCTAAGGGATCTAAAACAGGCTGCAAGCCCTGATGCAGGGGTTGCATGGATTTGCGTGCTCACATCTTTTCTCCTTTTAAAAAAAAACAAAACCAAAAAAAACCCCCAAAACCAAAAAAACCCCACCAAGAAGACCCCAAAAAACCAAACCAAAAAGCCACCAATGTATTTATCTTTGGGGTGCTTTGGTCCTAAGAAGGAGACTCGGAGATTGGCAGAGGTCACCCCCGAGCGCAAGTTTGGCAACGGCAAACGGCCAAGCTGGTGGCTCTCCATCTTGGCCCCGGTAATTACAAATTAAGTTGGGGTTGGAGCGAGCGGATCCCTTCCTGACTTTCCGCCTGCTTCCTCTTCTGCAGCAGATGCGTGATGCGGAGGGGCAGGATCTCCATCAGAACAAGGTCGGGATTGTTTCCCCGTTGGAGAACGTGATGCTGGCAGTTCTTCGGAAGGGGTTGTACGGACGGAGGGAGATTGCAAGCCGGCTTTCCTCTCCCGGAGCAGAGGGCTTGGGATGGTCTCGCCCATCACGTGGCGGCCGTGCAATTCCATCTGCTCTGATTCTGGATAACGAGCACAACATGAGCCTGGTCGGGCTGGGGAGGCAGAAGCCCAGTTTGTGTTGTACCTGGCAGGAGTGAGCTGTGTGAGGCAGGCGCGGGGGCTTTTACTGGCCTTTCCACGGAGGGGGCAAACGCGTCTAAGGTGAAGGGAGGTATAAGAGAAGGATTTACCAGCCCAGGTTCACCCGTCCCATGCCTGGTTCGCAGCTTGCTGTTTTACTTGTGTATTTGCATGGGGTGACTCGAGAGAATCTCTCTGCCCTTCCCATGTCATGAGTCTGTGTGAGTGATTAGGGGACAGGAACTTCTTTCTTAGGAGGAAAGGCTGAGAGTCTTGGGTCTGTTTAGTCTGGAGAAGAGAAGGCTGAGGGGGGATCTCATCAATGCTCATAAATACTTCAAGGGAGGGTGCTGGGAGGATGGGACCAGTCTTTTGTCAGTGGTGCCCAGTGACAGGACAAGAGGTGACGGGCACAAACTTGACCATAGGAAGTTCCATCTGAACATGAGGAGGAACTTCTTTCCTTTGAGGGTGGCAGAGCACTGGCACAGGCTGCCCAGAGAGGTGGTGGAGTCTCCGACTCTGGAGACATTCCAAACCCACCTGGACACCGTCCTGTGCAACCTGCTCTGGGTGACCCTGCTCTGGCAGGGGGGTTGGACTAGATGATCTCCAGAGGTCCCTGCCAACCCCGGTGATTCTGTGATATAACAATAATCCATGGGGCAGAAAAAGGCTTTCTCCTGTGCATGCTGCCGTGTTTGAACAAACTCATGGTCATTTTGCATCGTGAGCATGGGACTTTCTGTTACGGCAGATACGCCTGGATGGTACCGATGGCTCGGTTGTACCGGGGGCTGAGCCAGCTCCTGCCGCAATCCCTGCAAGCCTTCCCTGACATTTGCAGGAGCTGGACGTGGCCCAGCATGTTGAGCTGTCATGCCTGGAGATGTTATTTTACTTACAGTAACGTTAATATTGTGAGTGTCGTCTGCAGGATCCAGCAGCTTTGCTCCGCTCTTTGCTCTCGAGCGAGGCAGCCCTGGCATGGAAGCACAGGGTGCTTTAAAAAGCTTCTCTTCTGTTACTGATCCTCGCAAGTAACGTGTTCCAGATTTCTCTTTTTTTTTTTTTTTTTGATAAAACTTATTTCAGACAAACCAGCAACCTGCCTCACTGTTAACCGCTTAGTTCTCCTGCTCCTTGCCTACGCTGTTGCCTGGTGGGTTATGGGCATGTGTTGTGTTTGGAGGTCTAATTGTTGTTACACGAAGTAATTGAGTGGGTGGGTAAAACAGGGTTGGACCAGGTTTAGCTTGAAACATTCTAAAACTCACTTCCCGTGCCAGTGTGTTTTTTTTTTTTCTTGTTTCTGCGTTTTCAAAGAAGAAAAAACCCTGAGCGTCACAGGTAGGTTCTTCTTGTCCTTGAGTTTTTCCTCTTGTCCCCTTCTCTCTGTCCCTTGTCTGCAATGGGAACAGGGAAGAAAATGGTGAGAGAAATGTGGAGGAAAAAACCCACAACTTTTGTTGTGAAGAAACTTGGCTGATCTGACGTTTGCAAGCAGAACATAGTGTTTCTGCAGCAGCTGTGGTCTGCGCTCATGCATTTCCCCAGTTTTCATAGTTTCCTTGTTGGGATATTCCCCAACATGTTTCTCATGCAGCAAAAACCAATGTGATTTTTCTACCTTCTTTTCTGTCTGTTCCCCAGGGGGCTCAAATTGCCCATGGGGTCAGCTTGTTTCTGGGTAGGCTTTTTTAAAATCTTACAGTTCCAAAAAATTGGATTATTTAAAAAAAATATAAAGTCCCCAGGCTGTTTCCCTCCAGATAATGCAAACGTAGATGAAATGTTGAGTTATAACTACCTGTGTGACCTTTTAAGATAAGAATTGTTATTGACTGGCGGTATTATGTTAAACTGATAAGAATTCTTTGTAAAAGAGGAGGAAAAAAACCCAACAAACCCTCCAGTAACCATAACAACTTACTCGACAACGCACAGGCAGCGCACAGCTCCTTCCTGATGCTGGTACTGAGGGTCCTGGTGGGGATTCTATGCAGCAGCCCCTTGGGGGGACCTGGTAAACCTCCACGGAGCTTCAGGGTGGTGCTGCGAGGGATGCCCAAGGTCATTAGGAAGAAATTCTTGACTGTGAGGGTGGTGAGACACTGGCCCAGGTTGCCCAGAGAAGCTGTGGCTGCCCCATCCCTGGAGGTGTTCAAGGCCAGGTTGGACAGGGCTTTGAGCAACCTGGTCTAGTGGGAGGTGTCCCTGCCCATGACAGGGGAGTTGGAACTGGATGATCTTCAAGGTCCCTTCCAACCCAAACCATTCTATGATTCCATGAATTTTGGCTGGAGAGTTGGGCTGGGGCTTGGTTTGGTCTTGATCCAGTGCTGCTGGTTTGGGTGTGATGGGAGGGATGGATGCAAGGGGAGAAGGTGCTGGGAGCAGGAGGGATGCTTTTGGAAGTCAAAGGAAGATGCTTTTAATGGTTCTTGCTTAAGAAATGAGCAGTCAGGCAAGGAATGCTCTTCCTTACCGTTACTGTGCCGGCAGGCACAGCGCAGCCCTTGGAACTCTGTTGGGAGCTGAGTCCCATCTCTGCACCCCAGCAGAGGTGCCAGCTCCTGTTTTGGGTTATTATGACAGAGTTAGGAGTCTGATGTG
>VFFE01009012.1:436853-460382 GCA_008921705.1 Burhinus oedicnemus | reverse complement strand
CTGCCCGAAAGATTTCACCTTCCCGTTATACATCAAGTAGAAGGTGAATTGGGCCGTGCACTATTTAAATTGGTTGGTTTTTTTTTTTTTTGAAAAATCAGCTTTTCCCCCGTTACTGTTCATCCTTCCCCTCAGCTGTCCCTTTGGCTGGTGGTGTGTGGTAAAGAGGAGAAAAAAGAAGGGGAAATCCTACTTAGGGGTAAAGAAAAGTGTATTGTCCCAAGCGCCGGAGCCCGGCAGCGAAGCGTGAGAAGGACTTGCACGGGATTCATTGCGGCCGTGTGTTTCTCAGCTTCAGCCGTTTTCCCATCAAAGCGGAAGCCAGGCAAATATCTTGGTTTTTATTATTGCCGTGATAGAGGAAGCATTTTCTGTCTGAAATAATGGCTGTAGGGGGATTTCTTGGGTAGTTTGGAGAGACAGTGGGCATTTTGACCCAAGCAGAAGCCGCAGGGGCTCTCAGGGTCCCTGAGGATGATGGTGGTGTGCTATGGTGTATCTGAACCTTGCTCAAAACATGCAAGCTTTGCTTCATTTTTCTTTTTTTCCAGGGGGTTTGCATGCATCGCTCTTTTGTATGCTCCGTTGTTCTAGCACACGTTGGTCCGTGCGCAAGTTGAGAGCCGATTCCCGGGGAAGGCTCAGCAACCTGTCGGCATCCCGAGAGGAGCGGGATGAAGGCACACCGAGGCAGTGGGGTGCAGGGGGGGGCGTGCAGCACCCTGAGCTGAGGGATCCCCATGTGAACCCCTCTTTGTGCCGTCCTCCCTCCCCTCGCTCAGCAGGGGTGTCCCTTCCAGCTCTGCCCTGGTGTCCTTTGGAGACCTTCCAGGAGAGCATCACCTGGGGACGACCTTGTGCAGCCGATGGGAATGGTTGGATGCCAGCTTCCATCCCTGCAGGTATTTAAAAGATGTGTAGATGTGGCACTTAGGGACATGGTTTAGTGGTGGACTCAGCAGTGTTAGGCTTACAGTTGGACTCGGTGATCTTAAAGACCCCACCTGGAGTACTGTGTCGAGCTCTGGGGCCCCCAACATCAGAAGGACATGGACCTGTTGGAGCAAGTCCAGAGGAGGCCACGAAGATGATCTGAGGGCTGGAGCCCCTCTGCTGTGAGGACAGGCTGAGAGAGTTGGGGTTGCTCAGCCTGGAGAAGAGAAGGCTCCAGAGAGATCTTAGCACCCCTTCCAGTACTTAAAGGGGGCTACAGGAAAGATGGGGAGAAACTCTTTATCAGGGAGTGGAGTGATTGGACAAGGGGGAATGGTTTTAAACTGAAAGAGGGAAGATTTAGATTAGATTAGATATTAGGAAGAAGTTCTTGACTGTGAGGATGGTGAGACACTGGCCCAGGTTGCCCAGAGCAGCTGTGGCTGCCCCATCCCTGGAGGTGTTCAAGGCCAGGTTGGACGGGGCTTTGAGCAACCAGGTCTAGTGAGAGGTGTCCCTGCCCATGGCAGGGGGGTTGGAACTGGATGATCTTGAAGGTCCCTTCCAACCTAAACCATTCTATGATTCTAAAAGTCTCTTCCAACCTAAATGATTCTATGATTCTACTCTGGGAAGGGGACGGATGGGAATTCACGTGTGGTAGGATGAGGAGGTGCCTGCCCACCGGGGTTTGCTGTGGGGTGGGAGAAGGGGACCCTTTGGCTTCAGGGAAGATCACTCGTTGCCTCCTATGTGCCACGGGATCACTGGGAGAGTGATGCCACTGATCCAGACCTCTGAAAGCTGCTGCTGCACTGCTTTCAATGCGGAAACGGGAAAGGTTTGGATGAAGGCACTGTCTGGTAGGTGCCAGCGCTGCTCCCCCCATCCAAGACTGCGAGATGGAAAGCGTGGGGATGTATTCCTTCCCTCCCTCCCCCGGCATGCACATAACCCCGAGGCTTGGCTGGTGTTTCAAAGCTGCTCTCTGGCTGTTTTAAATTTAGGAGCCAGCTCATGCAGACGTGGGCTGCGCCGTGGGGCAGGAGCAGGACGGGGCGTCCGCAGTGACCGGACCTGCTTCTCCTCCTCCTCCTCCTCCTCCTCCTCCTTGGGTCCACCGCCCTCCCCGGCCCAATTCTGCATTTCCACCCCACCTACGACGTCCCTGCTCCTGCTTCCAAGTCAAGTCATTGGGAATTAGGGGGCTCGGGGGGAGCTTTTGATGTCAGAGGAAGAGACGCAGTGGTGAGAGCGGCTCTTGTGGGGTCCCGAGGTGTCCCCTGCATCCCTGATGTACAGCGTTGTCCTGTAATCCCGTTCAGGCTATAAAACCTGCTCTTTTGGGCTTGAAAAGTCACGTTGGCGTGGACTTGCAGAGCACACAAGCACGCAGCTCCTGCCTCTGCAGGCATGGGTTGAAGTCAGTGTATCAGCATCCGTCTTGATGCTTGACCTTTTGTGTGCTCTCCCTTGCAAATACATTTTTTTTGCAGATTTAAGGGGGGAAAAAAAAAATGAAAAGTACATAAAGGTCTGTGCTAAAGGCAATCCCCGTGGGATGGCTTCATCTTTAGCCCCTGTTTGTTTGCCGGTCCTCTCCTCTCTCTGTAAGAGGAAGATAATCTACCTGGCAAGGGTACTGGGAAGCTAAATTAATTCACGCTGAGGTCTTTGGATAGAAAACGCCGCAGTAAGCACAAAGTGTGGGTGTAGGCACGGTGCTGTATAGCACTCGGATGGCGCCTGTTAATGTACGTATAGAAACGTGCTGATATCTTGCAGCGTGGCTTTAAAAATGGCCTGGACCGTTGAAAGTGTAAACATAGGAAGAATATATAGGAAATATATAAATATAGGAAGAATTAATCAGCCCAGCGGTGCTCTCTGCGACCTCCGTCTTCTGAAGCGAAGCCTTGTCTTCCCCTTCTTTCTGCACCCACGTCCTCATCTTGCGTTACAGGTCCCTGCTCAGGACCTGCGCTTGCAAGATTTCTTGGTTTTCCCTGCCTGATGGTCACGGAGGATTGCAGCTCTTCCTCAGGAGGCCTGACCCCCCTCCTGTCACCAGGCAGCGATGTTTAAATAGAAGGACAGTTTCTTTGGGTAGGAAAAAATAAATAAGGTTCCACCTCAGTTTTCTGGGTTGGTTTTTTTTTTTTTTCGGTCAAGAATAGCCTGGAACGATCCTCACTTAGAAACAAGTAAGAGTTGAGGTGTCTGAGCTGAGCATAATAATTTATTTGAACTGAGTATAATAATTTGTTTGGAGCACGCTGTGGAAGCAGGAGGCCGCAGAAGCTTGGCAATCCTTCAGGAAGGGGGGAGAGCTGGGGATGGGGGTTCTGCTTTGGGGTGCGCCTGGACGTGGCCACGTGCATCTTGGCCAAAATATGAGACCTCCCCATTCCTCCAGTGTGCGAGAAGCGTCGCTTTGCTTCGTCACCCTGCAGATGGTGGGTAGAGGTGAAATTCCTGCGCAGACCCCTCCGCTGCCCCTCGCACGGAGGTTTCCTTGCGCAGAGATGGGAGTTTTCCCCTGTAGGAATAGGGCTCTCCTTAATAGAAGATCTTTGAAAATAAGTAAGTGTCTTTTTGGTCAGGTAAATACTTTCAGATCCTTAGATCCTCTAGCCAGAAGGGAGCACGCTGATACTCCCGTCTGGCCAGACGATTGCTTTCCATCATTCCCGTAGCCGAGTTCCTGGTTTTTGGGTGAGCTGGATTTTATTTCGGCATTTTCCATCCACTCGGTGAAATGGGGTCAGCTCTTGCCCGCCGCGCTCTCCAGCGGATGATGTGCTTCTCTGGCAGGAAATCCTCTCTCCTGTGCCCAGCCTCGCCGATGGGACATGTCGGCGGCGCGTCGGGCTCTTATCAGGAGATAAGAGCAGATCCTCAGCGCCGGGGGGCAGGCGGAAGGTGGTTCCTACATGTTTGGCTCTCGCCATCCCTTCTCCCGCCCCGGGTAGGGACGGTGATGGGTAGGCAGCATCCCTCCTTCCTGCCCCCTTGACTGGCCAATTCCAGCGGGTCCCATGCGCATCAGGAGGGGCGAATAAATAAATATTTAAAATGCGCTCGGAGCCACCGGTCGGCTTGCAGCCGATCAAACGCACCAGTTGCACAGACTTCAGCCGGGGCCAGCGGGTTTTCTTCTGCCAGGAGGAGCCAGGTTGAGCGATAAAGGCCCCCTTGTTAACGCGTCTTGCCTTGAGCTATGTTTCCACAGCTTTCCGTCTGTTTACCGAGAGTATTCAGACATGTAATTCCACCGGATCTGGCTGCTTACGGAGAAGGCTGGATTATTTGTGTTTCATAAATAAGGCCAGAAAACACAAGGTCCAGAGCGCTGAAAGCCAGCTCTGCATCGCTCCTGATGGGGTTTCTTTTTTGGTCCCGCTCTCCTGCCTTTTGATTATTTATTTATTTACTTACTTACTTACTTACTTATTTATTTTTAACCATAGCCCCCCTTCCCTCTGGCCCACATGTGCCCCGTTATCCACGTTCTCTCCCAAAACTTAGCGAAACCCCACAAGCCAACTATATTGCCGCAGGAGGCGGCGTTTCCCCCCCCTTTGCACCCCTTCTGGCTTTGTCCCATGTGCTTTAAGCCCCACAGGTTGCGGCCCCCGGCGCGGCCGAGCAAACCTGGCCACTGGAAGGGGGACCGGCACGGAGCCGCTTTTAGCATCAGCTCCTGCCTTAAACCACTTGTGGCTCTGTGTCTGGCTCGTGCCCCTCCAGAGGAGAGTTCTGTGTGGGCTGCCCACTCCCCCCATGGCCTCTTCCTCACCGGGAGGGTCCTTTTTCTGGTTTAATGCTGCTAGCGTGTTTTGGTTTGGGTTTTTTTTTGTTTTTTTGGGTTTTTTTTTCCTATGGTAAAACCTCATTTCGAAAGGAGCCAGGATTATGTATAATGAGACCTGGGTGTCCCTGAGGGACCCGTCGGGAGGAGATGGTCCCGGCGCATCTCAGCGTGTCGGGGGGGGAGGTTGGTGGAGCATCTCGTCTGGGTGAGCTTTTGTGTGCCCCACCACCTTTTCCCACCTCTCCCATCCATCCTCTTGGCCGTAAAACCAGCGCGGGGCAGAGGCTGGTTTCCACCAGCGCCTGCGTGAGCCGAGAGCTCTGCCTCCGTCTGTCCCCCCGCGGGGCACAGCATCCCTCCCTCGGCTCCCGTGGAGCCCACGGGGAGACTGGGTCTGTAAAGGTAAATGAGCGGTTTGGTTAATTAGAGCGCTCTGGACCTTTTCCTGCTAGATGCCCGTGGAAGCAGGGGACAGCTTGTGTCCCCAAGCCGGGCATCTGGACCACAGCTCCAGGGCTTGCACCCAGATCCTGCAGCGATGGTCAGACTCTGCTGGGGGGTGGAAAAAAACGCTAAAGCCTATTTTTTTTTAATTTTTTTTTTTTTTCATAAAAAGGTCTCTAATGATAGTTTAGCGGTCCAGCCTGTCCTTAAAGCACCTTGTAGGGAACCGTTGAAATAAAAGCAGCGCCGGTACAAATGCAGCCATATGTTCATCTGAACAGGAGGGCGTTGATTCAATTAGCAGAAGTGTTCGGAGGAACATCTGGGAAGAGGTAGGAGAGATTTCCCCTACCACCGGCATGGCAAGTCCTGTTCCTGTTGGACCCGTGCTTGGTCTCCGGAGCTGAGCCAGACTCTTCCTCTGAGACTGTCTCACCAAGATGCTGCTGCCTCCCTCAAAAGGAGGAAAAAAATAAATAAATAAATTAAAAAAATTAAAAAATCAGTGTTTTTGCAGCCTGCCCTCCTGCTCGGGGTAGTTTGCAGGACAGCCGACGTGCACAGCAGTAGCATGGCCTGTCCTCCAGCCAGGCAAGCCTTGGTTTTCCTAACTTGGAAAGAATTGCTTTGGATAAACTCGGTAAAGTCTGCGTTCGTGTCCCGTTGGGAGTCGGTGAACAGACGCCCGTTGTTTTATGGAGCTGTGGATGAAAACCTGAGAGCTTTCCTTTGGCCGTAGCGTACAGGGCTAAGACCCGGGGGTGTCCCAGGTGTGTGAGAAGCACCGAGCTGGGGTCATTTACCTGCTCTGTAACCCACGCTGCTGGGACCCTCAGTGCTGAAATTGAGGGGGGGGTTAAGGGTAGCCGGTGTGTGCATCGTCAAGCTCCTGCTGTACCCATCCAGTTGGCTCCGTCCCTTAGCCTGCAACCTCCAGGGTGCCGCGTCCTCAGCCTGATAGGGGATTTGGGCTGGGGACATCCCGATGGGACGTGTGGCCAGCCTTTCTCATGACTGACTAGCAGATGCATGGGAAATCCTCCCAGTAGCGAGGCCTATAAAGTGATGCTTTCCCAGTAGAAATTCTCATTTTCCAAAACCCCAGTGTTTCTGGGGACTTCCTTAGGTTCCATGCAGACCTACTGGGCTGAGCCGTAAGTTTGGGAAACGGACCCCATAAGCAGAAGAACAATAGGAAGCTGTTTAGGCTACTTCTTTTCTAATGGAAAACAGACTTAAGGACTTTGTTTCTTGTTCTGGGGGAAGCAAATGAGTCTTTTGAAGCTTGGCTCGCTCTCTGTCTAACTTTTCAGCATAGCAATTAATATAAACCCCCATTTTAAATGTATCCTCAGAGAAGAGCATCCATGGTGTGTCAGACCATAGATTTAGGGATGATGGGTCGTTACGACTATAGCGGTTTGGGGGTGATGTAGACCGCACTTGGCAACCTCTGTGTCTGCTGGTCAGGGTTGCAGCAGGGAGGAGATGGGGCTAATCCTACAAAATAACCATGTGCACAGGCTCTGCGCTTTGTATCTTCAAAGCATCACGCAGCTGTGAACTAGTTAACGGCAAACTTTTATCTGCTCGGTCACAAAATTGTGGACCAAATTGTGAACCACAGGGCAGCGATGCAGACCCCGAGTCTCGCCTGGGCTCGCTCTTCCCCTGGCTTGATGTGCAGCTGGATATCGTGTCGCATCCCAAAGGCAAGGAAATGTTCAAGTCCATAAAATTTTTGACACCAGAGATGTGTTTAGGAGGACATGACCCTCGGGGGCGAAGGTTTGATGCTGGTTTGAATTCGTAAAGAGCAACACGTGAGCTGTATAACCAGCATAATCTTCAAGCAGGCTACGTTTAAGAGACTCTAGATGTGGATAATAAACCCAATTAGACTCTTACGGTGGGTTTTTTTTTTTAAATGCCTCATGTGATGTTTCCAATGGCATTTTTATGTTTCAGACTTCCTTGGTAGAACAGCAGTAGGATCTAGAAATATCCGAGGCATTAACAGCGTCTCTGTCTCTCTCCCTCTTCCCATCCAAAGATAATAAGAGCTGCGGGGCTAGCCCTTCCCCCAGAGCTGCAGGGCTTGTGCTGCTTTTCCTTGCATATTTTGGCAGGGAGAAAATAGCCTTGAAGTATGGTAAAAGACAGAAATATGCCGGAGCATCGGGAATCAAACCAGCCTCTTTGAGGACGGAGTTAAGAGAACATAAAGATTTCTCCTTCTTTCTAAAGGCGTTACGAGCAAAGCTGTCGTTCTTGGGGATGGAGGATCATAAAGCACTCTCCTGGACCGGAGAAATGATTCAAACTCTGACAGATTTCAAAAGGAAAACAAAACTGGGGAAAAAGCTGAATTTTTAAGAACGACTGCTTGAACGATTTAAAAAGACCAAAAAACGCATTTCCTTTGCAGTTTTGCTGACTTACTTCTCAGGCCGTGCATTAATGATTTGAAGGTAGCAATAGCTTCTTGACTCTTCCATTGGTTTTTAAACCTGTTTTTGCTGGATAGGGTGGCTGGTTTTTCCTTCCCTTTTGTGTCCGTTTACATCAGAGCAGTTGCTGTGGCTCTGTGCTGATGGGAGAAGCTGGTGGTTCCCGTATGGATGGGGGACCAGGAGCTCGGGTTTGGCTGCTGCACGCTGTCGTGCGTTGCCCAAGGTGTCTTGTGCATTGAAAAGCCTTTGGGGGCAAGAAGCGCAGAAAAAGGGTAAACTTGGTGCACTGCGTGGACAATTTCAGTCCTTTGTGGCACATGCTGGTGCCAGGAATGTCTCAGCTTCGTGTACTGCAGATACATGCAATTTGAAAGTGTGTCTAAGTGATTTTAGACCTGATAGTGTCACTCAACTGTGAGCACGACAAGATAACCCAAGAAATAACAAACAAAATGCTGCATCTTTGCTCCTTTATTTTTTTTCAAAGAGACCTCGTTAGCTGGTAGTATTCATCCCTGCTGTGGCTTTGCAGAGGGGATTCATCATAGAACCGTAGAATGGTTTAGGTCGGAAGGGACCTTCAAGATCATCCAGTTCCAACCCCCCTGCCATGGGCAGGGACACCTCCCACTAGACCTGGTTGCTCCAAGCCCTGTCCAACCTGGCCTTGAACACCTCCAGGGATGGGGCAGCCACAGCTTCTCTGGGCAACCTGGGCCAGTGTCTCACCATCCTCACAGTCAAGAATTTCTTCCCGCGATCTCATCTAAATCTCCCCTCTTCCAGTTTGAAGCCATTCCCCCTTGTCCAATCACTCCACTCCCTGATAAAGAATTCCTCCCCACCTTTCCTGTAGCCCCCTTTAAGTACAGGAAGGGGCTCTAAGGTCTCCCCGGAGCCTTCTCTTCTGAACAACCCCAACACTCTCAGCCTGTCCTCACCAGAGAGGTCCTCCAGCCCTCAGATCATCTTTGTGGCCTCCTCTGGACCTGCTCCACCAGGTCCATGTCCTTCTGATGTTGGTGTCCGCAGCGCTGGAGGCAGCACTGCAGGGGGGTCTCCCCAGAGCGGAGCAGAGGGGCAGAATCCCCTCCCTGGCCCTGCTGCCCACACTGCTGGGGATGCAGCCCGGGATGCGGGTGGCTTTCTGGGCTGCGAGCACACATTGTCAGCTCATGTCCAGCTTTTCGTTCACCAGCACCCCCAAGTCCTCCTCAGGGCTGCTCTCCATTCCTTCATCCCCCAGCCTGTATTGATACCGGAGGTTGCCCCCACCCAGGCGCAGGACCTTGCACTTGGCCTGGTTGAACTTCATGAGGTTTTCACAGGCCGCCCTCTCAAGCCTCTCCAGGTCCCTCTGGGTGGCATCCCTTCCCTCCAGCATGTTGACTGCTCCGCACAGCTCGGTGTCATTGGCAAACTTGCTGAGGATGCCCTCGGTCCCAACATCCATGTCGCAGTGGGTTGCAGTGGGTCTGGGGGAGGCAGCACAAAGGGCTGCAGCGAGGTCCCCGTCTGCCGGCCAGATTGAATGGCAGATCCCCCTGCGTGGCCATCGCTGTCCTCGCTGCAGGCTGTCACCCCGGGGAGCAAGTGCGGGGTGTTTGGGAGCTGGCAGCGTGCCTCTTCCCTGCCCCCAGCCCTCTGAGCATCACTCGGGGCTGACGCCAGGCTGTGCCCTGCTTGCCGGGGATCCTGGCTCGTCCCCGGGGCCACGGCGTGGACGTTTTATTTTCTGTCATCAGCCACAAGTACTCCTGCGTGCTCCCGGATAAGTCGCTGATCGTCTGGCACGGCCTCGGCTCCCGCTGCTCCCAGCGAACCTGGCTCGGCTCCATTGGGAGCCGGTCACGTCGCCCGGGGCTCCAACCTGGTGCAGCAGCACAGAGCTTGGGCGGGGAAGAATATCTAATGGACTGGGACGGAAAAGTCACTTTACCATGTTGTTTAATGGATATTCAGCTTTTTTCTCTGACCGCATCTGTCACTGTGACCCCAGAGTGGCTATCTTCGCGCGGTGAGTGCAGTAATGAACGTCAGATCCTACGGGAGGAGAGACCTTCAAGGCATGACCAAGAAGTCCTGTTGATAATACAAGCCGCTCTGATTTAAACCAGAGCTCTGTAGGGGTTTTTTGGGGGGAAAAAAGAGGCAAATAAGAAATACACCATTGTCAGTAATGCCTCCAGCAAAAAAACCCTTAAAATTATTCCAGATCGCAAAGCGTCAGGAATCTGGTGCAGAGCTTTTTGTGGTGCTTCTGGCACACATCACGAGTTGCCCCGGCTCTGCTGTCACAGCTCCTGGTGTAGTGTCCCAGCGAGCGGCGGCGCATCCGTCGTGCGGGTTTACTCCTCAGCAGCACCGAGTTGCGTCTGTCTGCAGTCTGTCTGTCTGCAGAAGGATGTTTTTGCTAATGGAAAACCAGATCTTCAGTCTCTCAAAGATGAGGTGGCTTCAGACACCCACAGGTTTTGTTGGATTCTTTTTTTTTTTTTTCTGGCGTGCGTGCTTCCAAAAACAAGCGGGAATCCTTCCAGTGATGAGCACTGCAACTTCAACTTTTGGGAAGCTTTTTTTTTTTTTTTCTTTGCCCTATTTCTATACGGATTGTCGCTCGTTAGTGATGGCAGAGAGCCTACAGGTATTTATCACAGCATCAGCCGTCCGGCTTCCCCGCAGCAGCACCTGGCCTTTGTATAATGCTGGGGAATTCAGGCGAAGTGCAGGATGGAAATACAGAGCAGGGCAGAGAAAATAAGTAGAAATGAAGAAAGCCCTGTTTGTTTCAAGTGTATTTTTTGTAAGAAAAAAATGGAAATCAAACTTCAAATCGTGACGGTCTGCGTTAAGATAAAAAAAATACCACGGTGAGTTGCTGTGCTTCATATTAAGTATTCAAGCACTGCTGCTTTGCTGCCAGAGTGTTAGAGGCAGTCGAACTGTTGGGGGTGAGGAGTCGATAGTAAAGTACCTTTAAAGAGATTATTGAAGTGCTAAATTTTCTTCCTTTCTGTTGAATTGCCCGGTTCTGTTCAGCGGCTGGGCCCTTCAAAGCAAAGGCAGTTGCCGGGGGCTGAGACAAGGCTGAGGATGTTTTCCTCTTCAAGCCCCAAGTTAAGGTGAGATCCGTCGCCTTCTGAACTCTTGAGATGGACCAGGACATTTTTTCTAAAAATAATAAGAAAATAATAAGAAAAAATAAGAAAAAATAAAAAATCAGGTAGCCTGAAGTACAGGCGAAACAAGCTTCGATCCCCTTGCTTTCTCCGTATGTATTTCGCGGTGCCGGAGCTACCTTGTCATTCGGCTCTTCGGTTTCCACTTGAGCGAAGTTTAACACATCGCTGAGAAGAATGAGCGTGTAGTAAATACAATGATTCATCATTCCTACCGTAGTGAAAAGGGAGGTGGGAAATGTCTGTCAAGTTCTCTTAGTCCTTGAATTAAATGTGTAGGGATTTTGAATAACCTCCGAGTTAGCAAATAAAAGCACTAATTTTAGTGTCGAGATGATATTTAATTGAAAAGCAACCAGAGGGACATACTCATTCTGAGGCAACTAACAAAAAAGTATAAATACAAAATAAGTTTAAAATAAAGTAATTGGAAATTAATTGAAATTTAATTTTAATTAGGTGCCCGAAATTGGATCGTCTGGATCCCTGGAGGTCCTATCTCTCTGTCTTCCCTTTTTTTTTTTTTCCCCTCTGTAAGGCAAATGCCAATTAATTTTTTAAAAGTGCTTTAAATAACTTCACGTCTGCAACCTGTTGCAAGTCAGTGGGACTCGAATGTTCAGAGGTTCAGGAACCTGCCTGCAGTTGTAGTTACAGAATAGCTGCAAAGGGGACGAAGCACTCAGGTCTTTGTCGTAGATGCCCAGTTTTCCTTAAAAGCAGAAGAAAAAACCTCCCAATTTTGGTGTTCTGCTTTTAAATATCACCTGTACTGCTCTTCTTCTGGCTGGAGAGAAAAGGATGTGGTTCGGACCTCTTAGTAAAGATCTTGCATGTTTTTCTCTGAAGTACTAGATGTCTGGAGATGCGTTGGCTTGCTTTTCGTGACATCTCCAGCTGTGGTAGCACCTAAAGACTGGGCAACGGTACAGGATCCATCATTTGCCCCCAGGGGCTTCATTTCCACCTAGCAAGGGTCCTCTTGGGCGTCTAGACAGGCTTTCAGTTAACCCTGGTGTCCAAGATGTCTCGCCAGGCACGGCCTCTCTGCAGAGAGCTCCTGGGGCTGGAGGAGATGGACCTGTTGGAGCAGGTCCAGAGGAGGTCACAAAGATCAGGGGGCTGAAGCCCTTCTGCTGTGAGGACAGGCTGAGAGAGTTGGGGTTGTTCAGCCTGGAGAAGAGAAGGCTCCAGGGAGACCTTCTTACAGCCTTCCAGTACCTAAAGGGGGCTACAGAAAAGATGAGGACAAACTTTTTATCAGGGCCTGTTGCGATAGGTCGACGGGTAACGGCTTTAAACTGAAAGAGGGTAGATTCAGACTAGATATAAGGAAGAGATTTTTTATGTTGAGAGTGGTGAAACCCTGGCCCAGGTTGCCCAGAGAGGTGGGAGATGCCCCATCCCTGGAAACATTCCAGGTCAGGTTGGACCGGGCTCTGAGCAACCTGCTCTAGTTGAAGATGTCCCTGCTCATGGCAGGGGGGTTGGACTAGATGGACTTTAAAGGTCCCTTCCCACCCAAACCATTCTATGATTCTGTGAGATGCCTGAGCGTTCCCCTACCGCACCCTCTGCAGTCCAGGGGATGCGGATGCCAAGATTTCTTCTCGGGGCATCGTTGACTTTCCTGGGAAGATCAGGATGCCGTTCCCGGCCACCCTGAAGGATTTTGCTGCGGATCCTGCCCTTGACAAGTGAGGACACGGCTCATACCAGCCACTGGGCTCGTGGTGGGGTGAGGAATGTCCTCCGTCTAGACGGATGGGTCTGACTCAGGGAGAGTGCGGTTTCGGGAACGGCCTCGCTGGCTCCCTCAGGGCAGGGCTCAGGTGCATCCAACCACTGCTATTTCTGTACCCGTGGAGAGAGGGGAGGCTCGGGGCTCATTCGGGCAGCCCAACAGCAAGATGAGCAAGATGCTCCAAAGACGAGCGGACTTTGGAGAGCTCCCCCATGCTTGGGCCAAATGGTCCCCCACTGTGGCATCGCTGGTGGAAGAAAGGCTGAATGGACACAATCTGTGGGGTTTGCCATGGCTGGGGGCAGGGGAGGGAACCGTTTCGTGGGGAATACCTGCACCTTTCCCACCTCCATCGCACGCCTGGCCTGGGTCCCCATTGGGTCCCTACTGCTTGGGGAAGCTGGCAGCATGTTCTGGCTCCTCACCAAGGATGTATCTTGATGCTTATTGACTCCAATAATGCAAATACAAGCTGGGTGGAGAATGGATGGAGAGCAGCCCTGAGGAGAAGGACTTGGGGGTGTTGGTGCAGGAAAAGCTCAACATGACCCAGCAATATGCACTCACAGCCCAGAAAGCCAACCGCATCCTGGGCTGCATCCCCAGCAGCGTGGGCAGCAGGGCCAGGGAGGGGATTCTGCCCCTCTGCTCCACTCTGGGGGGACCCCACCTGGAATACTGTGTCCAGCTCTGGCATCCCCAACAAGAAGGACATGGACCTATTGGAGCAAGTCCAGAGGAGGCCACAAAGATGATCTGAGGGCTGGAGCCCCTCTGCTGTGAGGACAGGCTGAGAGAGTTGGGGGTGTTCAGCCTGGAGAAGAGAAGGCTCCAGGGAGACCTTAGAGCCCCTTCCAGTACTTAAAGGGCTACAGGAAAGCTGGGGAGGGACTCTGGATCAGGGAGTGGAACGATAGGACGAGGGGTGATGGTTTTAAACTGAAAGAGGCCAGGTTGGACGGGACTTTGAGCAACCAGGTCTAGTGGGAGTTGTCCCTGCCCATGGCAGGGGGGCTGGAACTGAATGATCTTGAAGGTCGCTTCCAAATCTAACCATTCTGTGATTCCAAGATGCCTTTGTCGTGCTTGGTCAGAGAAGCAGTGTTTAAAAGGGTCTTTGATGTATGTGAGAAGCTGTCACTTCATGCCTTGAACTGCAAAGCTCGTTATTGTTGCGTAAAAAGAAGGAAAAAGTCAAGAAAGAAGGAAAAACAAGTTTTCTTGCCCTTGTGCTGCATTTGCAGGACCTGAGCTGCTCAGGGCTGTTCCCGGCAGCCTGCATGTGTCATACGGGCACAAGCCGGCATGTGTGTGCGTGCCGGGGGGGACGGGGACAGCGTATGGAGGAGCAGGTCTCCTTTCCCTTCACCTGGGTGTTGTGGAATTCAGCCGTATGCGATGAGCTCCTCAAGTCGACGCCGTTTCCTTCCACCTCTCGGAGCTCCAGAAAAGATGGGTTTCGCTCAGGAAGTCAGAGCGGCTGTGTTATTTATAGAAGAATTAGTTGTTTGGACGTGAATAACCTCGGCGTTCGTTGGCAGCGAGTCGGCGATCAGCTTCCCCGTCTGCTGTGTTACTGCACTGCCTGGGGAGAGCCGCTTGCATCCCGGGGTGTTTTCCTGGGCCGGATCCCTTCCCATACCCCTGCCCATCCCGGGGCACCATCCCGGGGTGTCCCCTCTGTGCTGGCTGTCCCACACCACCCCTGATGATCCCTGACGGTGGCGCGCTGGCTGGCACGCAGCTCGGAAGTCCTCTTTGAAAGCATCTCCCCACGTATGTTGGGTAAGGCGGTCCCCCCGAAAAAGCTGATAAACCCCCATTTTTCAGCGCAGGCTTACGAAAAGACGTGAGCGTATGTTTAGCCGCATCTTACTCATTTTGCTGGTTTCCCCATTTCAGTTCTGAAGTGAAATCATCCCTCGGCCTTTAACTAATGGAAACTTGGATTAGGTGCCAAGATAGAGGCAGCAGAACCTATTTTTCCAAAGCTCTGGAAACATTGTACAGCTACAACTACCGTAGGGGAGGCAGGACGGAAACGTTCACATCAGGTTTGTTACCTCTGGTACCGGTTTTCCAGAGATAAGGTTTAAGTCCCCCGCATCATTTTGCAACAAAGTGGATTTGTTTGTCGCATTGGTAGAAGGTTTTTTTGGTTTTAAGCTGAATCATCTTATTTTAGCTGAGCGAAGGGCCCTCAGAAGATGAATGGGTTTCTTCTGCACACTTGCCTGTGCTCTTTTTCACTGTCAGAGCTATGTTAAGACTCCTCAGAGTAATTAGGTACCTAGCCCTTCATTTTCCTTTTCTTTTTTCTTCTTAAAAGTAGGGGAGAGGGCTCATTCCTCCTGTTCAGCTGAGAGTCCACGTGAAATGAAATCTTCCAGCGTGCCGTGTCGGCTTGAGGGATGTCAGGCGTAACCCTGACTTGAGCATCTGCCTCCCCTAACACGTGAATTGAGAAGAAAACAGGTTTTGGGGTTTTTTTTTCTTTTTTTTAAAACGAGGTGTGTGGTTTGTTTGTGGAGGGTTTGGAAAAACCTCTGGAGCTCCTTTGCGTGTATATGCAATCTTCAGGCATACTTGTCTGACTGTCCTAGCTGCTAATTTAAAGGTCAAAGTCTTGGAGGTTTCCCAATGTATATCGTCTACCGTGATTATTTTTTCCATATATATAATATATATAAAAAAATTAAATTTAGCAGTAATATTTAATTGTTTTCCAGTTCGTTTAAGCTCTTGCAGAGGGGTTTCTGTTTGCATCGACAGGGTATTGCCCCAACGTGAGCAGCGTGTCCCGCTGGAGCTGCCTCCGGCACAGGCGAAGGGCTTTTTTTTTTAAATTCTCTAAACACGATTCGAGTCTCAAGTCTGAAAGTCTGATGAGGGGAAATACTGCACCAGAACATTTGCTTGTGGTTTTTTTTCCTCTCCCCTCCCTCCCTTTCCCTGTGCGTGCCTGCGAGAGAGGGAGAGCGAGGGCTTGTGCGGAGGAAGGGGGAGGCACCAGCCAAAATTTTCCAGCGGGGAGCTCGGCACTCCTGATGTGCCAGCTTCTTGCTAGGATATTTAGAGGGAGGTGGAACAGCTCAAACTGGGGTAATTGGGCTTTAACCTACTGCTGGACAGACAGCAGCTTCTCAAGATGAGCAGCTCTCACTGCCTCTCCTCTTGATGCGTGTCCCCCCCACCTTTATCCTCTGACCCCCTCTCCCCCCATCACCTCCAGCCCACGTGCGTTTAGGTTTTGTCCCAAATGGCTTTGTGTTTGGGATGGGTGAAGAATGAAAAGGGCTGGCACCACGGGATGGGGAAGGAGCGCACCAGCCCTGGGTGACAGCCCCCAGCTCCCAAGGTGGATGGTACCACATGCAATTTAGCTATGGCAAGATTAAAGGAAGGACTGCTTATCTAATTACCTCAAAGGATAATTATAGCAAGCAGCAGAAGTTGAGGGAATGAACTTTCTGGGTCTGACTCATCCACTTTGCTCCTCTCTGGCAGAGCAGAGTGGGTGGGGATGTCCCCAGAGATGCTTCCCAAGCATCTTGGACACGGGGCGATGGCTCCAGCCCAGCTATCTGCCCGGTCTCCGGAGCTGTGGGACCCATGGGGGTACATAAGGATGTAAGTCAAGTTCGCGGCCCTTTGGCTCCAGCAAACTTTGAGGGGTGCGGGGCTTACGCTGGGTCATTGCACAGTCCCGGCAGAATCCTGGAAAGTCCCCTTTCTTCTTTCAGGCGTCGGTTTGGGGTTGGTGTTTGGGGTCTGAAGGGAGGCAGAGGGTTTGCCGGCACGATCCCTGGCGTAACGCGGGGCTGGAGATCTCCGCTGGGCAGTTCCTGAGCTGTGTCCCCTCCTTGTTTGAATTGGGCCATCTGCTCCTAATTAGGGCAGAGTTTTCTTCCAAAAAGCTCATTCTTGAATGGATGCTGTTGAAAGGTGTGTTTGTTCTAGAAGTACTTGTCGTAGGTCCTCCTGGGCTGTCTGTGGGCAGAGCCTCGAATAGGAGATGCCCCATCGCCCATCCAGTTCTTTAATTTTTATTTCAGTCGCTTATCCGCTGGGCTACACCTGCTTTCCCAGACCCCTTCGTTAAACACCAAAAGAATTAAAATGTCAGATATCCCCCCACCCCCAGCCCAATTTCCGTTGCCGTGCTTTATAACTGGATAGCAGTGATGCACCCTCGAAGGAATGCCGGGAACCGCTGCCGTTCGGGATCTTCTCCCAGCCCACGGAAACTCCGCATTCTTCGGCCAGCTTGTGGCACGCCAGCACATTCCTGCTCCATGAGGTGGAAGCAATACTGGTAGTGTGAGCTGTGATTTCTGCGGCCGGGGTGGGGAAGCGCCGCTTTAAAAAGCCTCTTAATTATATTCTTTCTCGGCAACACATCAGCGCTGTTTTTAGCCCATTACGAACGCTGCGATTTTTCTCTTAAATCATGCCTATTAGCTGATTGACCTAGTTCTTTTTTTTTTTTTTCTTTTTTGCCATCACAAAATGTTCTATTTTCAGGCACTTTATAGCCCTTGAAGAAGAAGGGAGGGGGAGAAAATAAGGAGCCCAGCCCTGTTTCACACCCATCTCCTCACTCGCCTGCCGATGGTGGCGTTCAGTTCTTCACCTGGAAGCACAGATAAAACGCAAGTCCCTGCGCAGCCTGGTCGTAGCTGCTACTTCGGACTTCTCCCTAATCCCTGATTTCCTCGGGTGGTGATGCTGCCGGCAGGACTTGCCCCATCCCTTGCTGGTGCCTGGCCCCGTGGTTGTGCTCCAAACCAGCCTCTTCATTCATTCCCAGTGGGGATGAAAGGGTGCAGCTCCCATCACCCGCTGTGCAGGAAAAAGGATGGGGAGGAGATCTGGGGGTGCTCACAGAGGTGGCGAGGGGCGATGCGAAACACTTCACCGATGGAGAAGGGCGTAATTCAGTTTGCCGTGGAGGTGGGAGCGAGGTTCTCACCACTCTTTGCAAGCAAAGGTGAGGCTCCTCCACACCGTTGCACCCCATGGTGCTGCTGTGGGTCACATCTCCCCTGGGATGCCGAGTGCCAGGGTTGCATGCCTCGAGGAGGGAAGGATGGGAGAGCTCATCCCTCCCAGCCTCGTAATAAATGCCCTTGCAGCAAAACCAGGCTGTGGGAAGGTGTGTTGGCCGCAGGCTAGGAGAGGACCAGCTGCTGGAGACACTGATCCGGTGTCAGACACGTGTTGGGGTGATGGACCTGCCGGGTTTGTGATCAATACGAGGGGTGTATTTATCGTAATTCCTCCCCTTGTCCTTAGACCTGGCAGGTCAGAGCCCCGCTGCGTGCCGGCAGGGACCTGCCCTCGTTTAAATGCTGATGAACTTGAAGGGAAAGTTGGTTTGTCTGTTTTGCATATTAAGCAGCAGTTCCTTCAAGGAAGCCGTTGAATGCAGTCGTTACCAACGATGCAGGAGGTCGGGGCCTCTTCGGCCAGGGATAAAGCGATGAATAAAAGATGCGGTGCCTGGGGGATAAATCTCTGCGGTAGTCCCATGTCAGCAGGTAGTGCACCTGGGAGAAGTCGTCGTGGCAGCCTGCGTTCACAGGAACGATTAAGGAAAATCAGTCTATTTAGTTTATCCAGGAGGACACGAAGAATTGGTCCACCCGTGTATAAATACTGACGCGGGCGGTTTCAGCGGCGGTTGGTTTTAAAAACACGAAGGGTTGCAAGTGGACGCTGGAGACATTCAGGCTGGAGATGGGGTTTGGGTTTTGAGCTGGTCGTGTCATTAAGCTTTGCGCCAGCTTCCCAGGGGCACGGGTGGATTCTGCCTGGGCTTCACGTTGGGAATGTCAGGTTCCCGCAGGATACCTGGTGTAGGTGTTACAGAGCAGGGTGCGGGGCTCCCCGCGTGTACAGTTCTCTGTACTCTCTTAATTCAGCAAATTGGAGAATCCTGTGTTCAGTTTTGGGCCACTCATGACAAGAAAGACATTGAGGGGCTGGAGCGTGTCCAGAGAAGGGCAAGGAAGCTGGTGAGGGGTCTGGAGCACAAGTCTTGTGAGGAGCGGCTGAGGGAACTGGGATTGTTTAGTCTGGAGAAAAGGAGGTTCAGGGGAGACCTTCTCACTCTCCACAACTACCTGAAAGGAGGGTGTAGAGAGGTGGGGGTCGGTCTCTTCTCCCAAGTAACAAGCGATAGGACAAGAGGAAATGGCCTCAAGTTGCACCAAGGGAGGTTTAGATCAGATATTAGGAAAAATTCCTTCAGCAAAAGGTTCATCGAACACTGGAAGAGGCTGCCCACAGAAGTGGTGGAATCTCCATCCCTGGAGGTATTTAAAAGCCAGGCAGACGTGGTGCTGAGGGACATGGTTTAGTGGTGGGTTTGGCAGTGTGAGGTTGATGGTTGGACTCCATGTTCTTGAAGGTCTCTTCCAGCCAAGGTTATTCTGTGATTCTGTGAAATGACCACAGTACAGCTCTGCCTGGCCCTCACATCGACCGGCTCGTCAATCTGTGAATAGACTCATCGTGTGGTTTTTTGGCGAGTTTATTTTTTTTAGCTGGCGTGGGAAGTGTCTTTCCCCAGACCTGCTGCGTTTCTTGCCGGGGCTCCAGCCTTGTCTCAAAATGCACGTTCTGAAAATGCAGATGCCTTTTTGGGGAGAAGACGGGATGTTACAACCTCGTGGCAGGCCCTTAGGTTACCCGGCGGTGACTGTGATCTCTCTTTACTTCTTCCCTATGAAGTTACCTTTGTGCAGCGCCTGGCAGGACCTTTCTTCGCACTCTGCGTTCAGATGTTCGTGTTCTAGACAGGTTGTACTTTTTTCCTTCCCCGTGCTGGGACAAGCAGATCAATAACTCTTTGCCTTCAATAGGGTTTTTGATCCCTTCAGCTGGGGACGACGTTCGCTCGTGTTCTTGCAGGCACGCTCCTCTCCCCGTGGGGAGCCCGGTGTCGCAGGAAGCCTTCCAGCTACAGCCACCGCGCTCGTTTTTCTTGCAAAAGGTGTCAAGCGCAAGGCAGTGATGCCCAAGAAGCCTGTCCTGCTGCTGGTTTCCCAGGTACTGGTGCAGCTGGGAGAAGCAGCAAAGCTTGCTGCTGGCATCACTTAGCCATTCCCTAGGGATGGATGTTGCACAGAGCCAAGCACGTAGACTCATCTCGCAGGGCTGGTCTTTCACGGTTGCAGCATTCGGTAGGTGTGAAAAGATAAAACAAAGAAAATCCTGTTGCAATGGCTTCATCCAACCCCCCCTTCCCGGGTCTATTCTCGGCTTGCCGCGATACTGCAAGCGTATTTTTAGATCTGCGGTCATGTGTTTGCTGTATCTCATGCGCTGCCGTGCCTCTTGCCCAGCCGGTCACAGGGATGCGGGCATCCCTGACCAGTTGCCAGTCTTGGGGGGTCCTTTTCCTGATCACGGCTGGCTGGTTAATAAAAAATTGCAAATCCTGTACTAATGTATTATAAGAATACATTGCGATACAAATGGGCTCTGTCTTAGAATGATCTTTTCTTGGGAAACTTGCCTAATTGTCCAAATACTTACATATATTTTTTATATATATATATTAGTTGAGACTGCACATATCAAGCCTTTTTGGTTAACATCCTTTAATCATGGTGGTCTTGCATATTTATCCTAGCTATTCACAGATAACCGCCTGCCTGAAAACTGTTTATCTGATAAAAATATAATCATCAAGTTGTTGGTATCCTTTTTCTCCTCGTGCCCTTTTTTTGAAGGATGCTAACGACAGGAACTGATTCCTTGTTTGCGGAATACGCGAAATCCACTCAGATGGACACCCTCTTTTTCCCCATGTAGAGTCTTACCTGCAAGCCGCTGTCTGACCTGTGCAGACATGAAGATCTTAAGGGAAAGGACAGCATGGTACAAAGAGCATGTCAATAAGATAGCTATAAACCAGAATATATCCACTCAGAGTGATGGAAAATCATTCATAAATCACTGGGGGATCACACGTTCTCCAGAGGAGCCGCTCTAGACAGGCTTCGTACATGCCAGACAGATAGATGGGAGTATCACATTTGCTCAGGAATAAGAAATGGAAAAACCTCACCCCAACCTTTTAATACTAACTCCTCTAAATCACATTTTTATTGACTTGTTTAAAATACGATGCAGGCAAAATCTGTTTCTCAAGAGTGACTTATGCTGGAGTTAAAAAACAGAAAGCCAGTCTTGTCTGCCAGCCAAGTAAAACTTGGACTGGCTATTAAAACCAGGATTTTGTTGGCTAGCGTTGTATCTGATTACATGAAAGTGTGGGAGCTAATGCTTTCTAAAGCTATTTTTCCAGCCTTTCAGATGTTCAGTTGTATCACCTACCGTAGCTGATCAGCAAGACTTCCCACCAGCCCTACACCTTCTAATCAAACCCACGTGCCTCAGGAAGCTCAGGAAAAGCACTTTTTGTTCTACGTATTTATTTTTAAGTAAACGTAGCTGTCATTCTAGACAAAGGATCTTTAAAACAATTTTGCTGAACTGCAGAGGAGGTGGAGAAACTTGTTGATTGTAAGTGTCCAACCGGCTACATGGTTTCAACTGCCAGAGGTGAGAAACTGTCTCAGCAGGTGTAAATTACCCCATTTCTGTTGAATGATAGGGAGCCAAGAGTCCGGCTCAGCGGAGGAGGATGTCTGCACCTCTGTGTGGAGTGGAGTTCAACTTCACCTTTGCAGAAGGTGCATGGGAAGATGTACAGTCCTCCCTTGCTTTGTAGAGGGAGCATCAGTTGATGTGTGCGGGATCCTCAAGAAGAACAAGCAGAGCTTGAACTGCTTAACTTCCAATTTTATGAATGAATGTTTTTATCTTTATATTGTATATGAAGTTACTGAAGGTAACTTCAATATAGACTACTGGAAAGAGCGTGGAGATGACTTACCTGTCTTTCTGCACTAGTAGTGTTGGACCATTTTGCACACACTTGTCTTCTCTGCTCTTAAACTCTTCCTATGAAGAAGATTGTCCGAGCTCCTTGGTCCGGTGGTTTGGTGCCCTCGTTGCAAACAAATTTTCCCTAATGCATAAACTCATGCTCCTTCCAGCCTATTGTTGTTCTCTCTGTTTTCTGGAAGCTAACCTTCCATTACACGATGAGGGCGAGTCTCTGGGAGCCGTCGTTTCTGCAGGACACCCGGGGCTGTGGGTGGGAGACTGAGGGAATCACACTTCTCTGTCTTAAGTGGAAATAATTCTGTGGGAGCTGTGAATTTCACTACCGTAGGTGCTGGTCAATAAAGATGATGTTTTCTGGTGCTGCTCCTCAGGGTCATGAAGAGCTCTTCTGTGAAGCATACGTCTTTGGGGCTGGGCTCATCTTTCTATCCTATGTGATAACACCCTTAACAAAGGGGGATGTTGGCTGAAGCAAAGGTTTTGGTGTGCTACAGTAATGCAGTGAGGCTGGCAAAGGTGGCACGACACACTTGGCTGGAGGACACCAGCACTCCGATGGCTGAGATGGTGATAGCTGGGGAGGAGGAGCAAAGTTTGGGTTGATACTGTGAATGTGCTGTTTATTTTGGGAAATTCAATAGCAAGCTGAGATGTTTGATTACCCTTTTCGTCCCCTGGGCTAGATTTTGTTTATGAAAGACAGGTTTCATCAGAGACGCTACAGGCATAACCTGAGATCAAAAGCAAGTTCCCGAATGCTGGTCGCTGAGGATTTATGTGATTTCATACCGTGATGGAGATATTTGCTGTCTTCTTCACTGCCTGTTCCTCTACTGGTGGTGAGGGTTTTCTTCAGCTGTGAATCTGCAGGAGACGTGATTCTCTGAGATGGAGCGAAGTTGGTGGCAGGTTTCTCTTGGTGTGACATGTGTGGCCAGCATTGCACCGGAGTCTGGTTTTGGGCAATGCAAGGCAGCGTTGCCCAGGTCCAGATATCCAGTGCTCTGCAGGGCTGTGACCAAGGTTGGGCACCACGTGTTCTGCACTGAAAGGGTAACACTGAGTAGCTGGTGGGCTTGGCTCGGACGTTCCTAAAATAGTGATCTGTCAGATGGGTCCTGTCTCCCCATGTTGGCTCATCAGCACAGCATGATCACAAGAGGAACGTTTTTCAGGATTGTACAGCATCGGGGCTCTGCTTCAAGCCTGCAGCAAGGTTGACTTCCCTGTTGTTGGCTCTTGGGTAAGGTCTTCTTGCCTGGTGGTGTTGAAGTTTCAAGGGAGTTGGTGCCCACAGCTTTGATCTCTGTACCTGGCTTCAATCACGTTGCCAGAGAGCTTTTTTTTTTCCTTTAAGGCCTCACCCCATGTGCTGTGAAGGTGCCCGGGGCATAACAGTAGCCACAAAGCCTGTGAAATAGGCCAGGAAGAAATGACAAACATGTCCTTACTCAAAGTCATGCACTGGCTGATCAGATGCTACTTCTTATGTGGGCAGCCTTGGCTTCTTGTGGAGAAATCCCCAGCGTCAGACTGTAGCAAAGAAGGTACTGCAGGACCCAGAGCTCCCAAGGACAGACCCATGTCACTTGGATCCCAAGAGCTATTGCAGGTCTTCACTACACAAGGTGGAGAGGTGTTTTGCACTGGAAGGTACAAATCATTCAGGGCTTTCTGGGTCGCATTGATCCATGGTCAGAAAAGGACCAGGAGCCAACCTGCAGTGTTGCAACCCAGCGGGCAGCCGGTTGCAAAGCTGCATTGTGTCCATCAGACATGTTTGTCATCACCAGCATCAGCTTGACCTCCCTCGTGGTTTTGCCCAGAAGAATCCTTCAGGAGGAGGCTGGAAGATAAACCCCCACTGTGAAAGGCTAGGAGACTTCTGGGGAGAAGTGGTGTAGAGGACTTAAACTGTCCTGTTCAGAAGAAGATGAGTTCAGGTCTCCTCGTCCTGACCTGGAGCAACCCACTGTAGAGGGCACTGCTAAGGGAAAGCCATTACGAGAGTGCCCTAACGTTACACATGAATAATGCAGA
>VFFE01009012.1:415731-435424 GCA_008921705.1 Burhinus oedicnemus | reverse complement strand
CAGGGAAGCTGGTTCCCAAGCCCATCAGCAGTACACAGCCCTGTGAAACACCAGCGGTGGGTCACGTCATGACCAGAGATGTGCGAGTCCCCCTGGATGTTACCCACCCAGAGGCAAATTTGAGTCACAGGGAGATGATTCTCTACCAGTGAATGGGATGGTTGAGGATGGGGAAATGGTTTTTAAGCCAATTCTGCATTCGTTTGGTATAGTGGAAAATCACTGTGATACAGCACAGTGGGAAATGACAACCTCGATGTCGAGGAGGACAGCAGGGGTTGAAGAGCTCTGACTTTGCCAGTCATCTTCCATTGACAGGGTGTCCTGCCACATCTCCTGTGCCACCTCTCAAAGGCGCAGGAACCTTTAAACTCCTGTCAAAATACTTGAAAGAGAGGGAAGGCTGGGCTGAGGATGAAGGAGATGCTGGGGAGCTCCATCCTTGCAGCTCTACAGCTTTTTGCAGGTAGTTCGCTGAGTGCTAACAAAGCAGCGAGATCATTGTGTCCATGTCAACTCCTGGGAGCAGAGGTGCTTGCTGCTTGTGCCGGGCTCTCAGCGTGACGGAGGAAGTCATGCAGGGAGTGGAAGTCCTCTGGGATCCCAGGAGAAAATAAATAATATTCTATAATATTCTATAATATTCTATTCTATGCTATGCTATGCTATGCTATGCTATGCTATGCTATGCTATGCTATGCTATGCTATGCTATGCTATGCTATTCTATTCTATTCTATTCTATTCTATTCTATTCTATTCTGTTCCGTCCCGTCCCGTCCCGTCCTATCTTGTGTTCAGCAGCCTGTTCCCGTCCAGGTTGGCATCAGGGACATGGAGGGTGTAGGTGAGGGGTGACTGTCCCAGGTCAGGTAGTGGTGACACTGTGGTTCAAACAGGTCCCTGGCAGCTGCGTCCCAGGGAGAGCAGCGAGGCACTTCTCCCAGCCTTTGTGCCGGCTGCCCCGAGAGCCGATCAGGTTTCACCCCGAAATAACTTTCTTCTGCAAACCGTGGTGGCCGTTAGAAGGTCTGAAACCTGAGCGTGGCCTCGCATTGGTTGCTTTATCGAGCCAGGAATTTAAGTGCCTCTATCATCTCTCCCCAAAAACTGGTTTCCAGTTTTCCCTCAGTGGTATTTGATGGGACTGGGAAACCAGGGCTTCTCACCACCTTCCCCAGCTCCTCCCGATGCTGCTGTGGGCTGGTCCTGCTGAGCCTGGTGTGGTTTCATGCTCTGAACCGATGGTCAGCATCTGATGGAGAACCGTCTCTGGGAATAACACTCCCTCCTGCTGTGTTTCTATATAAAACTTCTTGCGGTTTATTTTGCAGCTTTTCTTGTCACGCTGCTTCATGTTGAGAGTTGCAATTTGTTGTCCAGTGACCGTATGTGCGTATTCCACAGCAGCAAAGGGATCACGGAAAGTGGCAGGTCAGGGAATTTGTTCCTGGTGTCCAATTTTCTGCCTTTAACAAGTCTCTTGCTGTGTTGCTGTTTGTAAAGCAGCCCAGAAAAGGAGTGGGGGGCTTTGCAACCGTTACTCGTGTGAGTGCTTTTCTTTATGGGATTGCCGGCGTGCGGGAGAGCTGCAGCCTCCAATTCCTCTCTACTTAAGGCACTGCTCAAGGAGCGAACCTGGAGTAGCTGGTGGAAGAGTGTTGTCTGCTGCCTGTAGCGAAAGGCTACTGACTGCAAAAGCAGCCCTCTACGTGAAATGCTGTGCTGGGTTTACATTAGCAAAGAAATCCCATCTTTTTCCAATACCAGGAGGAGATGTGGTGGAAAGGCGGAGGAGAGAGATGATAACTCAAGAGTTATATAAAGCCCATCTGAAGTTTCCATTCACACCACACAAGGAAAGTTGGAGACCTGGAGGACCTGAGCAGTTGTAGGAATCCCTTTGAGCTGGGAAGCGCTGGAGCTTCGCTCTCCCCATGGGGAACTGGGATGTAGACCAGATCTCCCCCTGAGATGGAGGTTGCAGACATAGGACGCTGAGCGGGACGATACTATTGCCATATCACCACGCAGCAAAGCCTTTCTCTGGCTCATCCATGCTGGGTGGGTGCAGTTTGCACCTCTCCAGCCAGAGTCCGAAATGCTGGAGGTTATTCGGCAATCAGGTCTTTCTGCAGGGTAGACTTGCCTGCAGCAGAGCCTAGCTGTGTGGGGTTGCATGGGAACAGAGTAGAACGGAACGGAACGGAATGGAACAGAATAGAATAGAACAGAACAGAACAGAACATTTCAGTTGGAAGGGACCTACAATGATCTTCTAGTCAACTGCCTGACCAATTCAGGGCTGACCAAAAGTTAAAGTATGTTATTAAAGGTGTTGTCCAAATGCCCCTTAAACACTGACAGGCTTGGGACGTCGACCACCTCTCTAGGAAGCCTGTTCCACTGTTTGACCACCCTCTCGGTAAAGAAATGCTTCCTGATGTCCAGTCTAAACCTCCACTGGCGCAGCTTTGAACCAGGTTGTGGCACCTTGACCTTCCCCATGGTCCCCTGCAGCATGTAAGCTATTACTCCCACCAACGCATCTGTATTTTTGGTCGCTCGTCATCTTACTGCGTTTCTCCAACTTTGCTTTGAGCCAAGAAAAGCTTCTAGCCCCATTTCTGAGGGTCCAGCGGCGCGCTTTTCTCTCTGCTCGTTCCTGCATGCTGTTTGCAGGGACGCAATTAGGGCTTGAGGCATCGCAGGGACGACTTGCCCTGACTGCCAGGAGTGGTGAGGCAGGATTTACCCGCTGCAGAATCCCAGAGAGCGTTGCGTAGCTCTCCTAATTTACTAGATTTCTGCGTGTTTACCACGGTGTCGCTGTAGATCAGCTCGGAACCGCTTGAGGAGCGCGGTTGCTGATGGGCTGTAATCAATAGCCTGGAGGGTAAGAGAGGGGTCAGCGGCTTCCAGAAACCCTGTCGCTTCTCGTGTTCATCACTTCCGAGTAGCGTAGGTTGAATCTTTCCGTGTGGGTTATTGCAACGTGTTGCTGCTCTTCATGGGAAAAAAACCCAGGATGCACGGGAGGGGATTTTCCTCTGCAGGAAAATCTGTTTCTCTTCCCACAAAGATACCTGGTTTCCATTTTGCTGAAAATTTCTTCCCAAATATTACAGAATTTGGTCAAGAAAATTAAATCTCAAATCCTTCTTGTGTTTTTTTTTGGTAGTTAATGAACATTTTAGGGAGGGAGGAGGAAGCATTTTGGTTTGACTGAAAGCTTGCAGGAACTGGTAAAAGCTTTTCAGGTTTCAGGCACTAAGAAGTGTCGAAGTCGTCATTGCTAGGAGCTGGGAGAGCAGTTGGTTTTCTCCATCGGTCTTAAGGCTCAAACATGTCGTGTTACGTGGAAATTTTGCAATTGAACAGAAAATGTTATCCCGCTTGAGCCTTGCGTTTTTTCACCAGGTGTTTAAGGGTGACCTTCGCTTTTGCTCCTGCTTTGCTGTCTGCCCTAACGCTGGTGGTCAGCGTTGATAACACCAACCCTTGGGCCACCGTTAGCTGTTGGAGCTACATCAGCCGCTGCCAAACATCCCCAACACCCATCAGTATACAAACTGTGGCAAAACAGGGCCGTATGAGTTTTTTTGGGCTCCTCAACATGATTTTGGGGACTTTCATGGGCAGCAGCAGTTACGGGAGAGGAACTGGTGTGTTCAGCACCGTGCACGGCCAAACCAACCAACCAAGCAGTGGGAATGTGTAATTGCAAGGATGGGCCGTTCTTCTTTGTTCTTCACGTTAAGTGTCCACGTTGACCCGTGTCATGTTGTGTTCGCAGTGGAAAGAGCATCATGGAAACCTTCCCAGTGAAATAGCTGTGACCACGGCACTGCCAGATCCTTTTATTCCCTCCCCCCCTCCCAAATGAAGCCTTGCAGCTCCTGGGATGTTTTTGTGAAATATAAATAAAAATCGGGAGAACAGCAGTTTTATTCTGAAGGAACAATGTCGCTCTTTGTTTGGAGGTCCTGCAGCAATTTGTGGGTATACGAGGAGCAAAATGTGAAGCTGGTTATAAAGGAAAGACAAGCCGGCTGCCTTTGCGTGCCAGCCGCGGGCAGCGCTGAAACGCGGTGAATTCCCTGGTGAAAGGTGCTTTTTAATCCAGTGTTTCTGCCTTGTGAGTGCTTGTTACAGCTGGCAAAGATACAGGGAGTCAGCCGAGTGCCGGTACCGCCGCACCGGTACAAGCTGTTAACTGGTGAGAATTGGCTCTTCCAGCCCACTAGGGTTTTTTTTGGTTTGTGAAAAAAAAAAAAAAAGAGGAGTTTCACTTTGCTTTGAATGCCTCTGTTACGGATGCGCAGATTTTTCCCGTCCTCCCTGACTCAGCCCCCGGCTCTCCCCTCCCTCCTCTTTGACGTGGGCGCTTCAGGGCAGGATCAAAGCGGGTGAAATTAGAAAGTCTCCTCCTTGGGGTGACTCATCGCTGGCTTTGGTCAAGCGCTTTGCGCTGGGTGATGTGAACAGCAGGAAGGGGAAGGGATGGATGTCTGCCTTGCCTAGATCCTCCCGGGGCTTCTGCACCCGGAGCCTGCAGCACTGGGGGGGGGGTGTCTGCTCATCTGCTCATCCTCACTTTGCGCCCAAGCTATCATAGCGTTCTGCTCATCGTACTTTAAAGCCAAAGCAAAATATGTCAGTTTTTACTCACGGAGGAAATCTTGTCAAGTCTGAGATCCGCTCAGATCTATTAAATTGGTTTTTTCCTTTATTTGCTGCAGAGGGTTTGAAGCGATGAGCAGCCCGGTGTTTCCCCAGGCTCCCGCAGGGCAGAGACTTGTGGCCAGCCAAAGCCAGGGCTTGATTTTTACACCTCGAGCATTGCATGGAAATTTTCTTTTTTTAAGTCCTGGCTACATTTTCGCTGGGAGGAGTGTGGCGGCATGGCGGGCTCTTCCTCTTCAGTTTGTGGGGTGCATGCAGCAAGCGTGGCTCCCCCGTACGGATGTTCTCTGTTGTCTAACTCTGGTTGCCAGCAGTAGACTCTGTGCCCCCATAGCTCCTGAGGTTCCTAAGAGAGCCAGGACAAAGCTCAGACTGAACCACAACCTTTCTCATCTTTTTTAAAAAAAAAAGTCATGGGAGAGCCGCACAAGCTTTTGGGCAACCTGGATTTGTGCAAGAAGCCAATTTGTCATGGAAGGGGTTATCTGGGGGGCAGGAGCATGCTTCTCACCCGCCCCAGACGCTTGTGAAATTCTTAACGAAGAAGGGAGGATAACCATTTCGTGGCTGGCAGATGCACAGATTCAGCCCGTTAGCCCACGCTGCCTGCGGTCCTCCTGAGCGGCCTTGGGAGCCGTTGGCTGGGACATGGAGGAGGATCCAACGTTCATCCCAAGGGGTGGGCTGAGCCCCCAGCATGGTCGGGGTCCCCCGTGGCCTTGTTGTCATCTTGCGGCTTGTCTGTGTGCAGCTGTGGCTGGAGGGGTCCCTACAGTCACCCCAACCAGGAGGGTGTTCTGGCACACTGAGACCCGCCTGAAGAAGCCAACCAAGGAGGTTCTCCCCTCCCGGCTCCTTGCTGCTCCAGGGTAAAAGCTTTGTTGAGGGGTGCAGGCATCTGCTCCAGGTTCATGACGCAGAGTTTTGAAAGACCAGTGCCAGCAACCACGGACACGACATTGCGCACAATCTTCTCCCTCCAGCTCCTGGTCTCCTCTTCCTGCAGGGCTCGGTGATGCCCGGTGGGACCGGAGGCAGCTCGGGCATGAAGGGGTTTTGCAGCATTTTAATGCAGTATTTTGCTAAGAGCAGCAGCAGATCATGACGGTGACTTTCATTCATAGCAGAACTTTCCTTAAAACTCTTCTCGTTTTTCTCCAGGCATTGCGTTTCCTCTTAATACGTGGAAATTACATTATTGGCCAGTGCGGTTCCAGCATTTATTTTTATTTTTAACATTTCCATGTCTGCTGTGGGACAGGAAGCAACGGTAGCAGGCCCTAGCATCCAAAGATAGGAACCGGTTTGTTTTAATCTTTTTTTTTTTTGGCCGCGTTAAATTTTGCTGAGCACGCCTTGGCCGAGCTCCAGGATGCTGGACCAAGCCCACCATATTCAGAGAGAAGTGAATAATTACTACTTTGTGGTGGTAACGCGGGGAGGACCGAAAAAGTGTTTGCAAAACGCTTTGAAGATAATGACACCCCCCAGTTGTATGAGTGGCGGCGTTACAGAGCCATGCTGTAGATAGCTCGTTAATGCTCGGTGATTAGAGGATCGGACAAGAAACACCATTTCCAAAGGCGCCCGATTTGGACTTCCTTTAAGAAGGGAGTGGTGAAAGGGAGGGCTTAGCCAAAAATAAACGAGCATCTCAAAGGCAGATGGTCCTATTCACAGACCTAAAATTACACCGGCAAGGGCCAGGCGGGATGAAAGGAATTAGCATCTGGTGGCGCAGGGAGGGCAGTGGCACCGCGCGGGGTGGGTGACCAGATGGCCTGGGCTCTGTCGGATGTCCTTCTGCAGGCGGTTTCAACCTTTCCCTGCTTGCAGACCTCTATATATTTAATTTTTTTTTTATTTTTTTTTTTTTTTCCGGGGAGGTGCAGATTCCTCCGGAGCAAATGTAGGCTCGCTGGCAGGAGGCTCGCCTTCTCCCAGTTCCCTTTTATGGACCTGTTAACACCCAGCTTCTGCAGCCACTGCAAGCCGGAGCGAGCGAGTGCCGAGGAGCCCTCGGCTCAGGCTGGGACTTCTCGGCAGCAGAGCACCGTGGTTAATCCCAGGGATAGGCACACCAGCCCCAGTCGGGAGGGAAGCCCGTAAAGGTTCAAGCACCTGTTTTTTCAATAAACGTGCAGCTGGTCACCTAATTTCTGTGGACTCCTTGCGTTATCCTAGCTGAAATTAGGTGCAATGCGGAGCCGCTGGCTGTGGCCACTCTGGATGCTTGGGGCACTGTCCTCCTGCATCCCGGATGGATGCTCGCCAGCTGTTCCCCGGAGCAGCGTTTCGGGGTGCCAGAGGGGCCAATGCTTGTCTAAGGGATTGGTTTCCCCGTCTCAGCAGCAAAAGCCTTTTGCAGAGCCGTGCTGTGAATCCCATCAGCAGCCCGATCTAGGTTAAAATGACCTTTTTTAGTTTATTGCCCCACTCCTGATGTTATTTTTAGCCCGGAGGAGGCCGATGACCTGGTTCATGGCACAACCCCACAAACGTTGGAGGGGTAGGGACGTGGAGCCCGGTGCAGGTGCCGGTGTACTCCTTGCACCCCATTGCCTGGGAACCCCTTGCACCCCATTCCCAGCCTCAACCCGCGGGTCGCTGCAAGTGCATTTCTATAGTCAAACAGCATTTGAAAACTCCTAAGGTTTAAAAGCACTGTTGCAACACGAGAGAAAACCTAAGAACCGCAATTTAAATCCTTCTCCCCCTCCTTGCGGATACGGGGGATTCAGGGAGGGACTGGGTTTGGTCCAGGGTTTGTAAATGTTAATTATACAATATATCATACCATTCTGCAAAGGACAGGGCAGAAATCTCTGGAAGAAGTCGCGGACCGGTGGGGGTTTGCCTTCCTACGTAGCCACATTTATTTTTATTTTACTTTTGAGCTAGTATTCCAGGAAAGCCCATTAAAAGCTGGCAGCCGCCTGCTAGCGAGCAGCTTGCCGGAGCTGAGCGCCGATGTGTGATGCCGGAGGAGCCGCGCCGACGGTTGGGGATGACTGATGGCACGAGGTGTCGGTGGAAAGGAGGGGAAAAGGGGGATGTTCTCACTCCGCTGAACTTCCTTCCTTTGTGTTTCCTATTAAGCCGAGGGAACCGCGCTGGTGCGGCTGCTTTTGCAGCCTTCCAAGCTCCGATTTAATTGTGGATGATTTCATCCTGGCCTTTTTATGTTGAAGCCAGTGGCCTGCGTCATGCAGCAGTGAATTTAGGCAGATTTTATTTGCATGTGAGTCACTGAGCTTTTCCAGCTGAATGTCACCAACTTGGAATTTTTGTCTGATTTTGTTGATGTTTTTGTCTCTTGGTGTTTTTCCACCAGGCTTTTTCCCTACCCTTCGCTGCATCCACACCACACCCCCCCGTCCTTCCGCAACCCCCACCCGAAAAAATAGGAAAAGGCGAAATACGCGTTTGAGTTGGCAGTGGGAAAGGACGGGATTAGGAATGTTCGGGGAGCCGGAGGGGAAAAGGATGCTTTATGTCGCTGAGAGGGAAGGACTGAAGCCAAGTCAAATTGAGGGCTCTAATTTGGGAGCGGTGTTATTACAGGTCAGAGGGAGTCAGTTACTGGCTAAATTGGGAGCGCTGTCACATGCAGGAGCTGTAAAATGCTGCTCACATGGCTGGGGCACACAGGCTCTTGGACAACGCGGTTTGGTTTTGTTGACAACGCTTGAAAAAAAAAAAAAAGAAAAGAAAAGAAAAGAAAAAATAAAATCTGTTTATTTTCCCTCAAAACATAGGCTCCGTAGCAGTGGCCCTCTGCCTCCCGTGCCTGCTCATCCCAGCCCTCGCCTGCCCTTTGCACAGAGAAGTTTATAAATAGAGCAACTCCTCCATTATGTGCAGCTTCAGTCTCTTTATTTTTATACTGGAATCTGTTCAATGATTAACAGTTTAAACCATGTGCTGTATATCAATACCTTACATACCCTTCATAACTTATTTTTAGTATTATTTTTCCCCCCTTCTAAATCCTTTATCCATGTTAGGCAACATGGTTGTGACATTCAGATCATTTTATTTCTTTTTTAGCCTTTGAAGAAACTTATCTGCATTTCAATTGCGCTTTTGCTAAAAGGCGTTTTGCAATTGAAATTAAGAAGTCAGAGGAGTATTTCCTCTGTGCCTGCGGTTGTGCCTGCGGTCTCCTCACTCAAAGCAAGGAGCATTTGGGCTTTTTTATGGATTAGGCTCAAAGAAGAGATACAGAAATCGCGTATTTTATTTCTTTGGCTTCCTGCATCCTAGGAAATTCCGCTGGAAATCTGGATTTGAGGGTGTGCGACGGCATATGAGCAATATAACCTCAGCGTAAGTGAAAGCAGGCAGTGAACTCGTTTCCCACCTGTACACCCGTGTCCCAGAAGCAGCAAAACCAGCGGCGCTTTGCTCATGAGCTCCAAGAAGTGATGGAACTTCTGGAAGCAATCTGCAAGCCCCTGTTTAATTAGATTTTTTAATCCTTGCTGACCCATCCCGTTGCCGTGGGCCAGGCTGCCTCTGCGGGCCGGCTAAGCTCAGCTAACTTTGCACGGCAGCCAACAAAAGCCACTTGACCCAGGATCTCGTCGGGATATCTTTGTCCATCAGACCTGGCACGGCTGCTCTGATATTTCTGTCTTCTCGTTGCATGCACAAGGGCTGATGGATTCCCCTCCGCTCCGCTGGCCAAAAGGGACAGCATTTTGATGGCATTTCTGCTGCGATAGCTTTCTTCCACCCACCCTGTATGGCTGGTGCTCCTGCCTTCTGCTGCTCTCCTGCACCTGTGGGTAGAGGTGGAGAAACACCTCACCTGATGGTGTCCACACCGTTGATGGTGCTTTTGCAGTTTTGCATGTTCTCTCTTGTCAGGTGGGACCCAGGCACTATTTTTCTGCACTTTCAAAAGACCGTCCTCCCCATCTGAGGCTTGGGAGCATGATGCCTCTGATACACTGGAGCTTGTGCGCTCCAGCGAGTGAAGAGAAACCGGCACTGTGACTGGTTGTCCAGTGTCAGGCTGGATTCACTCCTCAGGACAGCTTTGTAGGAGGCTTGTTGGTTTGTCTACCAAGCGTCTGTCCTCCTCCTGGCCTTTGGGTGAGATGTGAGGCGGTGGTACCTCATCCTTGCTGATGCTCCATCTGGCTCTGAGCTCTTATTTCTGACACGGAATCGTTTCCCATGTGTATCTGTCCAAGGGCTGAGCACTCGGACAGAAATTGTGGGATTTTTCACTCTTGTTTCACACCCATTGGCACTGCTGTCATCAATGCAGTCATACCTCCATGAGACCATGCCGGTTGGACCACACCTTGTGAAATTCATAATGCAAATTCATCATTCCCAAGGTGTTCGTGGACAGTCCCATGCACAAATACAGGCTGGGCAGAGAGTGGATCGAGAGCAGCCCTGAGGAGAGGGACTTGGGGGTGTTGGTGGATGAGAAGCTCCACATGAGTCAGCAACGTGCGCTTGCAGGCCCAGAGGGCCAACCATATCCTGGGCAGCCTCACCAGCAGCGTTGCCACCAGGTTGAGGGAGGAGATTCTGCCCCTCTGCTCTGCTCTCATGAGACCCCACCTGGAGGACTGCGTCCAGCTCTGGGACCACCAACATCAGAAGGACATGGACCTGTTGGAGCGGGTGCAGAGGAGGGCCACAAAGATGATCCGGGGGCTGGAGCCCCTCTGCTGTGAGGACAGGCTGAGAGAGTTGGGGTTGTTCAGCCTGGAGAAGAGAAGGCTCCGGGGAGACCTTAGAGCCCCTTCCAGTGTCTGAAAGGGGCTACAGGAAAGGTGAGGAGGGACTCTTGATCAGGGATTGGAGCGATAGGACAAGGGGTAACAGTTTTAAACTGGCAGAGGGGAGATTTAGATGAGATACTAGGAAGAAATTCTTGACTGTGAGGGTGGTGAGACACTGGCCCAGGTTGCCCAGAGAAGCTGTGGCTGCCCCATCCCTGGAGGTGTTCAAGGCCAGGTTGGATGAGGCTTTGAGCAACCTGGTCTAGTGAGAGGTGTCCTTGCCCGTGACAGGGAGGTTGGAACTAGATGATCTTTAAGGTCCCTTCCAACTCTGACCATTCTATGATTCTATGATTCTCCACGCCAGTGCTGGCCACGTCACCTTGAGGAGCTCAAACGCCATCGTACATGCGGTGTAGGTTCACTTGGCACCTGCGGGGCTTTTGATAAGGTTTCCCAGTGTGTCATCTTTGCTCTGAGTCAGTGAGATGCTCTCAATGTTGCAAAGCTCTGCACTAAATTAAAAGTCGTGTTGCTAGGGAGTGGTGTGATAATACGTGGTATTACGCTCCATAGCAGAAGTGTGCAACAGATACAGCCTAGGAAACAAATCCATAAAACCTCCCATTGGATGCATGGTATGAAAATCAAGTGTACTTCAGCTTGGTCTTAAGTATGTCATGGAAAAAGACTCCCGCTCCTTATGAATTTCCTGAAAGTCTGCTTTGGGCTGAAAACCGTAGTGGCTGCAGCCAATTTAGAGAAGGAAAAATCCCTGCTCTTGTTGCTGTCTGCAGAAGCACACTTAATGATCGTGCCATGCGATTCTCCAGTGCTAAAAATATATTGCTTCTGGGTTTGTACAAACAGCCTCCTAATAACTGGAGCTCTGGCAAGCTTGCAAGGTAGAGGGGGAAAATAGTGTAAAAAATGTGAAAATCTTTTTTCTTTCTACTCAGTCTGCAGCACAGTAGAGCTGAGCTCATCCATCCTTGTTGCTCTCAGCATGAATTAAGGGATGTTTTGTTGAGGGATCTCCCAGTTTGTTCTTTTTCTGACCAAAACAGTGGGCGTTTTGCTCCCTTTTGAGTTTACAGCTTGGATGGAGAGCGCTGAACTCCCTGCCCTGCTGCTCTGTCTGCTGGGGTGGTTTCATCAGCCTGTTTGGGGTGATGGGATGAGAAGATCTGATCAAGGGTCTTTGAGGATGGCTTCAGTGCTGAAATTCCCAACTCTTGCGAATGCTGTCTCTGTTGTGAGATCAAGAAGCAAAGTCCAAGGTTGAGATACTCAGCCTGGGGACATCCTTTCCAGTCATTTCGTCCCCGCAAGGAAGGGACCAGTGCCACAAAACAGACACTTTACGGGGCTGCCATTGCTTTGGAGAGCTTAATGGAGAGGGGAGCTGCCAGTAGTAAACAGCTGAACTTGCTGCCCAAGGAGAACTGCCTTTAAAAGGGCATCAAGTTGGGTAGGGTTCTTGTCTTATCCCCCACAGGGTTTTTGGTTTTGGGGTTTTTTTTGGGAGGGGAGGCGGGGTCACCAGAAGCTGCGTGTCATATGATCACCCTCTCCTTAGCCTGGCTTCCCAAGAAGAGTTGCAAGAAATTGGCTGTTCTTCAAAAGCGAAGTGCATTCAAGATGTAGCAACCAGCTCCCTGGTGCTCACCTCGCCTCCACATCAGGCTAGCTTTGAGGGTAGCCTGATCCGAGGGCTGGAGCACCCCTGCAATAAGGACAGGCTGAGAGAGTTGAGGCTGTTCAGCCTGGAGAAGAGGAGAATCTGGGGAGACCTTAGATCCCCTTCCAGTACTTAAAGGGGGCTTATAAGAGATGGGGACAGACTTTTTAGCAAGGCCTATTGTGATAGGGCAAGGGGTAATGGCTGTAAACTACAAGAGGGAAAATTCAGACTGGATGTAAGGAAGAAATTTTATATGCTGAGGGTGGTGAGACACTGGTGCAGGTTGCCCAGAGAGGTGGGAGATGCCCCATCCCTGGAAGCATTCAAGGTCAGGTTGTATGGCATCTGAGCAACCTGATCTGGTTGAAGATGTCCCTGCTCATGACAGGGGGTTGGACTAGATGGCTGTTAAAGTTCCCTTCCAACCCAAACCATTCCATGATTCTATTATTTGTTTCGGAGCACTGCCCAGCAGGAACACACCTTTTATAAACCACAGAAACTAAGGCCAGTGATGGCCAACATGCTTCTTGCAACCCAGCTGTGCCGGCAAACCTGTCCATGCTGCCTTGGCAATGGGTGTTGAAGAACTTGGCCGTTGCACGCAGGGGGTGTTGGGGCCAGTTGCAAGAAGGCTGTGTCTTTTGGACAGAATTGTCTTCAGTGGTTAAATTCACATCACTACATTTAACAAATCAAAGGGATATTGCATAGTTAATTTACATGGAGCTTCTTTGTCTTGGTCATTAAAGATGGAGAAGATGCTCCTTCCTGAAGTCCTCTGTGCTCCTGTCAGTGCTGAATCCTGCAGTATAATCAGAAATGCTTTGCTTTTGATGGCTGTACAGCTCTTGTCTTTGATTTTCCAAGGAACCAGTATTGCCTCCAGCGGAGACTTCCCCGGCCACCCCTTTTGTAGGGTGCGCTGTGCCTATTGCTCCATTTTTATGGCATCTCTTCCCTGCGTCCACACTGGTCTGTTCACCTCCCCTCCTGCTCAGAGCTTCTCTGCAGAAACCGCTCGGGTGGAAAAGAGACATTAGGAAAGTAATTAATGTATTTTTAGCCTCTTAGAATATGATGTAGCTGCTGGAAACACGGAGAAGAGCCAGCACCATATGAACCGATAGGTTGCAGCACATCACCGGCAAATTTTCCGTTGGGTGCTGGTGCTCCTTGGCACTGTCGCAGAGCCAGGCTGCAAGGTGGGTCATGGGTGATGGAGAAGGGAGGTTGTGCACATGCCTTGTGAGATATAAGGCTTGGATTGCTGTCTGTCTGTCCTCTCCTTATGGGTGCTGATGAACAAAAGGTCCTTCTGTCCTTCAGAGAGGTCACCTGCACTTAAATCTGCACAGAAGCCAACCAGCTCGGGAAAGGGGGAACTGAGCGATTGCCTTTTTGTATCTCTTTATACACCAAAGACGCTGGGGTAGCGCTGAGCCGTGCAGCCACCTTGGACCCAGAGGTTCATGGCTGTCGGGGTGGGTGCTCCGGGAGGCAAAGCGCAGAGTCCCCGTTGCCATGAGTAGCAGTACCCAAGGCCTCCTGGTGTCCAAGACTTGTTTGCAGACCTTCTGGCTTTTCCATTCTCCTAACCAAGGCTTGTTACGAGGAAAGAGCTTGGCCACTACGCCCCAAATTTCTCCCCAAGTCGGGCTGTTAGACCTGCACAGGAGGGAGCAAAACACCAGCTGAGAGGTTTTCTCGTTTTTTCCTCTGTCAAATCCTGTGTTATCTGCCGGGACGAGCGGTTTCAGGCACCTGGGAAAAAGCAGTCTGTGGGATGTAGAGCTGGCCTCTCCAGGCTGCTGCGGCACGGAGATGCGGGAGGTGCCAGGAAGCCACGGGTGCTGGATCCAGCAGGCGCTGATGCTGTTTGGCACGGCTCCCGTTGCCTTCAGACGTATAGGATTAGGTCCTCCCGCTCCACGCTGAGGTCAGCTCTAGCGCAGGCATAAATTCAAACCCGTTTGAACGTAACAGGGGGAGGTTGATGAGGTTTACACAGCGCACTGCAGCTTCCCGGCCCGTAGACGTGTTTAGAGACATCACCGGTGTCTTCTTGGCTGCGTTAGCCACCGTTTTGCATCGATTTGGGTGAGATGAGGAGCAGGATTCAGGTTCACCGGCGTTTCGATGTCAGCTTGCATCTCCGTCTTGTGCAATTGGCAGGTCTGCAATAACCTTTATCATCGAGATTTTTTTTCCTTTTAATTAGCGTTGGTTGCAGCAACGAAAAGGCACATGCTGAAATTCTTATTTTTTGGCCTCTCGTGCCAGGTTTAACAGCGAGGGTACTGATGTGCTCTGGATGGGGTACAGAGAGGGTTTCCAACAGGGTTCTCACTTTGTTTTCTGTAATGTTGGTCTTTTGAGTGATTTAGGAAGAGAATGATGTGAATTTGCCCAAACAAAGTATCGTGAATGGGTCAGTGTGCAGGTGCTAATTACTGCAAATAATAATTGAAATCCCTTCATCTGGAAACACACTGCAGTTCACCTTCAGTCGAGCTGCTGCGGCGGGAGCAGAGGTTTGCATCCGCAGCAGCGTCAGAGAGGAGATTTGTGTGATGGGTGGTGGGGAGCTGGACCATCTCAAAAATCAGTAAATCCAGTCGCAGGAAGGCTGGGACTGACAGCAACCTGCCCTTGGTCGGTAGGCTCGATGCAAATTGACTTGTGGTTGAAATTTCTTCATTTTTTGCTCTTCTGCTTTTAACTTTGCTGCAAACCACCCTGTGTGAGGTGGGGTATGGTCTCTCCACCCCACTCAGGCTTTTCACCAATTCATCAATTCACCAAGATACGACCCAATTCACTGGAATTCATAGAGCCAGTAGAATTGTTACCGTGGGCTCAGGATTAATGGGCGTAGAGCCATGACCTGTTAGAGACAGGACATTTAGCTTCTGCTAAGCTTACCAGAAACGAGAGTGGAAGGTGACTTGAGTGCGGAGTCACGAGTACCTTCACTTGAGAAAACACAGGACATCAGGGAGCTCTTTAATTCAGACCAGAATTTATCCTGAAGTCAGGTGAATTCAAGCTTAAACCAGATAAATTCAACTGGAAGGGAAGGCAGACTGAAGTGTTTGGGACACCTGGGAACAAATAGCCAGCAGATGTAGGGTTGGGGTTTGTCTCTTGGTGGCTGTTCACTGGGAGATGACATTTTGGCCGGACAGAGGTTGTTGGGCTGTGTTCATATGCAGGGCCAGGTTTATTGACTCCCCTTTGCCCTGAAATGATGAAGACACTCGTGCAACTCTAGTAGGTGTTAGATACCAGCGCTTACCTCGATTACTGCGGATTTTGGTGATTTCGATGGAAGCGCAGCATCTTGCATGCATGTATGGAAGAGCTGGTGGGTAGTGATGTGCTACTGGGTCTTTATGCAGCAGGAGGAGTCCGGGCATTAATTTTTCTGCCTCTGCCAAAAAAGTGGGTGCCTCCACATAGCTCTGCCCATTGCCTGGAGCTGGTGTCACATCAGTAATCCAGGAAACGGCAAACAATGGGAACCTCTTTGGGAGCTGCTGAGGAAGACATCCTGCAAAACCTTCCTGCAAACCCAGAAACAGCCATCACTTGTGCCGGGAGAGCCAATTTCAGGCTTGCCTGAAGCACTTGCAAGCTGCCTAAGCACGGATTGGATTTCTGCTTTGCCATTGGCCATCCAAGACATGAAAACCTCGGTGTTATCTGTCCCTAGGAGGACTTGGTTGCCAGCCAGGAGGACCCAGTTCCTCCCTCCAGTCCCTAATGCTGCAGCATGTCACTTTGCAAGATCAGAGATCCCAGCCTAAATTTTTGGTACAAACGCCATTTTTTCTCCCTGAGGACATCTGAGAGTGCCAGTCCATTCAGCTCTACTGCGAAGGTGCTCTGTTTGGTGGGTGCCCTTCACATGCGCCCATCTAACTGGTAGTCATTTCTGGCTTGGACAAATTATCTGAATGGGCTTTTGAGAACTTTTTGTGGAGTATGTTGTTAAACTGAAAACAAGGGTATATAATAAAACAGTAATTTAAGAGCAGTTTGCTGACAGCTGGACCCCTTAAACGCACTGACTTACCCTTGTGGAGTGATGATACCAAGCCTGCTATTTGAACGTACTCTTTGTCACTCGGAAAATCCTTGGGCAGTTTTTAAAGCACTTCCAGTCTTTAATTATTGTCCTTGTTACTCATGATAAGCTGTTGTCTCGCTCATAAATTACACATCATTCATCTTACCTGCTTTGTCGAAGCCCCAGTGAACATATTTGTCTACCTTGCTTGTGAAATGGGATGTCGTACATGACAACAGGAGGATAACCCAATTTCTGCTTTCAAAATGAAAAGGTTTATCTTGGTTGGGGTTGGTTGTTTCGGGGGGGTTTTTTTAAGCATTTGAGAGGTACCACACGTTGCCGTTGTTCCTGGGAGACGTCTCACCTGGTGAGACACACACGTTCATGTCCCTGTTCAAGCTGCCCTCGGCAGTCCCTCTGGGCAGGGTCGGTGTTTTCGAGGTGGAGACCAGAGGTCTATTTGCAAAAAATCAAAAATAAAAGAAAAAACCAAGCAGTTAGATACTTCAGGGATTCTAAATGCAGGCACCAGTGTGCTACCTGCTTTGGTTTGTGCAGGTGTCCACAGGGACTGTGTGTATCCCTGCTTTTGTCCATCCAGGCTGGCTTTACTGTCGGACAACTGTGACTGTTCCAGGTCCATCATGAACAGCTTCAGGAGCTCCACGTGCCACGCCGGCGGTTGAAATAACTCAGTCATCTATCAGGAGGCAGGTTCGAAGTAAAAGCAAGAAGGTCCTTCATGCAGTGCCGTGTCAGAGGCGGATCCGTCCCCGCGGGACGTGAAGGCAATTAACAGTTTGCAGGGATCTAGAAGTGATTAAGCAGATTTGTGCCAGAGAAATTTGACGAGCGCTTATTAAATTGACAAACATCACCTCTTTCTCAAGCCAGAAAGCCCCGTTTTTGGGGATAGCATTGGACCTATTCATAGCGCAGCCCAGGTTTCAGCCTTGGAAGCAGGACCCGGCTATATTTGGGGCTGTATTTATGCGCAGGGACTCTGCACGTGCATCAGCTGTGCTGTCTGGAAGCAAAATTGTATCGGTTAAATAATCCTATGTTAGAAAGTAGTTTTGCACCCCACCTTCATTCAGCTTCTCACCCAAGAAAAAGAGTCCCGAAATGAAAATTGGGATTTTCTGCTTCGGGAGTGCCCGCAGGTCCCATCCCTTCCCAGTACAGGGTCACAGGACTGGTGTGGGTGCTGGCTTCTTAGGGTGCTCATGGTCAGTTGTTATTTTAGCTCATCTCCAAAAGGAGATGTCGGTGCATTGACGGCAATGGCCAGGACAGGGAATCTGGGGAGTTTCGGAGCAGCAAGGCGGAGTTTCTAACTTTGGGGCTTTCTCTATGCTCAGATTTGCCTGCTGCAAATATCCATAGTCTTGCCATCCCTTAAAGCAGCGCGAGCCTTGTGATGGAAAGCATCAGGCATCCTTGAAGCCGCACCCGGGGGAACTAATGAGGCTGTAAAGTGATTAGCGCCTGCCACCCCGTACACCACCACAGGTAGCGTGCCGGGACCCTGGGATGTGGGAGCCTGAAACTGGGACGCATCCCAACCACGGCTGACCCAGGGGGGCTTGTTCTGGCAATAAAAGGTGAGACATCCCAAATGTCTGGGGGTGCCTGGCAGCGGGTAGGGAGCTAAGCGGGAGCTCCTGTGTTTGGGGAGAGGCTGGAGAGGGGCTTCGGGGGGGTCACCGGCCCCTCTCCCCCTGCCCAGAGGCAGCTCCAGCTTTCCTCCTCCCACGCCACCCTCTCCAGATCCCTCTATTTTCTGGCAGATAGGATTAAGCCTGACCTTCCGCCCCATCTCAGAGAGAGCCAAACCTCTTTTGGATCTAATTATTTTCCATTTTTGTTTAATTGCGCACATCCTGCTGTTGGCTGAGAAGGAGAGCGGCTCCTGCTTGGGCTGGGGCAGGGAAGGGCACCCGGCCCCTCGCCGGCTTTCGGATCAATGCTCCATCTCTTTGGGGTTGTGATTTTAAGCCCCCAAATCTCTTGGAGATCTGAGGCAAGTTTCCCAAGAAGCAGCTCTGGCACCATCCTCTGTTTCTCCAGTGGTGACCTCCACTCTGGGATCACCCCACGTGAGGAAGCCACCTGCCTCCCCCATCCTCCTCCTCCTCCCCTGTACCCAGTTTGCACTGGGCTCTGCTTTTTCTGCATGTGTTTTGCTGCATAATGCCTACGTACAAGTGGCACCGACTTCTTTTAGCAGTGCATTACATGCCTTTTTTTAATGATCTTTTGATTTCTCGGTTCATCCGAGCTGCTGCAAAATCCCCCAGCCTCTCCCCACAGACGGTGCCGGGCTGGGGTTTGGCTGTGCTGGGTGGAAAGCGCTGCCGAATCCCCCCAACGGCGATGATAAAACGCGACGGTGATAAGGGAAGGGGTGAAATCCCTCTGCGGGAGGAGGGGAGGAAATAAGACGGGTTTTCACCTCCCAGGCTGCCGGCCAAGAAGCAGGGGAGAGAAGGGACAGATAAATCAGATTAAGCGTGACACAAAGCTTTGCCTGCAGCAGAATGACATCCGCATATGGAAAATACGGAGATGCTCTGGTGGGCAAACACTCAGGCTTCACTTGGTGCAAGAGAGAGGTCTGGAAAGTGTCCCCCATGTGCAGTAGGTCTTGTGCGCAACCAGTAGCGTTCCACAACCAAGCAACCTGACCAAACAATTTGTCCACAGTAGGTGCTAAATGGCATCCTGCTGTGTCCGTGTCTGGCATCTCGGTGTTGGTGTTCCCCGCCTCGGGGCTCGGAGGCGGTCACAGGAGAGGTGGTGAACAGGGACTTGTGTCGAGCCTCAGCTGGTGCCGTTCACAGTCGTCCTTGCAGCACAAATGTGCCTCCACCACCTTTACAAACGAATGATCCAGACTCACGTTGACTTCTGCGCTCTGTGGACTTAGAGTGAAAATAGCGATAGCAACAAGAAATCGTAATGAGACGGCTCTGTGGCCAAGACCACGTGTTTCAGGGGAAGGCAAAGGCAAAGCTGTGTAGGCTGTTCTTGCAGAGAAGGTGTTATCCCTAGTTCCCACTGGCAAGGGAAGATGGGGAAAGCAGGGATGGGAACGCACCCACTGCAAAGAAAAAGGAAGGATTTGGGGTTTATTTCTCTGTGCCTGGCAGCTTTGCCTGTGCCAGGTCCCCTCCCATCCATGCCATATGGACATCCCAGTGGTTCCATCCCCAGGAGGATTTAGATGCCGTGTCCCATCTAAGAGCTTCCAAAAGCAAAGGAACCGATGTGCAGGGTTTGGCACTAACCGGGGAAAGGCCCTACTGCAATAGCCCACTTCTGGGTCATGGGGTGGTGGAAGGGTTGGGTTCGCTGCTGGACAGCAGCGTGGGTCTTCCAAGAGCAAATCTGATGGGTGATCCTATGGATGGACGTCCAGATCTTCATTTCACTGGTGTGAGTTTGGTTACCCTAGCTCAAAAGTACATGAAGTATATAGAGTTCATCAATGATTTAGAGC
>VFFE01009012.1:398371-415711 GCA_008921705.1 Burhinus oedicnemus | reverse complement strand
TGACGGCAATGGCCAGGACAGGGAATCTGGGGAGTTTCGGAGCAGCAAGGCGGAGTTTCTAACTTTGGGGCTTTCTCTATGCTCAGATTTGCCTGCTGCAAATATCCATAGTCTTGCCATCCCTTAGAGCAGCGCGAGCCTTGTGATGGAAAGCATCAGGCATCCTTGAAGCCGCACCCGGGGGAACTAATGAGGCTGTAAAGTGATTAGCGCCTGCCACCCCGTACACCACCACAGGTAGCGTGCCGGGACCCTGGGATGTGGGAGCCTGAAACTGGGACGCATCCCAACCACGGCTGACCCAGGGGGGCTTGTTCTGGCAATAAAAGGTGAGACATCCCAAATGTCCATGGGTGCTTGGCAGCGGGTAGGGAGCTAAGCGGGAGCTCCTGTGTTTGGGGAGAGGGTGGAGAGGGGCTTCGGGGGGGTCACCGGCCCCTCTCCCCCTGCCCAGAGGCAGCTCCAGCTTTCCTCCTCCCACGCCACCCTCTCCAGATCCCTCTATTTTCTGGCAGATAGGATTAAGCCTGACCTTCCGCCCCATCTCAGAGAGAGCCAAACCTCTTTCGGATCTAATTATTTTCCATTTTTGTTTAATTGCGCACATCCTGCTGTTGGCTGAGAAGGAGAGCGGCTCCTGCTTGGGCTGGGGCAGGGAAGGGCACCCGGCCCCTCGCCGGCTTTTGGATCAATGCTCCATCTTCGGGATTGTGATTTTAAGCCCCCAAATCTCTTGGAGATCCGAGGCAAGTTTCCCAAGAAGCAGCTCTGGCACCATCCTCTGTTTCTCCAGTGGTGACCTCCACTCTGGGATCACCCCACGTGAGGAAGGGGAGTCCGGCCACAGCCACCTGCCTCCCCCATCCTCCTCCTCCTCCCCTGTACCCAGTTTGCACTGGGCTCTGCTTTTTCTGCATGTGTTTTGCTGCATAATGCCTACGTACAAGTGGCACCGACTTCTTTTAGCAGTGCATTACATGCCTTTTTTTAATGATCTTTTGATTTCTTGGTTCATCCGAGCTGCTGCAAAATCCCGCAGCCTCTCCCCACAGACGGTACCGGGCTGGGGTTTGGCTGTGCTGGGTGGAAAGCGCTGCCGAATCCCCCCGACGGCGATGATAAAACGCGACGGTGATAAGGGAAGGGGTGAAATCCCTCTGCGGGAGGAGGGGAGGAAATAAGACGGGTTTTCACCTCCCAGGCTGCCGGCCAAGAAGCAGGGGAGAGAAGGGACAGATAAATCAGATTAAGCGTGACACAAAGCTTTGCCTGCAGCAGAATGACATCCGCATATGGAAAATACGGAGATGCTCTGGTGGGCAAACGCTCAGGCTCCACTTGGTGCAAGAGAGAGGTCTGGAAAGTGTCCCCCACGTGCAGTAGGTCTTGTGCGCAACCAGTAGCGTTCCACAACCAAGCAACCTGACCAAACGATTTGTCCACAGTAGGTGCTAAACGGCGTCCTGCTGTGTCCGTGTCCGGCATCTCGGTGTTGGTGTTTCCCACGTCGGGGCTCGGAGGCGGTCACAGGAGAGGTGGTGAACAGGGACTTGTGTCGAGCCTCAGCTGGTGCCGTTCACAGTCGTCCTTGCAGCACAAACGTGCCTCCGCCACCTTTACAAATGAATGATCCGGACTCACGTTGACTTCTGCGCTCTCTGGACTTAGAGTGAAAATAACGATAGCAACAAGAAATCGTAATGAGACAGCTCTGTGGCCAAGACCACGTGTTTCAGGGGAAGGCAAAGGCAAAGCTGTGTAGGCTGTTCTTGCAGAGAAGGTGTTATCCCTAGTTCCCACTGGCAAGGGAAGATGGGGAAAGCAGGGATGGGAACCCACCCACTGCAAAGAAAAAGGAAGGATTTGGGGTGTATTTTCTGTGCCTGGCAGCTTTGCCTGTGCCAGGTCCCCTCCCATCCATGCCATATGGACATCCCAGTGGTTCCATCCCCAGGAGGATTTAGATGCCGTGTCCCACCTAAGAGCTTCCAAAAGCAAAGGAACCGACGTGCAGGGTTTGGCGCTAACTGGGGAAAGGCCCTACTGCAATAGCCCACTTCTGGGTCATGGGGTGGTGGAAGGGTTGGGTTCGCTGCTGGACAGCAGCGTGGGTCTTCCAAGAGCAAATCTGATGGGTGATCCTATGGATGGACGTCCAGATCTTCATTTCACTGGTGTGAGTTTGGTTACGTGTCCCACCTAGGAGCTTCCAAAAGCAAAGGGTCTTTAACTCTAAGGCTTCCCTCTTCCTTTCTCAGCCAGTACCTACGTTTAATTATTCTGTGCAAAGCAGCAGAGCTGCTCCAAAGTATTTTGAGGTTGCTCCTGTCCAGAATACCCTACATTCAGTGGATAGAGCCTGGCTTGGGGTGGAGAGGTTGTGTTTGGATCCTTCAAAGAGTGGCTTCAGTCCCACTGTGCTTTTGGCAAAAAATGTTGGTGAGCCGGAAGGGCTCAGGATGGTGAATTATAACCCAAGATAAAAGTTGCTCTGCATTGCATCAGAAGGTGTATGTCAGGTACCTGCTGTGGAGTGGACCTTGCGTTCTGCTACAGTTGCGTATTTTTTGCAGCTTCACTTAGGTTGAGCGTTTCTTTTCCAAATCCCTTTCTTTAGCACCAAAACAACCTCGCAGCATCTCCACGGGAATGGGAGGACACCCAGAGTACTGAAACTCACTTCTGCAGATTAAGTGGTTCCTTCTCTACCAAAGCTGTGCCACACCGTGTCCCTTGTGCCTCTCGGCACAGTGGCACAAGATGGCTTGGGCACACCGGTGGCCGGGTCAGGAAGCAGCTCTGGAGGAGGGATGGGTCTGCGGAGAAGTAAATACCACTGCAGAAGGTTCCAGCGAGAGCTGTCGGTGTTTCCAGCAAGCCATCTAGTGGCTTCCTATTAAAACGGTTGCATGCCTTCAAACTGGGAAGGCAAAGCTGGAGGGGTGAGTGCTGCTCACCACCGCAGTTGTGTCGAGGAACCAACGTGCAGGGTTTGGCACTAACCAGGGAAAGGCCCTACTGCAATAGCCCACTTCTGGGTCATGGGGTGGTGGAAGGGTTGGGTTCGCTGCTGGACAGCAGCGTGGGTCTTCCAAGAGCAAATCTGATGGGTAATCCTATGGATGGACGTCCAGATCTTCATTTCACTGGTGTGAGTTTGGTTACCCTAGCTCAAAAGTACATGAAGTATATAGAGTTCATCAATGATTTAGAGCAGCTTCCTCTCCAGTAGGGATAGGAGACAGCAGATAGAGAGGGCAAATGTAAAGTTTCTGGGTTTTTTAATAACATGAGAACTCAGGGCATTTCACTTGGTGAAGTTTTGGGCAGTGGGTTGAAAGCAAAGAGAAGAAAGTACTTTTTCACCAGCCAGTTCAGTTGTGGCACCCTTAGGCACAACCTGGTACAGGGGCTGAAAGTTTGAAGGCTTCATAGAGGGGTCTGGAAAACTCTGGAGGAGAGTGTGACCTGGGGCTGGGAGACATCAGTTGGGTTGTCTAGGTAGATCCTGAGCTATCCTTGTCTGGTGTTTGTATAAGCTGTTCAGAAAAACCTGCGGTGATAGAGATTTCACAGCCTCCGTAGGCAATCTTTCCCTGCACATCACCAGCCCTACCTGTAGGACACAGTTTCTTCATGTCTGACCTCATTCGCCTTTGCTGCAATTCAAACCTATTACTACAATCCCAGGGAGACACAGAGAACAACTGGTCTGCGTCAGTCTTCCACCTCTCAGACAGATGACAGGCTGGCTGGTGCAGTTTTTATGTGCAACAGGGCATTTTGACTGATGTTCAACCTGTGATGCTTCCTGACCCCAGGCTCTTCTCCTCCTGGTACTGCACAGCACTTTGTTTCCACCTGCATGCAGATGTTTCCACCGTCTTAATGCAGCTGATTTTTTTCTGACTTTTCTCCAGGTCTCAACACAGTTTGACTTCTAATCCGGCCTTCTGGAGTGTTTTCATTTCTCCTCGCGCGATACCTGCGCATTGAATACATTTATCGCATCTCCTGTATCACCGATGACACACTGGGTAGTGTCACGGCTGGGACAGGTCTCCTTGCTCAGCACATCCTCCTAGTCTGATGGTGAATCACCAGTAACGACTCTCTCCATATGGTTTTCTGATGAGTTGTGTGCCCACATTAGAGCAGTTTCGCCTGAGCGTGTTCCTCTGGTGTGCTGCTGAGGAAGCCGTGTGCGGCAGCACCTAATGAATATCAAGATATACGGCTCTGACTGCTTCTCCAGCTATTCACAGGCCAGTTACTCTGTCGCAGAAGGAAATTAAATTGTTCCTGACAAATCGGTGTCGGCAGTCACTTATCATCTTGTTATCTTCTAAGTGCTTACAAATAGGTTGTTTCATTATTTGTTCCATCAGTTTTCCAGGAGTTCGAGTTAAGTGACCAGTTTGTAATTCCCTGGCTCTTCCTTTTGCATATTTTTAAAGCGAAACCCTATGTTTGCTTTTTTCCTGGTCTTCTGAAACCTCTCCTATCTCCCGTGAGCTAACAGAGGAACGGTAGCTCTGTGGCTGCTTCAGCTGAGCCCTCCCCTCCATCCCTTCGGGGCAGCTGATCGCCCCAGGCTGGCAGACGGACCAACACCCTGGTTTTTGGTTATTGCCCTCCTGGTGGGATGCTTCTTCCTTTTGCCCTCTGTGGCTCTTGCCTGTGTTAGCTCATCTGAATCTTGGCCTTTTCCATTTCCCAACCAGTGCTTTTAAAAGGTTAGGTTTTTCCACGGAGTGCTTTTGTGTAGTATTTTGTGTAATCTGCCACGATATGGAAAATTTGGGCCAAATCGTGACTTTGATTAACATTAGGACAGCAGCAGTGGAGGCACGTGGCTGTAGAGGTGGGTGTAATTTGGCTTTTTGAGTGATTTTCAGGAGTGTCCGGTAACTCTCGGTGTCCAGTTTGGCATACCTTGCTGTGACCTGGGTTTTCAGAGAGCGGTGACCCCCCTGCCTGGGAGATGCTCACGCAGTGGCATCGTACATGCCGGCATTCCTCTGGCGTGTTGTATCTACCCTGCCAGGGTCTATTTAGTTCTTTATTAGGTCTGTTTGCCTATTTCTCAATTCTCTTCTTTTTTTTTTTTTCCTATTCCTTCAACAGGAATCATTAACCAATGGCAACAGGAATCCAAGGATAAAGTGATTTCCCTATTGTTAACCCACCTGCCTTTACTGAAGCCCGGAAACATCGAGGCAAAAGTCGAATATATGAAACTCTTGCCTAAAATCCTGGCCCACTCGATCGAACACAACCAACACATCGAGGAGAGCAGGCAGCTGCTGTCCTACGCCTTGATACACCCTGCCACCTCCTTAGAGGACAGGAGCGCTCTGGCCATGTGGCTCAACCACCTGGAGGACCGCACGTCGGGTGGCTTCGGTAGCCAGAGCAGAGGTCGGTCGGATTCGGTGGACTACGGGCAGACGCACTACTATCACCAAAGACAAAACTCCGACGACAAACTCAACGGATGGCAAAACTCTCGAGACTCGGGCATAAGCGTCAGCGCTTCCAGCTGGCAGGACAAAAACCTGGCGTGCGAGAACGGCCATCTGCCCCTCTACTCCTCCTCCTCCGTCCCCACAACCATCAACACCATCGGCACTAGCACAAGCACCAGTAAGTACCCACGGGAAGCGCTGGGGACGGCCACCCACGGCCACCCTTCACAGCACGGTCCCCCCCATCCCACTAGAAAATGTTGCTTTGCCGTGGTTAGCAGGAGAGCTAGGTTCATCTGGGCCATAGAAAACTCCTTTTTTTTTCTTTCCCCTACCTGCTTTTTTATTTCCTCCCTGGGATTTTAAAGACCCGACAGCTGGAGAGGAGGGAAAAACAGCCAAGCTGTAAGAGCAAAAAATGTGCGTTATTGAAGGGAGCCCCTTTTATTTCATGTAGCTCCATCTAGATTTGCAGTTCGCATTTCAAGAGTTTCTAAAGCAAACGGGGAGCTGATGCTTCATGTCCAAAAGTGAGCTGGGGCACTTGAGGCAAGTCCAGAAGTGAGCTGGGGACTTACTGGGAGGAAATGGGATTGGGGCCCCAAAGCGCAGGCATTATTTTTGGAAGCAGTGCTGAGATCCACCATCTTCAGGGCATATCTGAAAACATTACCTTTTATCTCCAGTGCGTAGAGACGTGAAGCTGGTGATGATGAGGGGGTTTAGATGCACAGCCCTCAGTGTTTTCCAGGAGTGTTGGGTAGCTCTTCCCCCACAGAAGCCCTGCCAGGCTTTGATGGGAGCGGTGGACGGTGCAGAGCCCAGTCCAAGGCCTGGACACTCGGAGATGCTGCAGAGCACCGTGGCTGGAGATTTATCACTGATTTGTGTGGACATGTAGTGCAGCTATTACTGGTTGGGTTTTTTTAAAAAAAAAACAAGTGTTGATGCCTGCGAGCCGTCCTTGGGAGAGGAGGAACAAAATATCTTCTCAGCAGGGTTCAGGAGCTCCTCTGCCCACCCAGTCCCTCTGTGGAGGGCTGTCACACCTGCCTTGCTGTCACCTTGGGTGACCGCCACCATCTCACCTGCAAGGCTGGATGTCCTCCTTCGCTTTGGAGCGTTCAGAAGGTCTCTCTCCAAGATACGTGGCATCTGCCTAGGTATGAGGGATGCAGAGAGCGCTTCAGGGAGGAGAGGCTTCTTGCGGTGAGGGCCTGGCTTCTCTATCAGCGTGCGGAAAGCCACAATTAAATAGCTGAAAGCTTTAAAATGGTCACTTAAGGATTCTGGGTTTTTCCCTCTCCTGTAATAAGCGCTTTTTTTAGGTGGTGTTTCAAATCAACAGCGATATGAAACACAGTGCTGGGTTTATTGCTGTAGCATCCCTGTCCCTGCCTCTCCAGCATCCGTCCCTGCAGACAGCACGGCCTGCTCTGCCACGCGGGGATTTAGCAGAAGGGTCTCAGCTTAGAATCACAGAATCATAGAATGGTTTGAGTAGGAAGGGACCTCTAAAGGCCATCTAGTCCAACCCCGTGCCATGAGCAGGGACATCTTCAGCTGGATCAGGTTGCTCAGAGCCCCAACCAACCTGACCTTGAACACTTCCAGGGATGGGGCATCTCCCACCTCTCTGGGTGACCTGGGCCAGTGTCTTGCCACCCTCAGCGTTAAAAATTTCTTCCTTATATCTAGTCTGAATCCACCCTCTTTTAGTTTAAAGCCATTACCCCTTGTCCTATTGCAACAGGCCCTGATAAAAAGTGTGTCCCCATCTTTCCTGTAGGCCCCTTTCAGATACTGGAAGGGGCTCCAAGGTGTCCCTGGAGCCTTCTCTTCTCCAGGCTGAACAGCCCCAACTCTCCCAGCCTGTCCTCACAGCAGAGGGGCTCCAGCCCTCGGATCATCTTTGTGGCCTCCTCTGGCCCTGCTCCAACAGGTCCATGTCCTTCTTATGTTGAGGTCCCCAGAACTGGACACAGTACTCCAGGTGGGGTCTCACCAGAGCAGAGTAGAGGGGCAGAATCACATCTCTCAACGTGCTGCTGACGCTTCTTGTGATGCTGCCCAGGATACTTTCCACCGACTCCGAACATCATGCCGATCCCATCCCCTGTTTTTGAAGCCCCGGCTCCTGCTGCCGTGGGCCTGTGAGAGGTTCAGCTTCTCCAGGAGCCAGGTCCCTGTGCTGCGGAGGAGAGCTGTGTCAGGGTGACCAAGCTGCATGAGAAAGGCTTAACAAGGAGATAGAGTGAGAAGAATCACAAATATATTTGCAATATCTCTGTTAAACGTCTCCAGGAATTTTTTTTTTGGGTCCCTCCTTGTGGGTTTTGCATGCCTGACAGTTCAGAGGCTTTACATGCCAGGGAGGCAGTGGGAAGAGGTGGCTTCAGAAGGGATCTGCTTCCTCTTGTCAAGAGCTGGAAGCGTGGTGGTCTGATGGGTGCAGCAGGTTAATCATTGACTGTGGCTGGAGCTCTACAAGAAGCTCTAGGTCTTGAAGAATGCTTTTCAAAAACCCCTCTGTGCTTCTTTGAGCCTTTTTGTGTCCACTTATGTCTCAGCAGAAGTAGCGACCCACCTCTTGCCCCACGGGGTCCCCAAGTATTAGCACAAGGTGCCAAAACCCAGGCAACAGCCAAATTACTCATCAGGGCCTGGGCTGCCGCTCTGCTGAGGTTTTTCCTAAATTCTCCAGAATTAGGTATGTGCAGCAGCACGGCACTAGGACAGGAGCAGTTGTGGGTCTGCCAGCAGCCCTACACTTCACCTTGGTCTTTTGCTGGAAGACCACGTCCCTCCTCCACCTCTGCTGCTAACTTTGCCGTGGCATCCCCTGCTGTAAGTCCCGGCGCGGCAGTCCTTGCCCAGTCCGGTCCTTCCCAGCATCCCGCGGTTGCTGCTTTTTGTGGCGCCGGGGCAGGTCATTCACATCGTCTTGCTCTGAGCTGCAAGTTTACAGAGTCCATATTCAGGGAACCTTTTCCCCAAGCATCGCAGCGGGATCAACACGTGTTTCTAAAGCTGAATAGCTTTGCAAAGGCATCTGAACACATCTTCAGCCCAGTCTAGTCCTAAATATTAAGCTGTTGCAACTCCTGCTAATGTATTTTGGTGGCAGCATGTTCAGACTACCTGTGGGCTGAGCTGGAGACAACCCGACCACGCTTGACGTGTTAGTTCATAAGCTTCCTTAACGCAATATTTGCTCGGACACAAACACAGTAAGTCCACAGACAGATGCTAAAAAATAAACACGGCTGTCAGCCTTTGTCCCAGCCCCTTGAGTCAATCAATACGTCCATTAATCTTTTATTCCAAAGCCAAGCCCTCAAACTGTTACTGTTTGTTTAGGTTTTAGTGTTATTATTTTTAAATTCTCCCTCTTACTTAAAGGTGTTTATCTGGGCAGGGGCTTAATCCCGCAGCACCCTGCAGGGCACACCATTCCCCAACCCGTCCCTGCAAAGGCACTGCCTGTTCCTGATGCCAAAATGGGGCAAAGTCTTTCCTGGAGGAGTAACGTGCTGATCTTGCCCGAGGTACTTTCATCTGGTATTGTGGCATAACTGGGTGTAACGATATTATGGTGTATGGTTTAAATATGGGTAGGTGAAGCTCATGTGACAATTTGCTCTGTGCTGTCCTCACCTTTGACTCGACCTAGACCCAGGCTTTGAGACTTGGTTCAGGCTTGGTTCATCTCTGGCGCTGTCTTAAGGGTGCTGGCTGGTGTTAGCCAAGGCTTGAGTTTTCCAGCCTTTGCCAGGCAAGTCTGGAGCGCTCTGAAGGAGTCGCTCTGGATTTACACCAGTGATGGTGATCCGGAAGTGGGACCAGCATCGTAAGCGATGGGTTTGGGTCTGCAGCGATCAGGGGGCATGAACTCACCTGAAGCGATGAAAGTTCATGTGCTCCTTCCCATCCACTGCATCACCATAACTGCTTTCTTGGCCCATCCTGCAGAGCTTGACCTGCAACTTTAAACCAAGCTTTAGTGTGCAGGGAGTAAAGGAAGCCTTGGCATGGGCTTGGGAGCGCAGGTGGGCAGGAGGCCAGAGCTGCTCCAGGCGTGGTGGGACAGGGTGAAGCTCAGAGCCCGGGCTCTGGGGCTGAGTCAGGCGGCGGTTGCAAAATGCCCGAGTTGCACAATGTCTTTGCAGTGGAGACGGGGCCTGGAAACTCTGATAGGACAGAAAAAAGCGGCTGGCTTTCAAAGCTGCAGACCAAGAGCTCCTTGGATGGAGGCTCCGGCTCCTTCCTTTCCCCTGTGTAATTGGTTCCACCTGCGTACCATCTGATGGTATGCCGGGTTTTGGTTGTCAAATGGAAGTACAGCGTAGCTTAACCCTGTGTTTTCCGCCTGCTCAGAAGGGAGTATGTGCGGAGGAGAAGGAAGGTCTGCTGTTAAATACACTTGTCCAGCGCTGAGAAGGTGGGGTGCGGGTACACTGGTCTGAATTGGACCTACAAGCAAGAAAAAAGAAAAGCACAAGGTGTGGACGCAGCGATAGCAACTCCAGTTGGCAATAGTGAGCCTGTTGAACCACACCTAGAGGTAAGGATTCGGTTCCTGGCTCTGACATGCATCTGCTGGACGAGTGTCTTGGTCCTCTGCTCCCAATATATAACCAGTATAGTTGGGAATAACAGTATTACTTCTTTTATCCATGTATGGTGAGATTTTCCTATGTTCTCACCTCTGATGTAGTGCCAGGGCACTTGAACTCTCTGTGGAGAGCTGGTTCCCAGGGGCAAGTCAACCTCCTACCTCTGCACAGGGGCAGAAGGTCTTGGTTTTACGGCAGAAGCAACAGTGATTTGCCCCAAACATTTGAATTAAGACCAGGCTCTTTCTGGCAGAGGAGCAAGGACCTCCTTATGCCGGTACCTGCCCAGAAGAAGAGGTAGCTCAGTGCCAAGTGCAGGCAGCGCTTCAGCCAGGGTGAGTGTCTCCAGTTGTCACCCTGCCTGGGGGACGGGAGCTCTGCCCAGCCTCTATATGGGCTGCAGTGCTGCCATAAAGCAGTGGCACATCAGGTTCCCCTGTGGGGAATGGCCCTGGAGAAGGTAGGCAGCACTTGGTCTTGCTGGAGACTTGTGTGTCTAGGAGTCCATCTCCTGTCTGTCCTTCCAAAAAGAGGAGGAGGTCCCTGGACTGGTAATGGTGCATGAGTGCATGGCTGATGATGCCCCACAGTCCTGTCCTTGGGTGAGCCCCCAATGTGTCCTTGGTGTGTGTGTGTCCTGGGTCACTTGGAGTGGCACCAGTGCCTGGAGGCGTGGTGTGGGTGGCACCAGGAGACGAGGTGATGGTGTGCGGTCACAGATCAGTGATGGATAGATACGGTCAGAGACCTCACAGAGTAGAAATCCTGGGCACTGGGACTGTGTTCATACAGGAGAGATGTTGCAAACTCTTTAGGATTTCAGTGTTGCTATGCTGCCTGGGTTCCCCTGCCAGTGAACAGAGAGGTCCTTGGACCAGCAAAGCTGTTTGCCAGTCTGCGGCCACCCTTCCGCTTCTGAAGAAATGGGAAAGATGCCGGGTGCTCAGACCTGCTACACCCTTCCCATGGGAGTCTGCCAGAAAACTGATGTCGTTTGCCTACAAAGAGAGAGAGAAGGCGAGGGAGCAGTGCAATGCAGGAGAAACACTCAGCTATACAACCTTCTTGTCCTGAAAAAGAAAAATCTCTTATCTTGTCCTAGAGGTGAAGAGAAGGAATAAATTAGCATACGTCCTTCCATGCACACCAGTCCGGATTCATGGCTCTCCCCTTGCACCTGCCAGCTCTCGAGAAATGCTTATGTTTCAGTGGTGCTCAGGTGGCACCAGCAAGTCATACTCGTGGTCAGACTCAAAGAGTTGTGGTCGATGGCTCGATGTCCAAGTGGAAACCAGTGACAAGTGGTGTTCCTCAGGTGTAGGTACTGGGACTGGTGCTGTTTAACATCTTCGTTGGAGACATGGATGGTGGGATTGAGTGCATCTTCAGCAAGTCTGCTGACGATACCAAGCTGTGTGGAGCGGTTGACATGCTGGAGGGAAGGGATGCTATCCAGAGGGAACTAGACAGGCTTGAGAGGTGGGCCCATGCCAACCTCATGAAGTTCAATCAGGCCAAGTGCAAGGTCCTGCACGTGGGTTGCGGCAATCCCAAGCACAAGTACAGGCTGGGCAGAGAATGAATTGAGAGCAGCCCCGAGGAGAAGGACGTGGGGCTGTTGGTGGATGAGAAGCTCAACATGAGCCGGCAATGTGCGCTTGCAGCCCAGAGGGCCAGCCATATCCTGGGCTCTACTCTGCTCTGGTGAGACCCCACCTAAAGTACTGCGTCCAGTTTTGGGGCCTTCAATATAAGAAGGACATGGACCTGTTGGAGCTGGTGCAGAGGAAGGCCACGAAGATGATCAGAGGGCTGGATCAGCTCTGCTATGAGGACAGGCTGAGAGAGTTGGGGTTGTTCAGTCTGGAGAAGTCTCTGGGGAGACCTTATAGCAGCCTTCCCGTATCTGAAAGGGGCCTACAAGAAAGCTGGAGAGGGACTTTTTACAAGGGCATGTAGTGATAGGACAAGGGGCAATGGCTTCAAACTGAAAGAAGGTAGATTTAGATTAGATCACAGGAAGAGATTTTTCACTCTGAAGGTGGTGAGGCAGTGGCCCAGGTTGCCCAGGGAAGTTGTGGAGGCCCCATCCCTGGAGGTGTTCAAGACCAGGTTGGATGGGGCTTTGAGCAACCTGGTGTAGTGGGAGGTGTCCCTGCCCATGACAGGGGAGTTGGAACTAGATGATCTTTAAGGTCCCTTCCAACCTAAACCATTCTATGATTCTATGATCCCACCAGGGCTGCTGACTGGGGCAAGCCTAGTGCTGGCTTGTGGAGACCCTGCCATCTTGGGAAGGGCTTTCTGTCGTGTTGCTCTTTCTCAGAAGAGACTCAATCCCAACTGCTGCCGTACAGGCAGATCTGCAGCTACTAAGCTGTGTGTTGGCATGTGTGTGTGTGACAAGGCTGGCTGAATTTTGCTTACATTTGCCCCAGTTATGGACTCCCTAGTGAGAGAGCAGATGAACAAGATGGTGGAGCTCTTCTCCAGGTCATCAGGGAATTGAGGTGGAAGAAGACACCAAGAAAGCACTTGTCATGGATGGAGTGTGAGTTTCCTGACTCTTCTTCCTCTACACTGTTGTGCAGCAGCTCACTGCTTACCACAGGAGATGACCCTGTTGTTGTACCCAGTATCCAAACTGAGCTTGGTAACGGCATAACTTCATGTTTTAACCTGCAGGACCACCCTGGTTTGTGCTGGGTTGAGGAGCGGCTTGTGAGTACAACGTCTCCTCTGTGTAGATTTGCAACAACACCTGAAGCTTGATTGTGTGTCCTCAGCGTATGTTTGACTTGCACAGGGCAACACGTTTCCTCCCATGCAAAGTTAGCAACATTCTGTTTTGCTTGCTCAAAAATAAAGAGTGCAAAAGTTTTAATAAGGTTACAAGAGTGAAGCAAACAATGTGCTTTTCTTGCTGGAGGGGCATTAGTTTTGTACTCGGGAATTGCCTTCAGAGTCTTATTCCTCACTTGGCCATGCTGTGTACTGAGGCTTGACACCCTGGCACTCATCCTGGCAGGTGGGGACACTTCTGATGTTTGCTTTTTTTCTCTTTTACTGATGGACTGAGAAAAGCTCATTGGCCTTTATTACACTTGAGCTCTTCAGTGGTGGTAGACAGGGGCATCTGTTGTCTTGCTCATGCCCTCTAGTGTTGCACGTAACTGTCACAGAACATTTCTAGGAGTCACCCACTTTGCCGGGGTCCCATCGCTACAATATCTTGCTAATTCTGCAGCTTAAAAACAAGAGTCGTCGTACAAAAAAAAAACGTGTGAGCAGAGTTCTTTTCTCAAATCCATGCAGAATATGCACAAGTACAACAGCAAACAGGACTGAGAGCGTAGACAGCATCTTCTACTCCACCTCTGAAGACCAGATACAGATTTCCTGGCCCCTCTATAAATTCAAAGCACTTGGTCCCTGGGAGATGTGGTCCACAGCTCTGCAGACCATCACTCAGCAAGCAAGGAGATGGACGGTCACCTGCCCTCAGCCTGGAAGCCATCAAACGTTGGAGATGGTAGTGGTGATGGAGGACAAAAGCAATGGCCTTTTGGGGTGTCAACAGTGCTGGGAGGAATCTGCTGCTGCTCTTGAGGGGTCACTGCAGAGCTGTGTTTTATAGCCGACGTTCCTTCCTGCTGTTGAGGCTGCTCCATTTGCCATGTCCCTCACCCTCCAGTTAGCAGGGAGGCGTCCAAAGTCAAAACAGAGCAAGCTGTACCCATTCTCCATGAGCTGGTCTGCTGGCCAGGATGTTTTGAGTTGATGTGCCAGCTACGTGTGTGTGCTCATCCCACCATCATCCCAGCTCCCACGCTGCCCAGACCTGGTGTCCAAACAGGGCAGCCAGGTGAGCCACCCCACCCTGGGACCACTACAGCCACCAAGATGGTCATTGGGTGCAGGGAGGGAGACTGCTCCCCTGGATCTGTGGAATCCGGGCATGCAGCAGCAAGATATGGTCTGAGAAAAAGAGTTTGTCTAAATGGAAGAGGGGCCAGGTCCATCATACAGTCCAAGTAGCAAGTGATAGGATGAAAGGAAGTGGCCTCAAGTTGTGCCAGGGGAGGTTTAGATTGGATATTAGGAAAAATTTCTTCACCAAAAGGGTTATCAAGCATTGGAACAGGCTGCCCAGGGAAGTGGTTGAGTCACCATCCCTGGACGTATTTAAAAGATGTGTAAATGTGGTGCTCAGGGACATGGTTTAGTGGTGGTTTCGGCAGTGTTAGGTTTATGGTTGGACTCAATGATCTTAAAGGTCTTTTCCAACCTAAATGTTTCTATGATTCTGTGATCTCTGCTGTGCACTTCCTCGCAAGCGCTCAAGGTGAAGGTGCTTGAAGACACTTTGGGCAGGAAGTTGGTCTGGCTCTACCTTCTGGTCTGTCATCTTTCAGCATCTGTGTTGTTGTGTTCAGGGTTTCCAAACCCAGTGTATTGAAGTGTCTTGATGGACTCTTGTGCTTGAGCAACAGTCAGAACCTGTTCTACCCCTGAGACTTCAGTTTAGCTGCCCCAGTGCTTTCTGTTCCTCCTCTGAGCCTGTTTTGGCATGTTCCCTTCACCTCTTTGCTCCCAGAGGGTCTCTCTTCTCTGTCTTTGGCCAAAAAGGGGGGTGGCCAACAAAGGGCAACATGGTGCTGAGATCCCACCTGCAGTTCATCTCTATGGGGGTCTTAGACTGACATCGAAGCTAATTAGCCTATCTGTCGTCTTCCCAAACATCATGCTCTGCACTGGAAGGAAACAAAAGAGGGGAATCACACAGTGGCATGGAGTAACCCATCAACCCTTGCCAAACACTTGGCTTTGGACATCGTCCCCAAGCTAACGTCTGGAAGGGTGGCTCTGCTGTTCCCATTCAGCTGGGACCTGCTGTTCACAGGTAGCATTGCTCATAGGGGAACGCACAGCCTTCGGGGCAGAAGAAGTTTCTTGCCAGCAGGGGTTGGCTTTGGGGGGATGAGGTTAGCAAAGCAGAGCTGATGTTACCTTGGGCATCAGACGGCACAGAGACGGGGATGAGGTCCTCCCTGCCGTGCCCGCTCTGCTCTCGCGCGGGAGCAAGCGATGACGGGGGGCATATGTGCAGCCTACAGCCGGCAGCGCTTTTGGGCTGCGCGCCGATCCTGCTGTAGGCAGGGTGTCGAGCGAGTGATGGATACCTGCTTGCCAAGCTGTGGGAGTAGGTGGGGAGGCGAACGCGTTTCCCACGAGCGTGCTGCAGCAAGTGGGTTTTCGTGCGGGCAGCGGGCTGGATCTTGTGGTCCTAGCGTGATGCTCGGGGGCAGAGATGTCACCGAAAGGTGGAGGGGTCCTACTGCGGTCCCAAAGGGAAAGAGGGGAGGGGACCTGGAGGCTGGGCTCGGTGGTGACTTGCACCAGGTGATACCGTGGGTGGCACATAAACAGGCGTGGATGTCACCAGTTGCTTTTGGCTGCTGACAGGTACAGACCCACGCGGGTGCCAGCCCCTTATCCCCTTATCCCCCAGCTCTCACCACGCCAAATGATGCTTCTAGGCATTAAATGAGCCACATAATCTGGCCTGCCACAGCCCTGGCAAGCAGCCCTGTTGTTAGGGAAGCGGTGAAGGGGGTGGTGGTTGGTCTGGGTGGCTGACGAAGAGGAGGGGGAGCACTGGGCCATCCCTCCCTGAAGAGGGCGTGTCACACCTGCATCCTCTGGGACCATTCCATTGCTTCCTCCGAACCTGGTATATGCAAGGTTTGATCCTCGCGTGTACCCACACATCTCTTCATAGGGCACCGCTCCCACATTCACCCACCCGACGTGCAGAGCAATGGCTCCTCATCTTCCTGGCTGGAATGAGGCCACCTAATTTGGGAACCTCTATTCCAGCAGCAAGTGGGGACACTCCCACCTTCATGGCTTGTGGTGTCCCGGTGCCATCACCGACTGCAAGCACTGCATGCCCTGGTTTTGCACGGTCGTTAGCGCATTGCTTGTCCCTTGGCAGTGGGGGGTAGGACACCATCCTTGACCCACAAATCGGGGTGGGGGGACCTTGAAGCTTGCAGCTCTGCCGCCACCTCCACTTCCCTTACAGCAGCCTGGGTGTCTCAGGGAAGGGTGTTAAGAAGCAGCAGCAATGGTTTTCTGTGTTATCCTACGGTCCTTGGGATTCCTGTTGCCAGTGAATCATGCTTCTGACCTGGAAGCAGCACAGAAGCTGCCAGCACGTGTGATTGATGCTCTGCAGGCTGTGGAGCAAAGTCAGACATCCCCAGTAATTCTCTCAGACCCCTCATCAGTCTCCCGTGTTGGTTGCCCGGAAGGTTTTGTTGATGGATGGACCCTCCTAGACCCAGGTATATTTTACCAGCCGCCCCAGTACCTGTCGGATACTGGCAATGACGACAGTACGCTGTGCTTACTCATTGCATAGGAGCTTGTTGGTCTCCCGAGGGAAGCTTTGCTTTTCCCATCACCCCGTGAGCATCTGTGGGTCCCCATCTGCAGTTTGCATCACCACCGGAGCCACCATCGGCGTGGGGCCGGGGGCTCTGTCTGGGAGCTGGGTACCCAGGGATGCTCCTCAGCGCCTCAGCTATTAACTTACATCCATAAAGTGCCTGATGAGCGATGCCTCCAGCTGCCTCCAGCTAGGGATTGCTCTCACCAACTCATCCCTGGGCTCCTAGTTGCCACTTTTGGGGTGCCCAGCAGGCAGCCACAGAAGAGGAGGAATGGTCCATGCTGGCAGAGGCATGCAAACCTCCCCTAAAACCCCTCGTTGCTTGTCGACGACAGCCTCCCGACACCACCTTTCCCCAGCCTTCCCTGGCACCATCATAAAAATCAGTTTTGGGATGTTTTCCTGAGCATCTTCATGGGGCGAGAAACCCCCGGAGAGAATCGCCTCTCCATCGCTCGCCCTTTGAAACCATGCAAGTCTGGGTTTTGGCAAGTGAAGAAATGGAGAGCGATGAGCTCTCCTTCCCCCCACCATCAACCAGCAGCTGCAGAGAAACAGCAGGAGGGCAGCGGGGAAGGAAGGGAGTGCTGGAGTTTGGATTCATCCGAAGCGACTCCAGGCTCCTTCCCGACTGCACAGGGACTTGCTGCGTTCTCCTGACTCAGTAACGTGCTGCTATTTAATTAACTTTTGACTTCTGGTTTAAAGGAGCAGTGCACAAAATAGTTATTTACTTCATTTGGAAATTCTTTTAATCGTTACCATAATTACAGCTTCCTCCTCTTTTTTTTTTTTTTTT
>VFFE01009012.1:370274-398351 GCA_008921705.1 Burhinus oedicnemus | reverse complement strand
AAAGAAAGAAAGAAAGAAAGAAAGAAAGAAAGAAAGAAAGAAAGAAAGAAAGAAAGAAAGAAAGAAAGAAAAAGGCACAAAGAAAAGGCTCCAAGGGTTAGGGGATGTTGTGCCGAAAAATGTTCCCTCGGGGTCTGCTTCGGCCACGCTGGAGCTGCCTGGGGCGGCGTGGGCAGCGGGTGAATGAGGTGCCCAGGAAGGAGGCAGGGTGCCAGCCGGGCAGCGTGACCCACCGGCGGCTGTTTCCAAGGGTCCTCGGCATAGAAACGCTGGAAAAACCGGGAGCGTGGGTCTGCCAGCGTGGGGGAGCCTTCCTGGAGGGGACGGTGCTTCGTGACCGGGGTAGCAAGGGGGAGGCGGAGGAGAGGACAGAGTTGAACTTGGCGGTTGCTTTGCGAGGGGGGATTGTGGGAGCTGCTCGGTATTCCCTCGCCATGGGGGTGCCTCTGGGCTGCGCAAGAGACCCTGTGGCCTCGGTGAATTAAAAACGTGCCCGCTTCGTATAGCAAATTGGGGTTGAGCTGCTGCTCCAGGTACCTACGGACCAGAAAAGGAATTGTATGTGATCGGACACTGCCTGGTGATGCACCGTAACCAGCTTTGCAGCCAAGAAGTGCCATTTTTAGACTAAAACCAACAAAGTAACCTCTGAAAGAGTTCAGCATCCACCTTGCAGTGCTTTTTCCTTTCTCCAGCCATGGAAAGAACATTATTGATCATAGAATGGTTTGGGTTGGAAGGGACCTTTAAAGGCCATCTAGTCCAACCCCTCTGCAATGAGCAGGGACATCTTCAACTAGAGCAGGTTGCTCAGAGCCCCCTCCAACCTGACCTGGAATGTTTCCAGGGATGGGGCATCTCCCACCTTGCTGGGAAACCTGGGCCAGTGTTTCACCACCCTCATCATAAAAAAAATTTTCCTTAGATTCAGTCTAAATCTACCCTCTTTTAGTTTATTCTGAATTTTAGTTTATTCTGAATTGTAATCTGCTGTATGGACTGCGTGCTGGTATAAAGGGTTGTGAGGTTGTTGTAAAGGTCCTCTGGGTGGCAGGGACCTGGTGGGGACCGTGCAGTGGTGGAGGGCACACCAGGACAGCAGACAGGTCTGGCTCTCGGTGGAATCGCTCACATCAGCCCGCACGCCGCTTGGAGGAAGGTCTGCCTGCAGAGCCCAATTCCTTGGCTCTAATTACAGGAATGGGTGGCCTTTTCCTTCTCAGGCTGAAAAATTGGCCCGAAACCCTGAGAAACCACAACACAAATGTCTGACACCGTTCCACATGGGCTTCAGTGAACAAAAACCCTCTTGAAATTAGCCCTTGCCTACCAAAATAGGCACCACCACTTCAAAAAGGAAGAGAGAGGATAAAAAAAACCAAAAACAACCGAAACCCAAAGCTTCCTGGGGAAAGCACTTGCAGCCTCAGAGTTTCTCTGAGCGCGTTGCCGTGCCTGCCTGCCCAGCCCGTGTTCGGTCCGTGATAAAGCTGTTTTTGCCCGGGGAGGCGGTGGCCCCACAGGGATGCTCCTTGCTGCTCCATCCCTGCGGCAGCGTGGTCCGCAGCCGCCTCCTGCGATGGGCAGCCCTGCACGCCGGGATGGTTGCGTCGTCACCATCACTTCTTCTCCATCCTCTTAATTTTTTTCCCTTGGAAATATTAAGCCAAGCTTTGTTTGAAGGCTGAGAGCACTTCAGCAATACCTTGTGCATCTCAGGACTGCTGACTCCAGGTTATTTATCACGTTCTTCCCTGGGATGCAGAACACCCCAAGCTCATCTCAAAGGCGTTGTACTTAGCAACTGACCCTGATCCGGAGGCCACAAGGAGCTTTCTTGCAAGGGAACATGGTCTGGCGTGGGCTGACCACAACCCCTGTGGCCATCCAGAGCTGCGGTGGTGGAGCAAAGAGGCGATACCAGCCCACTCATCGTGGGGAGGACCCTGCTCTGCTCTGGCCCCCGTCCCATCGGGTGCCCAGGTGGAAGGAGCCGGACCAGGCAGTGCCTTTGCAGAGCAACTGGTGGGTCCTTGGGCAGCAGATGGCTCTTGCAGCACCTAAATGAGCCTGCGGCAGGCAGGAAAACTCTTCTAAACCAGAAGTGGGACACGCTTCCCAGTTGTAGGGGATGCGTGTGCCAGCGTGGCTTGCACTTTGGTGCGGTGGTTTCCTCTCTTTGTTCGTCCGGCTCACACCGCTGCGGTGCTCAGAAAGGCAGGCGTGCCTCTGGCTGCCTCCAGAAGGCTTATCTTACCCCAGAAGAATATATTAGATTTCCTTTTTAAATTAAAGCTTAATATTTTTGTAATTAAAAAAAAAAAAGAGGCTGGACTGTAAGGTTATAAGCTCACACTTGGCTTTCTTCTGCTGAAGTTCAAGCACACATGGGCCATTTATTTTAGTGAGCACCTGAATAAGTGACTTATCCGGATGGGAAATCCCAGCTTGGCCGTCGGCAGCCCCAGATTCACCTTGGACCATCCAAAAAACCACACAGGATTGTCAAAAGCAGGGAAGGACCTACGCTAAACTGACGCATTGAAAATCATTAGCTACATCCTGTATTTCAGGAAAGTTGAGGGCATGAACGCAAGCGGCAGCGTTAATAAAGATGCACATTGATTAATGCCCTTTCTGAGGGTTAGAGATGAAAATCGAGGGAGGTGTGGGCACGCCAGGCAGGTGCCAGCCCAGGTTTGCAGCGTTTTTTAAGCTTTGAGTGCTGATGGAAACTGAGAAGAGGGTTTGCAAAAAACTGTGTTGCTCATTGAAGCCAGAAAGGCTTAAGCGGAGCCTAAAGTTAGGCTGGTGCTAAGAGCTCTTGAGTAACCCATGTCTGGTACCCAGAGTAGCTGGGGTGGTTTCAATGAGCTGGCGACTTTTTCTGCTTGTAGCATCCTTTGCAGGGGAATTATCCCCACTGCATCTCGTGAAGTTGTGTGAGTCGACTCATAGTTTAGTAAAAATGCTGGTGGTTTAGGTAAAACATGGTCTGTTGGACCCCAGCGGTGCGTTATCCCAGGGAAAGAAGTGGAACTAATTTTTATAGGTTGCACTGGGTGATTTCTAATTGTTCCTGGCCATCCTGCGGGGTTCGTTATTTCTCCTCCAGCCGACACCAGCTTCTAATTAGGGGATGTAAAACTAAGATGGAAGGGCAGCAGCAGTTTGCAAGGGTATTGCTGCTCGGGAAGGAATTTGGGCTGGATTTAAGCCAAAAATACCCTCTTGTTTGTAAGATTTTGGTGGGGAGAAGGATGGCTTAAACGCTGCAGGATACCAGCTGCTGTGTACGCCCTGCAAGAGGGAGCACTCACCGGGCAGCCCTTCGCCTCCTAAAAGGGGACAATTAGCTCCTCTCCTCCTTGCCCGTTCCCCTGCAGCTCTCATTCATCCAAAGGGCACAAATATGTCCAAACCCAGAGTTTTTCCTACAAGAAAATCAGGGTGGCTTCTGTCCCCCCAGCCGTGCGACCGTGGCTGGGGACAGCAGGCACAGAAGGGGTTCTGGGCAGTGCTGCTGCGATGCTCAACCCTGGTGATGCATTTCAACTGGTTTATCGGGGTTTTTCCCCATATTTCCCCCCAGTTTTCATTTTGTTTTAATGCTAAATATTTTTCTTTCTCCTGGGAGAGTGATGTGGCATCTACAGAGCCCCATTACGGTGCTGCTCTTGCAGTACAATTGCAAAGCCAAGAGCTGAAATAACTTGGCCAAGACCTTCTTAAATCCATCTATTTCCCCATTGGGATGCATCACAACTTTAGGAAACATAACACTGCCCCGAAAACAATCCCGAGTCCTCACTGACGTTCTTTTCTGCCAGGAGACTTCGGGAAGATGTTTCTGTAGCTATTTAATGAGAAGGGGAGAAATTCTTCACCGTAAGCCATCCCCTTGCTTCCCTGCGCAGCGCGGTGTTAGTGTTATCTGCTGCTAGAAGAAAACACTTTCAGAAACAGGAACAATTTAGGTGTTGCAGAAATCCGCAATATTTTGGCCTCATCCATCAGCTGCATGTGGCACCAGCTGCTTTTTACAGGTGCTTAATAAATGCAAACGAGCTCTGGTGTTTTTCCTCTCCCCTCCTTTTATAACCCCGCTACTTGCTCATTTTCATTCCGCTTCTGGTCAGCAGACATGGCTTTGATGGTGGGTTTTCCCCCAGGCTTTAGCTGGGAATTAACCCTGGCTTAACTTTTACAGCACAGTACACTTGGCTGGGGGTTTTCCGCCAAGACTCTTTTGTATTAGGAAATAACACGTGGAGGAGCCGGGAGTGGTTTTGATGAAGTCCTACCGATGCAAAAAAAGGGGGCTGGGAAGCTTCAGTGCTTTGGTGCTTTAAGAGGAAAAACAACGAGAACGATGAGTTTCCCCCAGGTTTTGTCCAGAGTTAAGAAATTTGATTTTGAAAGAAAAAATGAAAAGTTTTTGCTTCAGTTTCATATGGGCTGAAAGGTCATTTTAACTCCTTTGCCCTCAAATTTCCCTGGAGCAGAAAATCTGCTTTTCATTTCATCTACCCCGCAATGAAGCTTACAGATGCTAATTTTGAGAAATTACTGTATTTCTGCAGAATCCGCTCTTGTCTCTAGAAATAAGTCCTTGTTAACAGACCAGTGCAGATGTTTGGTTAGCCATCACAACGTGAACCCCACATCTGTACCCAGGGACACACTGAGAACAGCAACGTTGGGTTTGATGCAAACCAGAAAGGACATTCCCGTAGCACTGGATCCAGCACTTGTCCCAGTTATCCCAGCAGGTGATGAGACACAGCTCAGCTGAGCGACGGCTAAATCCAGAGATTTTTTTTTGGTCTCACTTATCAGGAAACAGCCCCCATGAAGTTCGACTAATTTCATTGAGAGTAACTGCAATAAAACGTTAAGCGAGTGTTTTACATCCTAAATCCATACATTAAAATACATTAACTACATTTATGGTTTAACCAGCAGTTTAGTGACTTTGTGAATGATGGTATTTGAATTTTATTAAGCCAGCAGACCAATCTTTTCATATTTTTCATTATAGGAAACAAAGATAGTTCATGCATATCCGTCTTTTCCTCTAAATACTACGTATCACCCCTGCTAACCAACAGACCTGAGAAAAAGGTATCTAAGTCTTTAAGGAGATAACTAAAAAATAAAGAGGCAGTATGGAAGAAGAGCAGTGAAAAATGGAGACCATTCAGTAAAGACTGTATTTTAGAATCTATTCAAGTTGCAACACTTCTACCAAAAAGTGTCAGAACAGCTATGATTTGGGTTCTTTTAATACTTTAACCTGCATAAGACGTATTTCTGTACTTGACTGAAAGGCAAGTAAATACCTACCCATTGTAAAGCCTTTCTGGAGAAGTAACTCCAAATCACAGGAGTTGGCGCATCGCTCTTTCCCTAGCGGTGTTGAAGTTGTTCGTTAAAAACAAATGGATCTTGGTGGTATCAAAATTTCAGCCAGGTGATACAAACCCATGTACAACGGGGAAGGAAAAACCAAATCCAAAGCTTTCCAAAGACCATTTTTGGGGGGGATCCAGCCTCACCTCTTTGTCATGGGTCTACTTTGGCTGTTGCTTTGCGTGCTTGCCTTTGCGGAGGCTTAAAAGGCACGTGCGTGGAAGCGCACGGGTGGCTGAGCTGGGAATCTCTCATTGCTGATGATAGCTCAACTAAGTGCGGGATCTTAGTAGGACATGACGAGGCTTAGACATTTCCATGGATGACAAGTACCTCCACGATGACGTTAGGCAGATGTGTAAATGCTCATGCTTCGGGGCGTAAGCCAAGTCCTAACCCAAAGGGAGAGACAGAGAAGCTTCCCCTGGCTCCGTGTGAGGACATTGCCATCCTGGGGATTTTTATGCCTTTCCCAGAAAGATACGGGTCTGCATGATTTTAGCGGGGCAAGTTTCATGGCTTCAGTGTAGTCGCTTGAAAATTCCCGTAGTAGTAGGAGGGGAGACAACCACCCGGGCTCCGGGACTGGCCAGAGGCAGCAGCCAAGCTCAGGTTTGCTGTCCGTACATTAAAACCTCCAGAGCTGCTGAATTATTTTTATTTTTTTTTTTCCTAGAGGTGCAATCCACGCAACACCTTTCCTTAAGGAACCCGACGTAGCTCATGTAACCCCATCTCCTTGCAGGTACTCCCGTCCCCTTTGCTTCCCGGGAGGCAAAGCGGAGAGCTCAGGGTAGGGTTCAGGTAGCCGCGGGCACCGTGAAGCCATCGGCGAGGCACCGTGGCCAACCACCACCCGTTTTATGATTTCATTGAAATTTTTTTCGGGGGACTCTGCTGCATCCCGGGCCGCGAGGGGGGAATAACCTCTTTGATTTGATTTTTTTTTTTTTTTTTTTTTTCAGTTCTCTCAGGCCAGACACACCACAGCCCTTTGAAACGCTCTGTGTCCCTTACCCCACCCATGAATGTGCCAAACCAACCTCTAGGACATGGATGGATGTCTCATGAGGACTTACGAGCTAGAGGACCCCAGTGCATCCCTTCCGATCATGCCCCCCTGTCTCCACAAAGCAGTGTAGCCTCTTCGGGAAGTGGTGGGAGTGAACATTTAGAAGATCAGCCTTCCGCTCGTAACACATTCCAGGAGGAAGGGAGTGGGATGAAAGGTGAGTGAAAAACCAGACGCCTTCCCCCCTCCTCCCCCCCAATCCCAGCACCCAGAGGCAGGAGGGGAAAAGCTGTTTTCCCAGCAGCGCGGGGCTCGGTTGGTGGTTTTGGGCGAGAATCCTTGTAACCAAACGGGGCCTTGTGGTGTTTCTTCCCAGCTTAAGGAATTTAGGTTTAGGGGAATAAGATAGATTTTCCTTTAAGCAGCGGTTGGTCCCGATCTGATGTCTTACAGTTGGGTGCCGGTGGGCTGCTTTTGCCCCAAAATCCTGCAAGCTGCCAGCTTTCCAAAAAGCTGGATTTCTTCCATAGCCTGTGGCTTTTGGCTGTGAGTGGTGCTCTTTTATCTTTTTTCTTTTTTTTTTTTTTTTTATTACGGTGAAAAATAGCTTAGCATAGGTGTAGCAAGCCACGTGTGATTTACCGTTGCGGTGTTTGATACCCACTAAGTATTTGGGGAAGTTTTGGCTTAGGATGCTTCTTTGCAGTGAATTTATCCTGAGTATTTCAGCTGTTTTTTCCCATTGCATGTGCATTTCACAGAGATTTTTGCAATAAACATACGTGATCCTGTTGATAAACAAGGCAGAAACAAAACCCTGTTGCTGCAGTGGAAGATGGAGAGCAAACTGCAGGCTGTAGAGGAATAAACAGATAAAAACTGGGCAAACACATAGGCTGTATATTCCTGTGAACAAATAAAATGACTGAAAATGAACCCGCAGCTATCGGACACGGATTTAAACAACGGCAGCTTTCATTAATGCAAAGCAACTCTATGGTGTGAAAACTGATGGTGTGTCAGAGTAAGGAAATAATCGTATTTTTTAAATAGTCACAAGGTCTGATTTTATTCTCATTACAGACAAATCTAGATACGTATAGATCTCTGTAGCATGGAACTGCATTTGACTTGGCACTGTGTGACTTCGACGCGCGTGAAATAAATGCATGGAAAAAACCCCTCATGGTTCCCCCCGTGAGATGGATGCTCGGGGCTCAGCCCTCTCCAAGGCTGGACTTTGCACCGTAGCGTTGCTCTGGGATGGGGGCCATGGGCTGCAGACGTGGCAGGAGAGTTTTCTGAGCGTGATGGTCTCACAGAGCCGGGCTTTGCTTCTCAGCGGCTCCGCTTGCTAACGAACACCTAATCAGGGAGCATTTCGTCTCCAGCAGTGCTGCAGGCTCTGGGCCTCTCGCTGCCTGCGTGACCTTATGGTGGACCTGCAGGCAGGCTTGGAAGGGTCGCCGTGAGCATGTTGAAGACTAGGCTGTGATCAGCGTGAAGGGTCCCCAAGGCTTTCCATGCCTGGGGCCGGATCCTGCAGGTCAAGGAGACCCTTTTCGGGAGCTGATGGGGTCTATTTAACATTACGTTTCTTCGGGTTTCTGGTGATGGAGCTGGGGAGGAGATGCAGGGAGCTCAGGTGCCTGTGATCCACAGCTCCAGCTCCGGGACCTGCATGTGTAGAAACTTTCCAGTGCAATGCAGTTGATCTGTACGGCCAAATCTGCAAAACCCAAAGGCACTATTGCCCAGGCAGTCCACGAGCAATAAGCAATTAAATAAACTGCATGGATGAAGACCACCCGTTGTTGCTGCATGCAGCCTCCCCAGGGGAGACGGCTGTCCTTCCTTGGGCCGTCCCTTCCTGAGCATCCTCCTTCTCCGGGGGAAGGTCTGCAGACATCTAAACCTGATTCCCCCCATTGCTGAGTCAGCCAAATTGCTTTTGTCCCGCTGTCTGGGGACATGCGAAACAGATGTCTACAGCCTCTGGTGTCTACGACTGTCGTGTCCTCCCCCATCCGCTGTATTTTCTTCAGATTGAAACAATCCAGTCTCTTCCCACATGGTGTTTTCTAAACTTGGGGTTGTTCTTGCTTCTCTCCGACGGGTTTTTTTCCCGAAAGTCTGTATTTTATTGAAGGTGTGTTGCCCAAAACGGGACTCGGGAGCAGAGCAGAGACTTGCTTGCCATACAGACGGCGTTCCTGTGGCTGTATAGCTCATCGTCCTCAAATAACACACCACCACGGCCTGCGTGCGACCCATTGTATCCCCACAGCTTCCCTGCAAAAAAAAGGACTGCCCATTCCCTGCCCTCAGTGTGCCGTTTCTTGTTCCTACAGAATCGCACAACTTTGTGCATTTTTATTGAGTGGCATCTTACTTCATCCAGACCGGTTGCTCGGTTTGCCAAGTCCCTTCTCTGAATTGCAGCCACGTCTCCCCAAGTGCCTGCGGGCTCTTGTGGCTTGGTGTCACCCATGCCTTCGGTCACCTTGCTCCTTATTGGACACCCTCCAGGGCATCCAGCAGGATAGTGGGGAAACCAGACCCATGACAGACCCCTGTCCGACATGGCTTAACAGCTCATCTCCCCCGATGTCACCTGTTTCTCTCCTTTCCATCCATCTTTGCGCTGAAGGAAAAGTGCTCTTTGGCTTTTTCCCGGCCCTTGGTTTCTCCAGGGGGAGACACGGACACTTTGTTCTCTGCGGAGCCCATCCATCTGTCCATCTGTCCCTTCCCAGGGCACAGCTCAGGACACACCGGCACGAGGGCTTGGGTAGAGCTGGGGGTTTCTGGCTTAGCATGGTGTGCCGTAAGTGCACTTCTGTGAAGACATCCTGTGTACACATTGGCCTGTGTGTATATATATGTATATATGGCAGGGTGGATTGTTTTCCTTCGAAATTTCCATGCCAGCACCCAGATATACATGTGCCGGCCGAACTCCGGTGTTTAATGCATATAGTGCACATGAGCAGCATGGAAGTCCTTGCTTTGCTGCTCACAGCAGACACAGCGTTTCTGACAGCCGTGCCATGACTTCGCAATTAGCTCCTGGTAATTGGTGATTAAAGACTAGCTCTGCGGGTAGGCGGCTTGCTGCTCCATGGAGATCATTAGGAGGTTTGACTTTCCAAGGACAATGTAAATCTCCTTAGATGACCTCGCACTTCCTGGTTGCCTCTTCCCTATGGGAAGGGGGAAAGCCCCACCACCGTACCTCTGTTCTGGGGTGGCTCCTTCTCCCCAGCCCATTCCTGGGATTGCCGACCCAACTGGCAAGGGGGCTCTGGGACTGTCGTAGCTCCCCAAAATTAGGAGGTGGTCCAGGGAGGTCGATGCAAAGAGAGAGAAGAGCTACTCCTGCGCTCCAACCCTCTGCAAAGGTTGGAGATGATCTGGATTTGCTCAGAAAAGTTGTGGATGCCCCATCCCTGGAGGTGTTCAAGGCCAGGCTGGACGGGGCTTGGAGCAACCTGGTCTAGTGGAAGGTGTCCCTGCCCATGGCAGGGGGGTTGGAACTAGATGATCTTTAAGGTCCCTTCCAACTCTGACCATTGAATGATTCTATGATTCTATGAAATGGGTTTTCTACAAGATTTAATGTCTATGTGAAGTTGGACCTTTCTTCTGAAAGTATCCCCATGGGCTTTGCCGTCGGCAGAGATGTGCACCAAAGGCAGATGTCCCCAGGATCGGATCAGGCAGACTTCTAGGGTGTCATTGCTGAAACAGGGTGGCTTTGTGTTAAAATGAAGTTGAGATTTGAGCCTGGCAGTCCCTGTATTCCCCACCTGCGCTGGAGACAGAGGGCTTGCTGCTAACAGCTTTTAATGGGCTTTCTGCTAATAGCTTTTAATTTTTTTAAGCAGATCGATTTAAGAGGCCTCTGGTAGTGGGTTTTAGGACTGTTGCATGTTGGGACTTTTGGAAAACAGGAAAGTCCAGCCCTTCCGTGCTCGGTAATGGCTTTGCCCCCATGTTTGGTGTGGGGTTGATCTCTTTCTGTGCAGCATTTGAGGAACTTCACTGAAACGCGAATCCTGACTTGTGTCAGAGGATGGAGAGTGTGAGCAAAAAGCAGCATTTTTGGGGCTGTTCACATCATCTCTGCTTGGATACGAGTGGGATTTGGGGTCAACCTGGGCAGCGGGCAGCAGGAGACTTCTGGCAGATCTAAGAATTGTCATGGGGGACCAAACCAACAGTCTGCCTTGCCCTGTCCCCTCCAGTGATGAGGTGTTGGTTTGGGAAGAGGTCTACAGTGATCCTTGACTTGCATCTGGCACTCAGCAGCATGGGGCTTTCTGGACTGAGAGCACCGATACTGTAGAATGTCCCAGCAGTGGGACTGTCCTCCTCGCGTCGTCTCATCCCTTTTCGAAGCAAGTCTGGCCTCACACTTTGCAGTTCTAACAGCCTGGAAAACCTTTGAAGTTGGCCATGTTACCGAAGGTTATTGGAGGTGTCCATGAAGGTTGTGCTCATGCAGGTGGTGAGCAGACCACCAGCATCCACAGCAGCCTCAGCCTGGCAGCAGAAGCACATAGTGGGTAGAAATCCCTCCCAAAACCAGTGCAAGCCCCCATTTCTCCTTCCCCCTTGGTGGGCACGTTGGGCAGAGGAACCCCATCGGGCCAGCCTCATCACCAGCCATCACTCCTTCCCCTCAGGCTCTGCTGCGCCGTCAGCCCCTGCCTACTGTGGGGTGTGGGGTCCACCACCCGCTCGACACATACCCCTTATATTAACTCAGGAATTATCAAAGAGAGCAAAAGTGTTGCTGTTAAGTTTGTATTTAGCCCCAAAAGAGACATTTCCCGAGCTTCCACCTGCTCTCTCCATTCAAGGGGTGGGGTTTGGTGCTGTTTGGGGCTGAAACACTGGTTTTTCATTGCTACTGCACCTGGCGCGGGTTGAGATGGGGCTCACGGGTGTCTCGCTGGTGGGGAAGAGGACAAGGACTGATGGAGAAGGGTATTGCTGGGAGCAGAGCGCGTGAGCTCGGTAGGCTACGGCAGAGCTATTGTTGGGTTGTAGGTGCTAAATAAAGCAGGTCCCGATTTGGCACAGCGTTTGAAGCCTTTAGGACGCAAAGCAAAAGCATCATCACAGGCACGGTGTTGCGCTGCAGGACAAATATCTGCAAGGTCCCCCCACTCCCTTGTGGGGTGTCACCACGGGCCCCCCAAACCTGTGAAACCCTGAGTAGCTTCTGAGCAGGCTGGAGCTGGGGAGACTCATCTCCCATTGCTTTCTCTGTGGAGGACATGCCATCATGGGGTCTGGTGGGGTTTTGCATGTTGCAGAGGAAGGATTCCCCTCCCAAGTCCCTACCTGTGAAACCACATTGATGTCAGGGAGATGAAAGTATTTTTGGGTACCCAGCTAGTCAGGCATAGAGGTGCTACGCTGCAGATAATGACAGGGAAGGAAGAGGTCATTTCAGTTGGTGCATTTTGAGGCCCCAAGCCACCCTTCTGAAACAGGTTGTGGGACCATCTTTGATGGCACATCATTTTTCCATGCCTCAAAAAAAAAAAAAAAGTCTCTTTATTTCTCTTTAAGCAGCCATTTAAATTAAAGCACATACCATCTTCCCTCATGCCATAAATCAGTGTCTGCCATCTGCAAAACAGCCATTTGCTCATCCTAAGCTCAACCACGCCGTTAGCTTTGGCAGTTCCCACGTTCCTGGGAAAAGGCCAGCGAGGAGCTTGGCGTGCAGTGGCGTGATGCCGACTCCCCACGGGCTAATTCCCGGCGGCTCAGCCACAGAAACCCAGACTCTGAGGACGTGTCCTCATCTGGGGGCTGGTTCCTCCTACTATCGATATGCATAGCAGTATGTCCTCATCCTACTGTCCGTATCCATAGCACTATGTCCTCATCCAGGGGCTGGTTCCTCCTACTGTCCGTATCCATAGCACTATGTCCTCCAAAAGGTCCGTGAAGTTCAGTAAGGTGCCTGAAGCACCAGTGGGATGGTGGATGGTACCTAATCAACTCCTTGTGTTGCTATTAATGCTATTGCGCGTGGTTACGCGGTGTCATGAACTCGACAGGAGCTCTCATCTCCTTACCTTTGTGCTGCAGATGTCCCAGCCTGGCTGAAGAGCCTCCGGCTGCACAAGTACGCCGCCCTCTTCTCGCAGATGACATACGAGGAGATGATGGCCCTCACCGAATGCCAGCTTGAGGCACAAGTACGTCCCACATCAGTCGTAAAGGGATCAGCCGCGGTCCCGAGTCTTGTGCAGTCAGTGTACAAGACGCCTCCAATGCCTCTTTTTGTGTCTTGACATGGAAGACGTTTTGCCCAAAGGTGGTTGGGAAGCAAACAGAGAAAAGCAAATTGGGTCATGGAGAGTGAAAAATAACATGTCGTACCTGAAAAAGGCCTTGTCCTAGATTTCTTACTGGAGTCCCAGCACGCAAGTCCCATCACTGGGAGCTACATTTGGGGTTTTTTTCCAGTTGGGATTAAGTTCAGGAGTTTTAAGGGGCACAGACCGCAGTACCCAACTCCTTTAAAGTCAGCAGGGCTTTGGTGGCCAATTGCCTTGTTAACCTTTGAAAACGTCCCCGCTTTCAGATTTACCTCTGTGTTATCCTTGGGATGAAGAGGGCTGGTCCACACTTTGCTTTCATTGTGAGGTGTACTGGCGGGGGACAGACTAGCTGGAAATATCTCTCTTCAGCAAGTCTCTAAGAGATTTTCTGTGTCCTTTGCTAATCCTTGCACTCAGAAATGTGATTAATTTATATCAGCCTTTTTTGTTTAGGGGAGGAAGGATTTGGGCTGACCCAGCTGTCCTGTGGAAATGTTAATGCCAGATTTTTGTGCTGTTTTTTGCAGAACGTTACCAAAGGCGCAAGACACAAAATAGTCATCAGTATCCAAAAGTTAAAAGAAAGACAAAACCTGCTCAAATCTTTAGAAAGGGTAAGTAATCACAACCACTTTTGCATTTCCTCCTTTTCAAGAAGCCAGGAATCAATTCTGGGGTGAAGCGCTCTTTGGTTACGCATTACACATGCCAGGTTGGATGAGGCTTTGAGCAACCAGGTCTAGTGAGAGGTGTCCCTGCCCATGGCAGGGGGGTTGGAACTGGATGATCTTTAAAGTCCCTTCCAACCTAAACCATTCTGTGATTCTATGTTGTTGGGATCTTTTGCAGAGAAATCTGTTGCTGGCTTTGCCATGTCTGAGTGGTGTCTCGAACACTTCTGTACCAGATGCAGATTTTATTTGGAGCTGTATTTTGCCGAGTGGGTTCTAGCCCCTCTCCGGCACTCACGCAGCTGGAATGGATCTACCCTGCAGCACTGGTACAAGCCCTGCCCAGCTCCAAGGTGCTCGGGAACACCTGAACTCCAGGTGATGGAGGACACCATCCCAGCAATGCTGATGGGAGGGTGGTCACCCATCCACTGAACTGGAGTGCAGGACCAGCTCTAGCCGCACCAGCCACCGTGGTCCTCTCTCCTTCTGGAGAACCAACTGAGCAGAGCCTTGAATCCCTGATTATCCCTTGGCCACTCGGTTAACTCTCCCGTCTCAATGCCACTGTTCCTTGCAAGAGACCCCTCCATGCACAGCAGTCATCACGGGGACCCCCAAGCCCTGCCCCTACCTCTCCATCCCTAGAAAGAGATGGGATTTCTCGGTGTCTGTCAGGTCAAAGGCCACTGCGTTTTTCTGGAGCATCGTATGGGCAATCTGTCCCCAGATAAAAAGCCAGACACCCACGTCAGTGCCTGAACAACAGCTTGAATTTTCAAGGAGAACAAAGAGAAACTTCTTCAACAAAAGCTTAAACTCTGCAGAAATGGCTATTAGGGAAGCACCAGCACCACAAACTGGCTGGGAGCAGCTCGCCCAGCCTCTTGCTATTTATTATCGCAATATTATATTATATTTAATTGCACCGTCTTCAAACAGCAACTTGCAGAGTCTCCCGCTAGGGGCTTTTAAATACTTATGTGGTGTGTTGCTATTTATTGGTGTTTTCGTTAGCTCACTGCTTCACTATTTATTTATAATATGGGATTGTACTCGGAGTATGGCAGGAGCTAATAAAGCCATATTTACCTCCGTGTATTAATAATAACTATTAAATCCAAGAGACAGCCCGCTGGATTGAGCTTGCTTCGGCGATGTGTTTTCCAGGCCGTTGCCCAGCCTCTTCCCCCGCTTCTCCGCCTGGGTTTTGAAATATGGTATCGATTGACTGTGGCGGTGCGGGAGGGTGAGCCCAGTTCAGCTGACACGACCAGCCACGCACGCTGTAAAACAGGGGGGAGAAGTGGCAGGGGCTGCTTCTGAGCCCTCGCGGGGTGGGTTTGGGCTGTGGGGCTGCCACCCTGTCCCGCTTTGCTGGAGCTCAGAGCTGCTTGTGAGCTGCTTGACTTGGGAGGGGATGTCTCTGGTTTTCCAGGCTTCCCAGCCAATTTTTTTTTTTTGTGCTAAACAAGAGCATGTGTGGGACTTGGATTTTTTTGGGCAGTGTCTCGCTGCTAAAGATCGCCGCTTTCTTGGAAAGAGCTGCTCCACCCCTCTCCAGCAGTTAGCAAAGCAGGATTTTTTTTCCCCAAAAAACTAGTGCCCAGCAGACTGACGCCAGGTCTTCGAGAAAACTGGAGCTAAGATGTCCAAGAGCAAGCTGGGGGTGCAGAAGGAATTAGGGTGAACAACCATTTCAGGGTTCAGCTGGCTCGCTCGCAGCCTGTGCGCCCACTTTGTGTCTCTTCCCTAGGACTCACCCCAAAAGCTGCCTCTTTCCAAGCAGCATCCGACGAGCCAGACCCTGCGGGAGCCTGCGATGAGTTGTTCTGGTCCAGGCTACATTAAAACCAAACTGCAATTATTTCCCATCAGTGGGAGGAGGATATGACTGGAGAAAGGGAGTTCTTGATCCACGCTATAACCGAGAGCAAGGCTGGGGGTGTACCCAAATCCTCTCCCTCCCAGGTGGACCTCCCCCAGGATCTCCGAGCGGAATATTTTTGCTATAGGGACATAAGCTCACCTGCAGCCTCATGGTCTCCCCTTCTGTGTCCGACCACAGCCCACCCTGCTCCCTGTGAAACCCTCCCTTCCCCTCCGTATCTGCTCCCCCAGCACGTCCCAGTGTGGACAGGGATGTCCCGGCTTCACTCCTGCAGGATGGGCTCCTGCATCCCAGCGTGGTCTGGGGCTCTGCGACGGTCCCAGGGCATAAGGATGCTATGGCAAGCTCTTTGGAGCAGAGCAGTTAATGGAGAGCCAGGCTGGAAGGCAGTACTGAAAACTAGAGACAAGCCCACATTAAAAAATACAATTTCAATTAAATAGAGCTGAAATGTCGCAATTGTGGGATTGATGGGGAAGGAGCAAGATACCCGCGGGTCTGGGCATTGAAATCTTACAGGATGAGTCGCTCTCATGGGGTTTGCATGTTCCTGGTGGAAATTTGGAAAGGCTGGATTGCTGCTGGTTTTGAGTCCCGATGGTTGATGGGGGCACGTTTATCTCTGGGGATTCAGGTCTGAACGCATCCATGGATGTGGCACAATCCCTGCAGCAGCTCCACACTCCCCTGCTCTAAGCAAAGACCTCCTGGAGCAGGAGCGAGGCCGTCGGCTTGGCTGGGGATTTTCGGGGGGGCAACAATAGGGGTCTGGTTCGTAGCCGATGTCCTCTTGTCCCCGCAGAGACAAACCCTCTTCTCTCCACTTGTCCACAGGACATCCTGGAAGGTGGCAACTTGCGTGTCCCGCTGCAGGAACTACACCAAATGATCCTCACCCCCATCAAAGCCTACTCTTCCCAAAACTCCAGCACAGAGGAGCACAGCCGGGACGCGGACTCGCATCACCCCTCCTCCCTGCTCGGCTCAGACAGCCAAGGCTCTGACTGCAAGGACTCTGCCGCGGGGGGGATGCAGCAGCACCATTTACCGGGATGCGAGGGCGAGTCGGGAGGGGCCCCTTTGCCCGAAGGCGACCTGCCGGGACAGTTCACCAGAGTGATGGGGAAAGGTGAGCGGCTGTCGGTTGTTATTGGCGTCCTCGCTAGGGAGAGCTGCTCCGGGGCTGGGTGCGTGCAGTGGCGGTGCTGGCAGCAGCCCGTCCCCACGCCCCTGCAAGCCGCAGTCCTGGGGGTGATGGTTTTTTTGAGGCCCCATCATGCTGCGGTAAGAGGTAAGAGTGTGGGTGGGAGGTGGGCAGTGATTTTGGGGAGGGGCTGCGATGGGATGGGCTGCCTGCCCCAGGTCAGGGGTGGATGGCATCCTCTCCTGCTCTGGGTCAGAAGTGGATCCCATGCTTTCCCTGCCCCAGGTCAGGGACGGGTACCATCCACTCCCTACCCCGGGTCAGCAGTGGATCGCATCCTTTCCCTGCCCCGGGTCAGTAGTGGATCGCATCCTTTCCCTGCCCTGGGTCAGTAGTGGATCGCATCCTTTCCCTGCCCCGGGTCAGTAGTGGATCGCATCCTTTCCCTGCCCGGGTCAGCAGTGGATAGCATCCTTTCCCTGCCCCCGGTCAGTAGTGGATCGCATCCTTTCCCTGCCCCAGGTTAGTAGTGGATCGCATCCTTTCCCTGCCCTGGCTCAGTAGTGGATCGCATCCTCTCCCTGCCCCAGGTCAGGGACAGGTACCATCCACTCCCTACCCTGGGTCAGCAGTGGATCGCATCCTTTCCCTGCCCTGGGTCAGCAGTGGATCGCATCCTTTCCCTGCCCTGGGTCAGTAGTGGATCGCATCCTTTCCCTGCTCCGGCTCAGTAGTGGATCGCATCCTTTCCCTGCCCTGGGTCAGTAGTGGATCGCATCCTTTCCCTGCCCCAGTCAGTAGTGGATCGCATCCTCTCCCTGCCCCAGGTCAGTAGTGGATCGCATCCTTTCCCTGCCCCAGGTCAGGGACGGGTACCATCCACTCCCTACCCCGGGTCAGCAGTGGATCGCATCCTTTCCCTGCTCTGGGTCAGCAGTGGATCACATCTTTTCCCTGCTCCGGCTCAGTAGTGGATTGCATCCTTTCCCTGCTCCAGCTCAGTAGTGGATCGCATCCTTTCCCTGCCCTGGGTCAGTAGTGGATCGCATCCTTTCCCTGCTCCGGGTCAGCAGTGGATCGCATCCTTTCCCTGCCCCGGGTCAGTAGTGGATCGCATCCTTTCCCTGCCTGGGTCAGCAGTGGATCGCATCCTTTCCCTGCCCCGGCTCAGTAGTGGATCGCATCCTTTCCCTGCCCCAGGTCAGTAGTGGATTGCATCCTTTCCCTGTCCTGGCTCAGTAGTGGATCGCATCCTTTCCCTGCCCCCGGTCAGTAGTGGATTGCATCCACTCCCTGCCCCAGGTTAGAAATGGATCGCATCCTCTCCCTGCCCAGGGTCAAAGTGGATCGCATCCTCTCCCTGCCCCGGGTCAGGTGCGGATAGCATCCTCTCCCTTCTCATTCAGAGCCCTGGGAACATCCCACCGGTCCAGAGGTGTTCTCAGCAGCGTCCCTTGGACTTGCTTTGCTTGTGTGGGGGTAGCGCTGGTGCGTGGGCTTAGGGTGAGCTGTCCTGAGAGCAGATCAGCTGGATCTAAGCTCCTTTTTAAGCCCCAGTTTAGATAGAGGACATCCAAAATACTGAGGTGCCGTTCCCTGGCAGGGCTTTGCAGCAGGATTAACACACTGGGAGGTGCAAGGAGCGATATGAGGTAGGGACCGACCTCCTGTGCTCCTTCAGCAAATTTCTCTGAGCTTGGATGTGTCCTGACTCCCCTCAGTGGGATCTGAGGTGTCGGTGCTGGCTGCGTGGAGGGAGGTCTCCCTGGGGAAGAGCGGAGGGGAATCTCATCCGCAAGCTCACAGAGGAGACCAGGAACAGAAAGAAACTCGTGGGGATCCCACGAAGAAATATCAGCCCTGTCCCTGTTTCAGACCTTCTTTGCAAAAAAATAGATGAGGTGTTTTCCATACAGAAACTCGGTGCAAAATTTCTCACCGGCTGATTGACTTCAGGCACAGCCAAACGTGGGTTTCTGGCCCCATTTTAAACCCTCTGATGAACCCAGCCCGTGACAAATGCCTCCGTCACGCACGAAGCTGTACGTATGGCACAAGCCTTTGCCAGGATGAGGTGTCCTGGACCGCAAGGCATCCCTGCCCAGGGGTTGCAACAGCAGAGACTCATTCCTTTGAGAACTCATTTCCACTTGCTTTTATGGCATTAAATCCAAAAGAGGTTAAAATCTATAGGGAAAGGTGGGAATCTGTTTGCAGCAGGGGCAGATTTTGGCTGTAGGAGCAGAAGCTCGAGCCAGCAGTGCCTTTGGTGTATTGTAATTAGGAAAAGGGAATAAATCCTGCGCCCCTGATTTGCTCCGGTCTAATTTTGGTGACTCCAGTGGTGTTCTCTGGATTTACACCAGCATAAGGGAGAACAGAATCTGGCCCTAAATATAGGACAGCACGGCAGGAATTGGGGAAGGGTGTTTTTTTCTCGCTGATGAGAAGACTCACCCATGGGACCAGGGAAACGGGACATCCAAGGCATTCATTGGACCCCTCAGACCCCAGCTCGGTGTCCCCGTGCCCATTTCTCTTCTCTTTGTTTTTTTTCCAGTATGCACGCAACTTTTAGTTTCCCGACCCGACGAAGAGAATATAAGTTCCTATTTACAGCTCATAGACAAATGTCTAATCCACGAGGTGAGTCGTGACGGATCATCTAAAACTGTTGTTCTCATCACTTGGAAACTGTTTCCAAAGTATTTGTTTATGTAAACCTTTTGGTTTCTAACACAAATATTTTTTGGGGGTATTAATAGTAATTCTGACAGAACAGGGCTGGAGCAGGCGGTAGCTCTAACGTGGTGCATGGTAATGTTGCTCCCCCCCACGCTTCCTTAATTGCCAAGACCTGGAGCTGGGAAATTCATCCGGCTCATGATGGTTTGATCAGCAGCTGGATGAAAGAAAAAAATCCCGGGATGAACAGGCAGACAGACCCGGCAATCCCTTGGCATTGCCGCCTCCTGTTTCGCAGCACGTGGTCTTGGAATTTTGCAATGGGGGCGTTTGTTTCTGCTCCCAGCGGATCTTCTTTTACCGGGTGATGGCTTGGGATAACCGAGGCTGTTCCGCTGGGCTCCGGCACGCTCCTGCCCAGTGGCAGGGAAGGATGACCGACATCCCATGGCATTTCATACCCCTGGCAGAACAAGCTGCTTCTCATCACCTGCCCGTATGGCAGGGGTCGGGGGGGAGGTTGCACGCCCTCTCGTAGGAGCTTTAAACGTTTCTGGGTTATTTGTTGATAAAAAAATACACTGTCGAAGCACAGAAGGATCTCCTCTGGAGGAGACTGGTAGCCGCAAACCCCAAAATGTGCTGCATGCCGGGTGGAAGAGGGAAGAGGCGGCTCGCAGCCCCTCGCCATGCAGCTGATGCCGGTGCCCGAGCTGTGCTTGTGCAAAGGTTCGATCCAGGCACCTCTGCAGCGCCAAGCACGGGGGAGCCTGAATCGGGGTGAAATAATTGATTACCAGGCAAAATGCAAGTGCTTCGTCGTATTTTTTGAACGGTGCTCCTGGATGCCTCCGTCGATCGCGGTGGGGGTTTCGGTGCGTTTTGCTGGCAGCGCCCGCGGTGTCAGACGACATTTGGCCCCGAGAAGCACGGGGTGGTGGCACCCGCTGTTTGGGTTTGCTGCAAGACAGGGTTAGAGCCGTGGGTATGGTCTTCTCGGCGCTCCACACAGGCATGGGCAGTGGGAAATAGCTGTAGGAGCAGGAGGGAGGGAACGTCTTGTGCTCCTACTTGCTCCCACTTACTCCCCTCTTGGAGAGCATCAGAGCCTGGAAATGGTGCCTGGACTTTCTGGAGAGCCGAGCAGGATGTCGCTGGGGGAGCAGAGATATCAAGAAAAGGACAAGGATGGTGGAAGCACATTCCTGGGGCTGGAGAGGAAAGCCAGGAAGACACAGAGCTGCAGAGGGGCTTATTTTCCAGGAGCGCCCGGGACAGACATGGTGACACAGCATCACCCCACCAGTGCCAGCCTGTGTCCCAGGACCACCGTCTGCATCGGCTCTGGCATAATCAGTGCCGGGAGAGAGCGTCTCCCCTGGAGGGTGATTCGGAGCAATCAAGTCAGGCACTAATTAGCCTCAAAATTGTCCTCCGGAGACCTCCACTCCTCTCCGCTGGCGGCACGGAGACATTGGGTGACTAAAGTTAGCAGTGGCGGGCACGTGGGTGTCCCCATAACCCACACCGCCTGCCTGGACATCTGGGTCATTTCGGGAGGAGATCTGTCCCGTGCATGAGTGACCTGTCCCCTGCCTAGCTGGGTGATGGGGTTCACCCTGGGTGACCTCCTGTGGAGGCTGTCGGTGCCAGGAATGGAGCCGAGCTCTGCCCAACCGCGGGATGGAGGATAGGATGCAGGGTGCCACGGAGCAGCTCTGCTTTCCAAATCCCAGTGTTCTCCCACCCCGGCGGCGTTTTCTAGAGCCACGTCCAGGTGACAAGTGTCACCACCTGGCAGGGACCAGCCATCAAACCCACGGGGAGCTGCACTCGCACCCCGGCAGCAAGCAGGGAGCCGGGCGCCCATGCGGCAGCACGAGCAGTGGCTCTGGGGGCTAAGGAGGGGTGGTGGGGAAGCTTTGGGGGAGCCCTGCTCTTCCCGGGGGAAGTTGGCAGCCTGGGGGGCAGAGCCAGACCGTCGCTCTGGAGCACACGGGATGCTGCCGGAGCATTTTTCTCCACCTGAAATGAGTAAATCCTTGAGAGAGAACAGGGTTTCCCGCTGGACTTGCCGATGGGGCACAGCTCACACCGCTGCCTGCTCCGGCTGCTTTTCTTCACACGCGCACCCGCATACGCGTCCCTGCTCGCTTTGTCCAGAAAAATATTCATGTTTCCTATTTTTCTCTCTTTTTTTGGGGGCAGGCGTTTACAGAGATACAGAAGAAGCGGCTGCTGTCATGGAAACAGCAGGTGCAGAAACTCTTTCGGTCTTTCCCTCGGAAATCCCTCCTGGAGCTGTCGGGCTATCGGCAGCAGAGGAGGTACGCGGGATTTCGGGAGGGGAGGGATGGATGCAGCGGCCGGGGGTCCAGCAAGAGCATCTCGAGAGGGACCGACGTCTCCCAGCAGGGAGGGACGGATCCTGCTGGGTTCAGAGCCACATTTTGGGAGGGAGGAGGGTTGGAAAAGCTTCGGCAATAAAACCCCAGGCGTTGGCTGGGAAGGGAAAGCAGCAGGAAGTTTGCTTGCGTGTGAGGTCAGTGCCTACCCCACCGATTCCCACCACGTCTCCCTGGCTCCGAACCCGGCGCTTCCCAGCTGTGCAGCGTATCCCTGGCACTGGGCGGCCAGCTCTGCTCCTGCTGCTGCCCTTTGCTAATTACATCAACGCTGGAATTTCACCAAAAAGCCATCAACGGGCCAAAAAAAAAAAAGGCTTGAAGCCTGCGGAGGGTGCAGAGCCGGGGGATGCGGTCAGAAAGCTGGGGTGGGGATGTGTTGTGAACGCCGTGTTTGCTCACTTCCATGGTGACGCTGGATTTTGGGTGATCCTCGAAAGCGGTTGGGGTTATGGCAAGAACAGATATTTTTAGATCGGTTTTGACAGCAGCATCAGCCTTTTTGTTTCGTCCCGCTAAGTCTATTTTATTGCAGTCTTGTGCAAGTTCTTTCTCCTGAGAAAGAAAGAGGTTTGGAGATAACTGGGAGCGTGGGGAGAGCCGGGATGTGAGTTGAGAAGGAACGAGCACAGAACCGAAGTGATCCCCAGTGGAATTAAATGAAATATTTTGGAAAGGAAAAAACAAGCGATTTCAAGTGTTCGCAGCAGGATCAGAAGCAGAACAGACAGGAGCAAAGGTTTTGGATGGACCGGTTTGCTCTGGGCCATCACCGGTGTGGCAGTTTAGCTGCGCATCCAGGCTGACCCCAAGCACAAGGTAGAGCTGCCGGCTTGAAACGGTCCCAGTCCCTTTCCCGGGGCCGCCCAGGATGCTCTCCAGTTTCCTTGCCGCTTTTGGGTGGTTTGCGTTTCTTCTGCTCCTGGGCAGCTGCAGGCAAGGAAGGAGCACGCGGCTGGTCCTGCTTTTTCTCATGGGGATTTAATGGCAAGAGCATTTTTTTGGATGAGGTTTAAGGAAACCCCGTCATGCTTCTGCCCAGTAAGTTTAGCCGGTTTGGGGATCCCAGCGTGCTCGTGTCGTGGGAAGTATGTTTGCAGCCACCCGCAGAAGCAGGAGAGATGAGGGCTGGGAGGACGGTGAGCTGAACCATCCGCAAGGGTGATTAAGTGCTGGAGAAGGGCAGGGGCAACGAGGAGCAGAAGAGGATCCCTGGCTTTGCAGAGCGCTCCTATCCTTGGCTGCGCTTAAACCTGATAACGGTGTTGCCATCCTGCTGCCCAGCTAATCAGGCAGAGACACCGAGGGGACGTTCCGTGGCGAGGAGATCCGCGCTGTGTGTGTTTCCAAGGATTATCTGATTATTTTTGTGTCGTTCCTCTGGTTTTATGTGGAAAAACCCACGTGGGGAGGGATGCCAGCGTGTCTGACCCTCCCTGAGGAGGAGGAAAGATGGTTTCGTGTCCTGAGGTCGGTGTCTCAGGACATTTGGGCTGCATGGTCTTGGGTCCAGACGGTTTTCCTCTGACCACAGGGAGCTGCATAAGGGTTTGCGGTGCGGAGATGGGAGCGGGTGCAGAGCCCATCCCCCGTGTGCCCAAACGTGCCTTTTGCTTAGCCCCTCCCTGGGAAATCTTGGACCTGTTAGGTCATTTTAACCAAGTTTTACGGAACTTGAGAAGTTGCAGAGAGGACCGTGGGTAAAAATGAACCTCCTGGAAGGCGAGAAGGTCCAGCCCTTCAAGCATGCCCAGTAAAGAAAACCCAGCAGCATAAGATAAATGTTTATCAGACACTAGAGAATCCACACAAGAGATCTCTTTTGTACACCTCAATGGCACAAAGAGTTTAAGTAAAAAACCCAAGAAATTGGGTGCTGCTAGCTCCAGTGCCCAGGGAGTTGACTGCATTATTTCAGCTTGCATTTAAGAACAGGCCCCTTTTGCAAGAGTAAAATAAACTTTTAGAAAAAAAATAAGGTGACTCTGAGAACTGCAGAAGGGAGGGAAGGTGACTGGCAGATGGGAAGAATGGACAGGAGGATTCTGTGGGATGCCCAAACCTCCTCCTTCCCGCCGCACGTGCAGGCTGGAGGACCATCCTCAGCACGACGGGAGGGTTGGGACAGGAGCAGAGCTCGCAGTGGGACCCGTGGGATGGGCATGGAGTGGCGAGCATCGGTCCGGGGCATGAGATGGCGAGCATCGATGCAGGGCATGAGGTGGCGAGCGTCGGTCTGGCGCTTCGCAGCGACGCAGGGGCACCTTGGGGACATTTGGCTGTTGGTCTGAGCGCACCAAACCGGCCGCTTGCCCCCACGCCCGCAGCACCGTCCCCTTGCAGGGGCTGATTTCTCACCCTGGGGCACTTTCTCTCTCCGCAGCCGAGGCTTTGGCCAGTCAAACTCCTTACCGACCGCCGGATCTGCAGGGGCAGGACTGGGCCGGCGAAACCCCCGCCAGTTCCAGATCCCCTCCCGCAACCTCCCCACCGCCCGGCTGGGGCTGCTGGGCCCCAGTGGGCTGCTGGGCACCCCCCAGCGCAGCCCCGCCGCCAGCCCAGCCATCCTCAAGCAAGGCAGACAGGTTGGTCAGCGTTCGCGGCATCGCCAGCATTTCCATCCCTTCCCCACAAAGCTTCCTGTGCTTCTTCTCCTCTAAGTTGTCCTGATCTCCCTTCTTTTTCTCCCCTTTTTAAGCAAGCAAGAGCGGTTTGCAGGCGTTTGGGTTGCGCGCTTCGCCGTACGGTGGGATGCGGAAGAGGGACCGGCAGGAGGGGGGCAAACCAAGAGGCGGAGGGGGGAGAGATGAGCCCAAGAGGTTTATAAATACATGGCACAGAGGCCTCCGTTTTACATCCCGCACCCTTTTTCCGTTTGCTTCCCGCAGAACCTCTGGTTTGCCAACCCCGGGGGCAGCAACAGCATGCCCAGCCGGAGCCACAGCTCGGTGCAAAGGACGCGCTCGCTGCCGGTCCACACCTCCCCGCAGACCATGCTGATGTTTCAGCAGCCAGGTAGGAAGCAGAGATTTGCTTTTTCACTTACCCACGGCCCGGCGAGGCAAGGGCAGGCTGTGTGAAAGGAGCGGTGCCGGTGCACCTCGCCGCAGGCTCCTGCGCGCTTGCGGCCACGCTCGCTGCGCTGGCTGTCACAGCCCGAGCCGGGTATCCGTGCCACTAGCCGGATTACTGGGTTGATTGAACCAGAGACATCACTGGAGGGATTTTGACCCTATATATAGCGTCTTGGCTCTACGTATAAATGGGCTGGTGCCTTTCCGAGCTTCCTTCTGGGGGGATTCGTGTCAGGCGGGGAAGGCAGTAGCTCATCCATCGCCTTTTTTTGCTCACGCGTGGACACGGAGACCCGGTGTGGAGGGACTGCCTTCGTGCACTCAGGAGACACGTTTTCCCAATGCACATGAAGGGAAATGGTGCTGTGCCGGTGCTTCCTTCCCAAACACAGCAAAAATGTTCCCATATATAGGAGCATCCTCTGATTCAGGGGGGTTGCTGCTGAACCTTGACCCTGAACCTGGAGCATCCTTCCCATGAGGACATTCCTCCCTTTTTCTCCATGTATCCCTTCATTAGCCTTTATGCCTTTTCTTACCAGCACACCGTAACAATTCATACTGCAGGACAGACAGTTACACCCCCCACCCCCCCCCAAGTAAACTCAACCTCATCCATAAGCTTCTGCCGTGGATTCAGCTTGGCAGCTCCCCTCACGTCACACGCCTGCAGTGTTTTAACTGCATAATTTAGGCAGCAAATGTCGTGTACAGCAAAAGCAGCGTCTGTTCTCGGGTATTGATTAAACACCAGGACAAGGGCACATTTCTGCAGGCGCTGAAGGAGAATAAATAGGTTTCTCTTTGCGCGTTAGCCTGCGGTGAATGAGGGCGTAGGAGGATTAGGGAGCCAAAGAAGCAGACTGAGTCGCGAGGAAAATAAGCAATAATGTAGGGCTGGGCTCCTGAAATACTTTTCATCGGGCTGTGGGGACCTCAGGCCTCCTGGACCTTGTCCCATGTTCCTGCGAGCTGGTGGCAAGCGGGAGATGCTGGCCGTCGGTAGCAAAAGCTGGATTTGCAAAAGTTTTCGCTGCAAAGGGGAGGGCATTTTGGTGCTCTGTGGATCAGGCCGGGGTGTTGCAGCCCACTAAATTTGATCCCCCCCTCCTTTTTTTGTGCTCACCCCCTCCGGGGATGTGGCAGTGTGGCTGTGGGTGACCGAGAGGCGGCCGAGGCGGGCATGGAAAAACCAGATGGCGGCTCTGCCGGTCTGTGCTGCCATCCCACGTCCGAGCGCTAACCCTGCCTGCACGCTGCCTGCACGGGCAGCTCCCGGCCCTGCTTGAAGGTTTTGCGCGTATCGAGGATTTCTGCGGGGCCTGAGCAAGGGGAGAGCCTGGGGCTGCATCCTCCCAGGGTGGGGGTCCCGCTCTCACCCCAGCTCCCCCCCAGTATCTCTAACTGGCGCCCGAACCCCTTATTTCCATCCATCTTCTGCTGCAATGCCATTGAGTCCCCCCAGATCGACCCCTTATGGATAAGAAACACGGGAGCGACGCCTATTTTTGCAAACGTCTCTTGCCGGAGATGGTTGCAGCGGGAAGCGAAGGGTCCAGCCAGAGTCCAGCCATGTGGTCAGACCCTCCTGGGGCACCTTTCAGGTGGTTTCCTACCCCATGTGCACCCACTGCAGCGGCAGCAGAGCAGGCAGGGGACGCAGGGCAGGCAGGCAGGGTCCCTGCCCGGTCACCCGACCAAGGTCTCTTGTCCCTTTCTCCCTGCAGAGTTCCAGGTACCGGTGACTGAACCTGACATCAACAACAGGCTGGAGTCCCTGTGCCTGAGCATGACGGAGCACGCACTCAGCGGTGAGCACTCCCTCCTCCTCGGGCTCTTCCAGCACGTCCACGCCACCTCCGCCGAGCCTCCCGGCACCTGTCCCTGCCCCGCTCCCCCCAAAAGCTGGGACAGGCTGTGGCTGTGAGCAGGCGGGACGGTGGCAAGGCTGGATGCAGGGATGCTCCTGGGGACGCTCCCAGGCATGCTCCTGGAGACGCTCCTGGGGGTGCTCCCAGAGATGCTCCCAGGGACGCTCCGGGGGATGCTCCCGGGGGAGGTCGGATGGCGACATCGGCTTCTCTCGGCGAGGTAGCCGGGGCAGAGGGGTAAAACCGAACACAGGGATCGGACCCAGCACTAGTGGAGTCCATGCTTATTAGCCACTAGTTAGCTTGCTAATAATAATTAGTATTAGCTCGCTAGTCTGTTATTAGCTCTCGATAAAGCCCTCGCCACAGGAGCGCTCGAATGGTTCACAGGCTTTGGAGTATTTTACCCTTCTGCCACCGGCGTCCCTTGTTTGGCCGAGGGGTGCGGGAGCCCCGAGGCACGGTGTGAAAACCCTGCCACGGGCTGCCGGGCGCTGTGCCGGGCGCTGTGCCGGGTGCTGTGCCGGCGGCACTGGTCATCAGCCGGTGGTTATGCCAGTTATGCCTCTGGCAAGCCCAGGTAGGCGGATAACGGGCATGGGGAGGGAGGAAGACCAGGTGGAAAAACAGGCAGGAAAGACGGAAAAGGCAGAGGCAACATGATGGAGAGCCCGGCGCAGCAAAAAGCACCGGCACCAGAAGCTCCTGGTGCCCCTTGCCGATGCGCCGGAGCCCCAAGCACGAAGGATGAACCTCCCCGGCGATGGGACGAGCGCGGCTGCCAGCGTCACCCAGACCGTCCCCGAATAACCAGCTGGGGTCTCGCCCCCGGCAATCCCCAGACTGCATCGAGCGGTTGAGGACGGAAGCCCTCGGGGAGGATGAGTGCCACCGGGCTCCCTGCGGCGATGCCACAGCCCGTCCCGGGGAGAGGGACACGAGAGCAAGGACTGTAAGAGGCAGCAGGGCCCTGGCAGCGCCACGGCGGCATCCCCGGCCGGGAAAACAAGGACGCTTCTGTCACCCGAAGCCTTTCTCCGGCGTGTGCCCAGGCGAGGCTTAGCTGTCTTGTTCCTCTGCAGGATACTGTTCCTCCGAGTTATTTTTTCCAGGTCGCATACCCCGAGCCTCTCGAAACCGGTCATGCTATAAATAGCTCTTAAAAAAAAAATAAACCTTCGGGGGAGAAAAAAAAAAAAACACAAAAAAAGGCGTAACAAACCTGTTTGTTTTCAGTCTTAAGGAGGGAGGCGGCCGTGATGCCCTGGGTCGTGTAACAGGGAACGCTCTGTTCGGGGGCTGCCCCAGCAGCCGCCTCCCCCCCGTCGCTCTCCATCCCGGGGACAGGGGTTTGGGATGGGGGACGGTTGGGGCCGGAGGGTTGGAAATGCTGTTGGGTGTTGATTTCTGGCCCTGTAAGAGCTGCTGGCGCCCGGGGAGGGTGGAGGAGAGGGGGCTGCTGGGGTCCTTTGTGCGGCTTTGGGATGGGTCATGGGCTGGGGCTGGATGTGTCCCTGCCGTCACGGGATGCTGGGGACGGGGGCTCTGGGGAGACAGAAGTGACC